>VXBN01007303.1:196169-266420 GCA_013397395.1 Sinosuthora webbiana | reverse complement strand
TCTGGAATAAAATATAATAAGTTAATATAAAATATAATAAAATATAATAAAATACATTAAGTGAATAATCAAATAAAGCACAGTATTGATACATTACTGATATGATATGAAGCAGATAGTCTCTTACTTTCTTATTGCCAATATGTTTTCATCAAACTTAATTACCAAGACAATGCTACTACTCCACAGGAGCTGAAGTGGTGTTGCACACAGGCTTTTGAAAACACACACATCTCATCAGGTAGAAAATGGTAATGATTTGGATATATTTAGAGTTCTACATGTCCAGAACCATGCCTCTGAATTTATAGAAAATATGTATATTCAAACAGAAAACACCATGTTCTGCTTCTTCTGGTTGTTGTTTGTCTTGGTTTTTTGTTTTTGTTTGTTTGTTTGTTTGTTGTTTTTTTTGGTTTTTTTTGTTTTTTTTTTTCTAAGAAACAGTAATTGCAATTTATTTTGAAATGGAGCTGGAGGCTCACATCCAGCACAAATAGCATATTGTCACTTCTACATTCTGGTCTAGAGTCATCCCTGACCAAGAATTGGGATGAAGGCACTTTTAACATATCCTGTTTAAACTCCTCTATCAGAGAGAACATAGAATTAATATTTTTTTGATATATATTTGAAAGACATATTAGCCAATCTTTGCCTAGGGGACAGACAGTAGAAAATTTGAATGTATATCTTCTTAAACACTCAACCTAAACTCTCCAAGTGTTCCAATCAGAAGACTATTTTCAAGGCAGTTCTAATAAATAGATGATGTATAAACTCAGAAGTAACTACCTCAATATTTTCAAACAATATTAAAAGGACAAGTGGTGTAGCTGAATTCATGAGGGTTTGATTCAATATTCTGTCCATGAATATTGAAGATGGTTTGCATCTAATAGACTTTATACCCCAGAGACAGTTAGTGCTACATCATATAATTTCTGTATCGTAGCAGAGCTTGAGCACATAATTCTGGGCAGCTGATCTTAAGGAAAAAAAAAGAGGTGAAAACATATTTTCTTGAACTTGTGGAAAGTACACATTTTTGTTCAGTCCAATGAATTTTAGTCCTTTCTGTATCAGCAAACTCTGAACAGTGTCTTGGTTTCAATTCTATTGTTTCTATATTACAGTTCTAGGGGGAAAAAAAAAAAGGAAAAAAAAAACACAAAATATGACACCAGCAGAGAAGGGGATCTAGTACCAGAGGGTGAAGCATGCACCATATAAGTGGACAATAAGGTGGACTTAAAACTGGTTGAACTTCCAGACTTGCAAGATTTATAATGGGCACCATGAAGTTCAGCTTGAGGCCAGACACCAGCAGCATGCCTTAGGGTTAAATATTCCAAATTGGCTCCAAATGAATGGATGAAGCTCCAAGCTTCAAGAATGACCTCAGTGAGAAGATCACAGCCTCAAGAAGCTTGCAGACAATACAGCACTAGAAGAAGTTAATGACTAAGCAGGTGATTGTTCTGCCATCTTGACAAACTGAAGAAATGGCCAGAGAATAATATCACCAAGTTCAGCATAGGGAAATCACTGGGTGTTGTCAAGATGCCATTAGACAAGGCAGGTAGATAATGTCATCAAGGCTGTCCTTCCCACAAAAGATTGGACCAAGATCCTGGTCCATTTTATGATTTGATGACATGAAACATTCTGCATCTGATCAGAAATGCTGCCATGCGCATGTTCTCTGTTAGTCACTGAATTATCCATGAGCCACGTGTTTGCTCTTGTATCACAGAAGACAAACAGCTGCATCAGGAAAAATGTTGCCAGCAGTTTAAGGGAGGTGATCCCTCCTCTGCTCAGCACTGCTGAGGCACATCTGGATTGTTGGTTGCAATTCTAGGCTTCCCAGTACAAAAGAGACATGGACTTAGAGAATAAGTTAACGACAAGCCACAAATATGGTTAAGGTTTTGGAGTATGTGACATAAAAGGAAAAGGTGAGAAAATTCGATCTCTTCAGCCTTGGGAAGACTTGGTTTAGATTAGATTTTATAAATAGCTGATGATTAGGAATAAAGATGAGGAAATCAAACTCACTTGAGTGATACTTATTGAGAAGACCAAGGCAATATGAATAAATAAAAATACAGGAATTTCCATTTCTATGAAATAAAATATTTCTGCAAGGATGATAGCATTCTGGAACAGCTTGCTTAGAGAAGTTGTAGAGAATGTGGACACTCCAACTGGACACAGGTTTAAACCATCTACTCTAGCTGATCCTTCTTCAAGGAAAGGTGTTGGACTAGGTGATTTCCAGAGGTGTCTTCCAACCTTCTCTGATTCTGTGAAAATATAATATTCAAATGTTTGATTTTACCTTAGTTACATATTAAACAACCTCCCTAACTAGTTTCAGTAATTCTGCTCAACTCTATTTATAAGTGGGAAACTATTTATAAGGAGCAGGATGATCTTCCAATATTTATTTTCCACAAAATTAAATTTTGAAAGTGGTTTGCATACTATTTTTTCCAACAGTGAAATTTAACCCAGAATACCTGACTCAATCACTAGACTTCATTCCTCATGAAGTTCACTAATTCTTTATGGAGTACAACACCATCACCTCTTGATCATATTGTAGTAACTGAAGAAGTTTAACGAATGAACAGGAAAACTCAGAGCATAAAGACCTTTTTATGTTAGAACCAAAAATGGCTGCATGTGTCAACCACCAAAAACATGCTTCTATTTCTTTTTTTTTTTTTTTTTTTTTTCCCAAGTGTTGTGCAACAAATAGTTACACGAAATGTCACATTAATGGAATATCATAATATTGTATAGGGAAAATAGTGTATAAGGAATACAGTGTATATAAAATCCCACATGTAACCTGTGTGCAACCTGATGGTCTGTTCTTGTAAAGTGTGCAGCAGAAGTTGTTAGTATATGTAACAGATTTGTACTTTCACTTTTCTGCACATAATAAAAACTTGTTTAATGTGGCATGATGGCTGAGTTTTCTTGCAAGTATATTTTGAAGAATAAGATATACTCTGTGCTCCTTTACCCCTCATTTTGAATTGGTCCCAAATTTGACTTCTCTTCAGGAATAAGAACCAATTACTATGCTGGTATTTTTTCAGTTTCCTGAGCATCTGTCTGGTTCTCTTAAAATATCCCAAAGGTATTTACCACTTCCAGACTTTGCATCATTTCCTCAATTCCTGGCAGGACTTTCTTTAAAACTTAGCCCCTAAACACTACTTGATAATGTTTCATGAGTTTTTCATTCACTCTTTGGCATGTGAAGGCCTTAATTATATCCCTGTGAACTTCTGGCATAGGTCCAGATGTGGAGAAAAGAAACAGCAAGCTTACCTAAACAACACCTCTAATTGAGAACTGGCAGTATGAAAAGAGGCAACTAGCTTTTGTCTGGTAATTCTTTCTTAGGAAACTGTAGTGAGGTAAATTCTGCTTACAGTTATGACATTGTCAAACTGATAAGAAATGAATTTGATCTAACAATATTTGGATCAGAAAGACTGTTTACAATCTCTTCAGCTGGTGATAGAGTAATAATTAGGTAAATATGATGGCCTTAAAATACATTGTGCAAAAGTCTGATAATTCATACATTCTGCTCATATATCTAAAAAAATGAAATTTATCTGGCTACTGTGTGGATATACAGGAAAAGGGGAATGAGCTTGGGATACCAGGGCTTATAACTAAAACGCTGTTAGTTGTGCACACAAGGTCTTGTTCAGCCTTAATTTATATCACCATCTGTAAAAATGGAAGACAAAGAAGATGTAAAAACATGGTTCCTTTCTTGGTTGTGTGGACAGGTGTTTATTTTGAAGGGAGGAAATCTGCAAATTTTTAAGCAACATGGGCTACAATAATTTTGTGTATGTGACTTTAGGTGGCTCCACCTGCTGTGGATCTCCTTGGGCCACAAGAAAATAACCTGTTTCTCTGTGGTCTTCATCATAGGCTGTAAGGGAATCTCAGCTCTAGTGCCTGAACCACGTCCTCTTCCTGGTTTTCACTCTTCTGGGTGTCTGCAGGGTTGTTTCTCTCATATGTTCTCACTTTTCTGCAATAGCTTCTGTGCAGTAGTTTTTTACCCTTTCTTAGATAAGTTATCACAGACATGCTAACAATGTCATTGATGGGCTCAGCTTTGGTCAGTGGTGGGTCCTTAAAGCTGCCTGGGACTTCTCTGTACACCATGGAGGGTAGCTTCTGGCATCTCCTCCTAGAGACAACCTCTGCATCCTACCCCCTGCCAAAACCTTGGCAATCCAGTCCAGTGTAGGATATTTGAAATTTCTCAGCGAAACAGAGAGACTTCATTGATAAGAGCTGTGATCGGAATTGTTCATGATAATAAACCGGTGCAAAAACAAGTTTCTGTATCATTATTTTTCATCTGTAGGTTTACCTTTAGCTCATTAGGAAGCGCTAGAAATACAGAACACTATACTGGGAGTTATCTTTTCTCATGAGCATTATTCTGGGAAAAGTTTCAGGTTATTATGAAAAAGTTATAATTTTTACTGCAATATCCAAACACCATCACAACAGTTTTGCTTCCAAACTGTCATAAAGAAGGCTACAGCTGTTATCTCTAACAGTAATTATATGAATATTACATATTATGCATTTCCACATAATTTTATGAAAATTGACCTAGATAAAAATCACACACAAATTGGTGTAAGGCTACTCTTAGAATCTTTACAGACTAAATAAAACTATTTGTGAAAGCAGGTATTAAATCCAGCCCCACATCTATCCCCCCACAAATGGGTAATTTATGCAATTTTATTCATGTAATAGAGCATATTTGTAATTTTTTTTTCTTTAAAAAAAAGGAAAAACTCCACTAGCAATGAATATTTTGTTTCTTCTTGGGAAATTCCTACACGCACTCAGATGATCTCATAGCAGTGAACAAATTAGGGAAGAAAGTGAGGCTCACCACTGTTGAAGGAAAAGCACAGCAACATTCAGAATGACTTCTTAGATCTCTTTCATGTTTGTCACAGCTGTGTGAATACCATGTAGAATTAAAAAAAAAAAAAAAAAAAAAAAAAAAAAAAAAAAAAAAAAATTCTTCAGCTGCATATTAAGATTAACCTGCTATCACACATAAATACAAAACAATTATTTAAAAAAAAAAAAAACAAACAAAAAACAACTCTATTAACTTTTAGTACTACTATTGGAGTGAAAATGTTACTGAAGATGATATAACAAATAAGCACCTCAAAATTTCTGTCTATTAAACTATTAAACATATTCTGTTCTCTCCTAAGCATTTGATTATGCCAGTCTATCAGCAGTTGGATTGGACCATTGATGTTTTGATATATGTAAAAGAAAGATGCTTTTACCTGGCATATTATCTTAAGGCTTTTAGGGTATATATGACTTACTTGAAACCTCTACCTTAGAATAAACTTTTATTTAAATTCCAGGTTTTGAAAATTATGTCAGACAACTGGTACATAGTCTATAACAACAATTCTCTGCACTCATAATTGCAAACACATGCTTGTGTTCAAGTTTAAATAAAACCCAAAGAAACAATAAAATCATATTAAACAGTTAGGTTTCTATAAGTATGTATAATTCTGTCAATTAAAGACAGACAATGATATTTAAAGCAGGCTAGAATCATATATCTTGGACATGGAATACCTATTACAACAGATTCTTCTAGGACATTAATCAGTCATAAACTTAGTAAGCAAAACAGCTGAGTGTTTGTTGGATGTGGAAAACACCTTTATCCTGAAGAGGGTTTATGTTAATAATTTTCTGCCTTGTTCCCATTAGAATTCAAGAGCTCAAGTGGAGTTGCAAAGATTTGGATATCTGAGGTCAGCATAAAATTAAGCCAGTAAACTACAGAAACTATCCTAGCTTTTAGAAAGCTATAGGAAAAACTCTAGGTGTTTTTAAAATAGAAATTAAAATTAGGTGACTAAGACTTTGTAAAAAGGTACTTATCTATACTCTGATTTACCACTGTGCAGTCTCATCAGGTTAGACTCTGCACTCTGGTAAGCCACTGACTGGCTCATATTTAAGCTGAAAGTAAAGTGTTTTACCTGCTGATGTAGGCAAATAAAAGGAAGTCTCTGAAAGCCCATTAGTGACCTAAGGGTTCTGAACAGATATTACAAAAGCTGGTATTAACTTCTAGGGAATAACTGCTAAAGTCTTGACAAACATTTATCTCAGAAGATACAGGTAGAGAAGCAAAATATGCCCCTCTTCTTCAGATGTTTAGGGCACAAAAATGTATATAAGTTTCAAAAATGATTTGCAACCTGATTCTACTACAGACATATTAAAGCTATATCTCCTCCACAATATGAAATTTACTAGTCACAAAGATAAGGTCAACTTTGGAGAAGCTTGGAAGGATGTGAAGATGTGTATACTATCTATTTTTTCTGATACTGCTTTGTATTATTATTATATTCTTCTGAGCAAAAATTAGACTTCTTATCTATGAATGCATGACCAAACAATTAGGGTAGAATCATTCTTATGCTTTTCCGCTCTCCATTATGTTTCTTTGCCTAGTCAAAACTTAATTATTCATGCAAATAGAAAGAATGAATATTTTCCAACACATGATTATAGCTGTTTTCACTGCAAAAAATTCTGAGATCATTTTTGATGTGCTTTGCAAAAAAAACCAAACAAAACAGTCTGGATTTATGCTAAGTGCACTTCTTTAAAAATTCAGATGAACATTCATAGAGATTGCTTTGCAAGGGATTCTCTAGAGAAGCTGATTTCAAAGCACAGTGAGCTCAATAGGAAAAAAAAAAAAGGCAGCTATTTGGATCAGGCCCTACATTCTCTATTTTTTAAACATGCACTTACCACAAAAAAAAGTCACAGGGCAGAACAAGCTAGGAACCCTGCAGTCTGTTCACTGACAGGATTTATAATAACAGATGCTACCAGCACAGAGAAGCTACACGAGGAATTAGGACAGGTTAACATCTAATGCTATGGAACAATATAACAAGCTAAGAAAGATTTTGTTTTGTCCTACTCTTCTTCTATTTTACTAAAATATGCAAGTGAAATGTCAAAAGAGTCCTAAAAAAGATTATATTTAATTGCATGAGTATGCACCCTTTACTTGGAAAATGTCACAATCCTTTTCCTCAGCTGTCCATCCTAAAAGCTTGTTCTAAAAATCTCAGGTTGAGAAGTGTTTGAGTTATGAGCTCAGACTATTAGTTGAAATCTTCTGGTCTAAACATTCTAAGTATGAATTAAAGAGCACTTGCAAGAAAAAAAAGAAAATTAAAAATCTGGTGGTGTCTGGCTTTCACAAAACATTTCCCTGTTTCTCTGTCCCATCCTGAATTGTTAAGGTAAAGACTAAATTATAGAGACGTTTTTCTTACCCTCACTGGGATTTAGCCAAAGTGCACGTATTGATTTTGCTTTGTACTCACACCCAAAATATCTTGCAAAGTCTGGAGAGATCCCAAGAATAGGATGCAGCTGTCAGCATAAGATTTGTTCTTCGTTTTTTTGACAAAGAACATCTACATATGTCCACAATATCATGTTTTCTTTAATGAACTTCAAACAAAAAAATTATTTTTCTACCAAATTTACATTAAAACTATTTTTGAAAAAGTCGGTATGTACTGCTATAAAGACATGCAAATGTTAATGTACAATTCTTTCCAGAAGAAGTGCTATTCCTGTGACACCTCTGGGAAGATTTGTTTCGGTCTTGGAAAAAAATGTGTGTTTACTTTCGTGTGGCTATTGGTAAAGTTTTATGTGGTCACTTCAATATTCATTTCTAGTTACTTCTTCTATTTCTCTTGGTAATTTCACTGCAAGTTAAAGAAGAGGAGTTCATTGAGAGATGGGTCTGAAAGAAAAGTTACAAATAAATCCGTTCTTTCTTGTGTCTGAAAAAGGATCCCAAATCCAACACATCTGGTAAAGACAATAGATTTCTCATTTCATTCTTGGATTATTTCTCATTTCATTCTTGGACAGGATGTTTAGGCTCATATTTTAAGCTTTCAAAAGCTTTTTTAAAATCATGATTGAAATGTGCACTTAATTTGCTCTTGTCTGCTACTCTCTCAGAGGCCTATATTGAACAGTTTTCAGTGTTTAAACTCTATTTATTTTCCCATAAAGGGATGTTACAAATATGCTTGTTGAAAGACTGGAGACAAAGGACTGAGATCAGCCATACAATTGAAATCAGCTTTCAGCAAAGAAAATCTACAGTGGATGAACTATGACCAGGTAGCTTCCATCTGTGATGCCTAATAAAGGCAGAGGGCAATCAAGAGTCATCCTTGCGCTGTTGCATTTATTATTTGGACAAAAGATAAAAAAAGTATAGATTCAGGTACAGAAATACAAAATATATTTGTATTTTTACAAACACTTATCTTATTTTCATTTTAAATTTAGTGTGGTAGTAAAGAGTAGCCCTGATCTTGAACATGTTTCTTGATTAATTTCTTTTGTCATATTAATATGCCTATAAATATATAAACTTTCTTTGGATTCAGCTTACATTATACCCACAGAAATATGCAATGGTATCGCTGAAGCTTCTTATAACGAACATAAAATAGTTAAAACGTACTCAAAAATTTTTGATCTGCATAGCAGTCTAATTCCACTGGAAAAGTGCTTCTTACAACCCAAAACCTTTTCCAGACTTTTTAAATTATAAATGTGTTGCTATTACAAATCTCATGTATTGCCTATCTTTTTACAAGCTCTGTTGATACAGCAGTTTGTCACAAACGAATGTGGTTTTTCAATTTTTTTTTTTTAATTTAAAAAAAATATACAGAAAAACGAATACATATTTTTTAATGTATGGGGAGAACAGCAAATATTGCATATAGTAGGGCTGAATGACAAAAGAGTTTCTCCAGTTTACTTCTGACAAGAAAGTAGCCCAGTATTTTCTACAAAACTGTAGGTTGTCTTTCTATGGCACTGGTTTGAGATTCTTATTTAATAAAACTCAGGATCAACCTTCCCACAAGCAGAATCAGCTGGCAAAACATACCTCATGGTCTAAAGTAAGTGCAGTAAAAACCTTTTCACAATAATTTTTATGGTTCTAGTTGTTTTGTCATACTCATGATCTGTATAATTTTATATAATTTTTTTTATACTTCTTTAACACATAGCACCATCTAGAGATATAAAAGTAAAATTTTTAGATGAATCACTATCAGACAACTGGCATACCAGATGACTTCGCAATTTATAACTACTACTCATACTATATTTTCAGATGACAAGTTGAAAGAAAATCACACCTTCCTAAAAAAATGCAAACACTTCTCTAATGTGGATTCCCTGCGTGACTTTTCCAGAAATACACTGACTGAGCAGCTTCTGACTATAATTTGTGTTCTATGGCAAATTACAAAGATAATGAGTAGATTATGCAGTATTTAATGACATTCTTAAAAGCCCTTCATGCTGAGTAGAAATATTAAATATCTTTTAAATAATATGTAGGATAAGCACAAAAAATCAGACTGGCAATAGTTATTATGTAGTGTTGTTCCACTTAAGAAAGCAATCACTTAAACTCTGCTCTAAGATCTATGAATATGCAGCCAGGCACAGAGAACAAAGACAATGTGGCTGAAGGCTAGCCAACTTGCACTACAAGCAGTATTCAGCCATCTAATTTTGTTTAGTGAAGGAATTAATCACTTGCACCTTTTTAAAACATGTCTAAATCGAGTATACAATAACAGTAATTTTGGCTCTTGAAGAAGCCTATTTGCTTTATCTTTTACTAAGGTTAGTGAATTGAGGCAAATTATGAGATGAGAAAAAGATGAAAAAAGAGCCTTTCAAGACATTGAAAGAATGAGGACAAACAGTCTGTTACTTTCTTTTCATCCCTTTATCTACTAATATTCTTCTGTGTTGAGTTCCTTTAGACAGGACATTTCAGAACATCCCTTCAAATGAAAGAAAACTAAAACATCCTATAAAAAAACCCAAAACCTCACAATGCTATATATATATATATAAAATTATCAAATTTTACTTTTAGGCTAAGGTAATATTTGAAATCCTACTGCTGTGACAAGATGTTTCAAGCTGTGTTAATCAAAAAACAAATGTAAAATGACTTTATTTTTAATATCATAATACAATAGTCTCCAAGTCCTTTTATACTGGTATACAAACAAAGGTAAATTTAATTAAATTAGCAACATTATATGACTGTAAAATGAGCACACTGGAAGCAGCATTAGACTCTAGAGTATTTAAAGGAAGAAAACCTATATTGAAATTTGAATTATAATAAAACTATTAAAATTATTCAATGTATTGTAAGAATACTGATAAGAGTTAATGACAGTATTTCTCTAAGACTACAACTATCTCCTGTAAGCAAGTGATAATAAAAGAAATTTGCCAAAAGAGCTGAAAAGTGATAGCTGAAGTGTATATGAAGGTCAGATACAGATTACCAATGTTTTAAGATTTATTACTTCAAGACTCTCCTTTTTTTTTTGAAATATGATGGCCTTAGTAATATGTTATTGACACAGAAACACACAGCACAGCACTGGCAATTGGTGAGGAACAGCGCTTTGAAAGGAAAGTTGTTATCATCTTTACTTCATTACTTTTTCAGGCTATATACATGAAAGTAATTTACTTTCCAATATTTTAACCTTTGTCCCTAGTTTAATGAGATTACTTAGATTTTCATGGATAGCTTTCAGCCATTAATAGGATCATGGAACTGATTTAGAAAAGAATGTGAAACAGTAAACGCAAAATTTTATTTATCTAGAACTAGATATTCCGCTCTTGGTTCAAGTAGTTTGGGATATACCTCTGGGGGGAAAATATTACTAAAATTGATGTAAAAAACAAGCAACATAAGCTAGTTTTATAGGTAGAATATTGGTTATTCACATAGCCTTTCTTCTAGGAGAAAATCAACTCCAAAGAGCAATTCAGATATTATTTTAAACTGGGTTGGATAAATAATCTTCTAGAAGAATCAATTCCTCTGTCTGACATTTCCACTGCTCTCCTCTCTCTATGAAGGAATGCAGATCAACTATTGCACACTTTGAGTGCGGTCAAGTCAATTGCATTTATTATCCGACTCATGATTTTTCATCAACTTGATTTTCATGAAACCACTAAAACATGAAGTTATACTAAATTAGCCTCCACTAGATTTAATGAACATTATTGGTTATCTTCATTAAGAAGAAAAATACAGAATCCTGAAGGGCGGAGGTTTGCAACAAAAGTGCCCTGAGACAAAAAAAATGAGGTAGTATATTAAGTATCTATTTTTCTTTAAAATTTGTAAGCTAAAACCACTAAGGTATTAGTTTTCCTAAATGAAAAATGCAAGCATAGCAAAACCATCCCTAACTTTTATTTTAAAGTGAATTTAAAATAGAAGGAAAAAAAACCTATTTGGGAATAGTACTATTGCTTTTTTAGAAACTGCAAGTAATAGAACACTGAAATAGGGACTGTGCCATTTTTGAGCTCTATAGGTTGATCACATGCAGTAGACATTAACAAATCTAATTAAAAGGTGGAAAAAAAGTTTTTTTCTAATAATCTGTCTTACGATTTTCAACAATCAAATACAGCAAAGAATATAAATAAAAGTTACTCTTTGACCTCCCTTTGGAGCGCAGAAGTGTTGTGTACAGAACATATCAGTATGCAGCTACAGCAGGCCTCATTAGTTTGCCATCTGCCATGGTGGATAGATGCTAAAATGTTGTTATTGCAAGGTTCATTGAGCAGTAAAATTATAATATTAAAAAACAAAAGTATTTTAAGTAAAAATCCTATGAAAGAAAACAGCTGCTGAATGATGACTGAGGCTGTGAACCCATTAAAATAAAAGACATCAAACAAATAGAAGAAATTTTAAAACAGTTATATCACCCTTAGTTCCTTCATCCTGTAAGAAAAAGTGAAAGAATCTTTCCAATATGGTCATATGTATTCCACAAGGCAATATTTAAATGACACATGACCTACCATGTTTTATACTGGCTATTTCTGTTTCAGCATGTCTTCATTGGCTCCTCCCATTTCAGAGTAATATATAGTTTCCTAGAGATTTTGTCAAACAAAATCTAATAATGCTAAAGAAAAAGAAAAAGAAAAACAAAAAAAACCAAAAACAAAACAAAACAAAACAAAACAAAACAAAACAAAACAAAACAAAACAAAACAAAACAAAACAAAACAAAACAAAACAAAACAAAACAAAACAAAACAAAACAAAACAAAACAAAACAAAACAAAACAAAACAAAACAAAACAAAACAAAACAAAACAAAACAAAACAAAACAAAACAAAACAAAACAAAAAAAAAACCTGAATGTTTTAGAGTTAATATAGCTGGTTTTAATACTATTTTTTTCATATCGTATATTTTTGGCATAGTGCTCTTATCAAATTATAAAAATCAGTGTTATATATTGATGTTATAAACTTTTAGTAAAATTATACTTTCTTTTCTGTCTCCTTCTGTATCTTTACAGAAAAGTAAAAAGATCACTTTTCCTAAAAAAATATAAAAAATAGTATTCAAATCTGTGCTGGACTCCTTTCTTCTTCCTGTAGTTAACATGTACTGTTCCCTACTATGTTATCATAGAATCAGAGTCACAGACTAGTTCTCCTGAGTTGGAAAGCACCTGCAAGGATTGAGTCCAGCTCCTGGCCCTGTACAGGATACTGTTGGAATTCTGGAAACTGAGAATTTGGGGTTTTAGTACATAGTAACACATGTAAGTCAAGATGGAGGGCTTTGGGCATTGTCTAAGTCCTTCTTCACCTTCTTCTTCCTTCTTCTTCATGAGTTTGGGTGGTTTTCAGTAATTGGGTGAAAAAGGTTCACATTGCAGGCCTTGGGTGGTCATTATTGGGTCAAAAGTATAAATAATATAGGTGTCACCTTGTTATTGGGTAATTATCACTTAAATAACCTTGGAAAGAGTTAGAAGAACTCCATTTTACCTCGTTTCTCTAACTTGCTAGTTAGAGCTCACAGCTTGTGAGTTTGTCAATAGACAAAAATAATAAACATCCAAATCCAAACTCGAAACCTTTGTTTCCTGTGTAATAATCCTGACCTTGACAAGATAAAAAAGAAGCCAGAACCTTCACACATACTTCAAGAATTAGACCATGTGTCAGAGTATTGTCCAAATGCTTGAGCTCCATCAGACTTGGTGCTCTGACCACATCAGGGGATCAAATAACAATTTCTGCAATAAGAACAAATTATAATCTTAAATTGTCAAGCAAGGGTTAGGTCAGCCACCCCATTCCCCTCCTGCACTAAAATGTCACTCACAGCCTGGGAATGACAGGTCTTTCTACGTTACAAAGCTGAATGAAAGGTACTGCTGGCAAGTTTCTTCCCCATTGCTAGATATTGCTGCTAGCCACATTTCACTGCTCTGACAACTATTCCTCACTCTCATCCACAAACTCCTGAAAAAATTCTCTACAGTGACACAATTGCTTTGCTAGTCATTTCTCAAATGTTGCTGTGTACTAGGAGCTCCACGAGGACATCATGCTCTACTGCTTATTCTCACCAACACCTCCAATGTCTTTGAAAGCCCCTTTCAATCTATGGAACGAGCATCATTTACAATATCAGGATTTCTTGAACCAACACAGATGGATTGATTTGTGATGGCTCTAACATGTTGAGAAATTAGTCTGAAAATTGAAATAGAAAATGTAGAATAACACAGTATTCTATTATCACTTCTAATTTTGAGAATTCAGTTGTAATCACATTTTACAAAAATATAGTACCATTTTTTCACCTTCATAGAACATAGAATAGATCTAATTGTTGTAAAGAGAAGGGGGAACTATAAAAAATGGAGAAGGAAGAATATTGTTATTGACTTCAGTTAGACTTGTTCTTATCTATCAGTCTTACATATTAGCTAAAAAGACTAATGCATATCTCTAGACACCCATTACTTAGCAAGATGGGCTTAGGGGTTCTAACAGATCTCATCAGTTCTAAGAAAGAAAATTGAACATGAGTATGATGTGACCCATGAATTGGTCTATTCATGATTTTCCAGATACTCTATTTCATTTTTACTATCTGGAAATTGATGAAATTGTAGGGTTTTTTATGATGACTTTTATGGAAACTACTAACTATAGGTTTGTGTGATGTAATTTATTAGATAGATAATTTACAAGTCAATACAATCTTAGTAGCTTAGATCTTATGAGTTACTGTGACAATGTGTCATTATTTACTCCAGAAGTAGTGACTTGATGTGCTTACACACACTGTAACTGTTCATGGATAAGAGGCTATGATCTTCTAAAAGTAGAATAAATAACCAGATGTGTCAAAATGTAACATACTTTTAATGCAGCAGTGCCTTAAAATTTTAATTATTTAAGTTAGATGGTGTGTGGAATATAAAACTGAAATGAAACACACAGGAAGTTAAAATATACAATAATTTAACTGAAAATACTAATATCTTAAAGCGCAACCCTGATCACAATTAGGGAGTCAACATAATGTCACCATAACATTAAAAGAAAATAAAGTTCTATCCTAAATGTTATCCTGTGATACAGACTAAGAATAGAAAATGTTTAAACAATTATTTAATGTACAATTTTGGTATTTTCTAAAAAAAGTATGACATTGTTGTTCTAGACACTTAAAAAATCTTAACAAATACAGAATGAATTATGGTAACTGTCTTAAAGAGCTTTCTTTGTAATTTCAAATTAATATTTAAGAAGAATCTTCAAGAGATGAAAGACTGAGAAGGAAAAATGACAAAGCTAAAGCAGAGCAACTGCTTGATTGACTGTCATTAGTGCCATGAATTTCCATTAAGTTTGGAATAGAAACAATCTGTGATAAAAGTATAGTAACTGCCAAGTCTGTCTGTACCTTTTTCATTATCTTTTATTCTCAGATATTTTTCAAGGTAAAGTCCTTTTGTCATCATGCTAAAGTTTTGTTGCCAGGAGAATCTGTCCATACCAGGCTAGTGTTGCTCAGGGGGCATAGAACCAAACCAGGTTAAAGAAGCCATTAGCAAATCTGAATCATCATGTAAGTAGCCAGAATCCAAGAAAGGCAATCACTGCAGCTTTGTAAAAAATGTATATTTCTGAGGGAAGCATGGGTTTACATTATTACTTCCTACAGTGGTGCAAATCACTTGCCACGGTCAGAGGTTCACAGAGGAGCAGCCGCTACTTTCACAGTGTAGCATAATTCAGCACTACTGCTAAGACACAAGATGTAAACATTTGTGTTCATGAAAATCACATCCTCGAACTGCTACTCAAGGATATTGGCTTTTAAAAAAAGTTGTGTGTCCATCCTCTTTGCAATCCATCATATTTGTGCTAACTCTGATTGAAACTAGACAAAATATTACTCTTGACTACAGCAAACACATGCTATAGCATAATAGTTACAGAAGCATGCAGAAGAAAATATATATATTGTCATACTTGAAAAAACCTATATTCTCCATAAAGTTGTTTTGTCAGTAATGATGAAAGAGTAACAAGAGAGGTAGCACCTGTAGAAAAACATTTTCTTACAACATGTAAGTTTGGTCACCTTAGTTTCTCCCTAAATGTCCACAGGCACTTTAATATTAGATTGTCCTATTCCCTTCTTAAACATTTACACCTGCTTTGCAATCTTTCTGTTTACCTGGAAGAAGAGTTTCAGATGGATATAGTTGCTCCATATTTTCAAGTTTCCAAAAGTAGAGAGCCTCTATAATTTATTCTGTAAATTATGTTACTTACTTTAAATTACCCTGTAAATTACCTTACTTATTGTAAGGTAAATATCCTTTTGTTGGGTGGTGGGAAAGGGCAAGAAAAAAGGGAGAATGGATGAGTTAGAAGCTACTTAATTGCAAACTGCCAAGAAATATTTTATATTTGAATGAATGATAAAAGTATAATAGTATAAAAGTATAATAGTAACCAGGCAAAGTTTCAAAGGAAAGGTTGTACCTTTCATTAGTATACCAAACATACTCTCCAACAGCTAGGCTTCCCAGACTACTAGCTCTTCCAAGTCTGATAAAAAGGCCACACAGTCTTTAAACTAAATACTGGGGGGGAAAAGTCAACCTGTATATTATTATTGTCTTTCTGATTCATGGAGCTATATGAAATTTTCTGTTTATGCCTCAGCAGTTTTTAATTTTGCTCTTTCCATTTCCTAAGTTGCATTTAATATCACTATGCTCGATGTTGTTTACTGTAGGTATTTAGCCTGTTAACTATTCAAGTTTGTAACTTGTTGCTTTTTTTTTTTATATATTTGTCTTATGGCAAACTTGGAGAAGTCATGGCACTTACTGAGATTCTTTCACTGACAGTAAAGGGTTAGTTTTGTCATTAACACTTCTGAAATTTAGAAGTGACATTGAAATATCTGGTATTGTGTTTCTCTTGCATATCTTAATGGAGGTCTATTACATATCTATATCATCTATATATATTTATATCTATGTCATTTCCCCATGGCATAAAAATTTTCTTTACTAAAAATCTAATTTATGACAGGTATATCCCAAGGATAACACTAGGTGAATATAGTAATTCAAATCCAGAATTAGAGATTTCTGTCTCAGCCAGTATATAATTCATGAGTTGAGTCTTTTGCATGATGGTATGGATGCATTAGGCCATATTCTTAAACTTTAAGATAAATAATTTTTATTCTGAATGTGTCTAGTGTTCCCATTTTACATCTCTGTTCTTTTTCTTTCCTTTTTTGTTTTACACAATTTGGGGAGGGGATAGGTGTTTATCAAAGAAAATATGTTTTTCTGTAAAAGGCAGAAAAAATAGTCTGATAGCTGTGTTTTCCATTAAACAATACATGGCCCACAGGACATTAAAACAAAGAGTTCCCAGAATTAAGTTCAGATTTTGATCTAAATATCAAGAAAAAGAGGAATAGATGAGGTAATCTTTCTTTCTGACATCATTTTATCAAAGTAACTCTTTAAGCCCTGGTGTATTACGATTTTTTTTTCTGTGTTGATCCCTAAACAACAGAATTTATGGTCAGTAAGACAATCTGAATTAACAAAACTGAGCTATAAAGTGCACAGAGACAAAAAGAAAACCAACATCTCAGACACCTCTGCCCACTTGTTATAATGGTGGCCACTGTAGAGTCATAAATGGTTGAATCACAGTTAACAAATAAACTTAACAGATCTCCATTGCAGCAGAAAATGAATACATCTGAATGCTTTATAACTAAATCAGAGGAAAAAAAACCCACAAGATAATCAAACTGAAAAAATGCTATCAACCAAATTATTTCAGTCTAATTAGAGCCTGCAAAACCTACAAATTGTAAGTTAACTAACCAGAATGTAATGAGTAGCAATTTCCCCCACACCCAAATAGAAGTATACCATTACAGTCAACTACCAGTACTACATATTTTTTTTGTAATACTCTGAATAGCATAGGAAAACACAATATAAATCTATTTTACAGAGGAAGTGAGATGTAAAAAAGCATATGCAGTTCTACACAGCAGGTATCCAAGCGATAGAAAAACAGTAAATTGCCAGACAAAAGACAAATGCAGGGCAATGTCAGTAGGCAGAACATGACTAGGTCTGCCTACATATCCAAAGTAAATGGTATCAGGACCAGAGGAGAACCATTCTTTTTGGGAGAGAAACAAGAACATAAAAACCCCTAGCACCGCCCAAAAAGAGAATTGGACAAGAAATACAGCAGGCCTATTTCAAATTCCTCTTTTGTCAGAAAACTTTCAAGACTGATCACCTGGACCTGTGCAACTAAGTATCACCATGGACAAGAGCCATTACAGCTTACTATACAGCTATAGAGAAGTGAGATGGTAATGAATAAATTTAATGATTTTTTGATTCTGCAGTGTTATGCTTTTGCAACTGTATGTCATATGTAACCTATTAAAATAGTTATGTTCTTGAATAATCATAAGATGCAGAAATAAAACTGCTTCCATAGCTTGTGTTCTGGTGAATTAGAGAGTTGGAAACAACAGATATTCATTTCACAAAGACTCGGGATCTCTTTTTTCTACGACACACAAAGATTCAATCCACAAACAGATCAAAGGTCAGATTTAGCAGTACTGCTTATTAGGAGCCTGTAAAGTGATGTAAAGTGATTTTTTGAAAATTTTTTGCTCATTGACATTTAACTGTTCTTCTGTCGATTAAGGGAAGCTAAGATGGGTAAATGTTTAAAGTAATAACTATTCATTACTCAATCAAAGCACACACTATTTTAAAGAAAAGTTAAAAGCCCACTTAGTGATGATGCTCAACACTTTCATGTATGCTGAATAGAAAAGAGAGTATCTCACCTTTCAAAAGCTAAATAAGCATTTAAATCAGATAAATACTCAGAGGAAAGCAATCTCTTTAGTCATTATTTTAACCAAATACACATTCAAATAAGTATGTGTCCCTTTTTTATTTTTCATATGAGCTGATGCATTTTATCTGTTAATACTTCTTGTTCAGTTTTAACCTCTATTCTTGTTCTTGTTTTTGTCATCTTATAAAGTCCAGGGACTATTGTTATATATGCTCATAAATTTTAAAATTGAAGCTTTGCCATTTTCACATTTTTTTACTGCTGCTTAGCCATATTGAATTGTGTCTTAAGCCTCCCTTTTATGACATAACCATGAAGTTGTTGCCTCCCCTAAAATTTTGTGGTTTGTAGCAGACTGAATAATACATTGATACTGGAGCCTTCACATCTTCCTATTCAGGCTTTCTGTCATAATTTTTCCAAAACCATGCTAAAGTCACTAACCATGTTACATTCAGTCCACTGCCTTTTTTCCCCCAACTTGATGAAATTCCCTGAAACAATACTTATCCATTAGTAGAAAGTGGCTTAAGAATATTCAGTATTTTCTTCTATAATACTTGAAGTCTGTATGTCACTTGGTTCACATGAATATTCCACAAATTAAACAAATGAAAAAAAAAAAAATTGAATGTCTGGAGGTAGAAGTTCTGTAACATGCAAAGATGGGAATTTTTTGCAGCTGCAACATTGTATTACAAGGGCAAGCAAAGTCAGGATAAGAAGTTATAAAAAAATTAATGTGGATAAGCAAACTTCAGTAGTAATATACTTTTGTGATAGATAAGGAAAAAAACCACAATTATTTAGATACTTCAGAGAAAAAAGGAAGATAAAAGGAAAGGTAAAGGCTCTAATTATCAGAAAGGAAATACACTGGAGGGGATAAAAACTAGAATTTGTAAGTACTTGCTCTGCTTCAGTTCACTCAAAAGGACTCTAGTGTAAAATGATTAATTATGCTGGGAATAGATGAACAACATAAGAGAACAGACATCAACACTGTTAAAGAGCAAATGAGAAAATACCTGGACCAAATTAATGTTTTGAATCTGTAGGGTCAGATTAAATCCATCAGAGAGCGCTAAAGGAATTAGTCAATGAACTTTCATAGCCAATGGCAAGTGCTTTTAGAAAACTCCAAGGAGATCCCAGAACTGCAGATTAGTAACTTCACATCAATTACAGGAATAATATCAACTAAACAGAGATGCAGTGTGAATAACAGTTACTCTTATAAGTGCTGGAATGATGTTTAAGGCACTGAGCAAAACACATGTTAGAGTTTAAAATGAGCTTGTAAAATAGACAGAAGAAAATTCATAAGTATGATTTCTCCTGACGAAAAAAATTATAATCTAGAAATGTACACACCATCTAGGTTGCTATTCCCCACCTTTTTCTGACGCAGCTCTTTATAGATCAGCTTTTTGTCTAACCTGCATTGATCATTATTATAAAATTCATCATACAGTAATAGAAACAATAAAAAAACAAAGACTTACAGGGGTTTTTGGATGAACAGATAGATGAAAAGCGGGTTCCATTTACTTCTCAACAGGACTAGAAATTTTAGAAGATGTGAGCATTGAAGTAGTACCATGTAGTTGAATTACTGAATTGCTGAGAACAAAAACTGTAAAGACTTTTCAGCTTTCAGTAACATGCACTGTGAAAGCCAAACTGTAGTTTTCTCTGGCCAACAAGATCCAAGCTCTCTAATACTTGAATAGGAAATGTTGGTTTTGCCACTGCTTATGCTTCTTACATAAGTCAATCACAAGACAGCTTCTAGACTAAAAAGTGTTTAAAAGAATTTGGAGATTTTGCAGGGAATTTATCTTTTAAACAGTTTACTTATTCATATATTGATTTTAAAACATACATGGGGCATTTGCTTGGATAGCATCTATGAAGGGCATAGAGAGACTGTAGGATTCTGTCAGAGAATAAAGTATATCAGAGAAAGAAGTATGAAAGAGCAGGTAGCAGTATTTTAATGCTAATAGGAAGGTTGGAAGATTATCTATCAAAAAAGTGTTGCACTGGGTATTTAGGACTGATAGTAGAGACCAGATGGACTTTGAAAAAGGAGCAGACGGATTTTTCATTGACATGAAAAGAGAGCTGTCAAAGTACCAGCTGTGGCTGAGAAGGAAGGACAACCAATTAATTGTCTGTGCCCTTTTTTGGCACATGTCAAGTTCTGCTATCCTTTATTTACAGAGGCTCAATTCCTTGACTATCCACAGAGGAAGGCAGTCTAAAAAAAGTTAGGGTGTTCTAAATCTGGTACCACAATAAAGCAGTTTTCTTACCCACATAGGTAGAGACAAATAGAGAATGAATGGTGAGCTGGACTATTTGAACCTTTGCTGGATATTTCCCACAGGACTCTGGATAATTAAGCTGCAGTTTAATTAAGCTACATTCTTCATATATTGCCCTTCTTTCTGAATTTGCAGGGTGTGCATGTTTTCTAGTAGACCATGAAACAAAATACTAGCAGGCACTTTTCTAACAAACCACACTCACTGTGTCATTATTGTCTGGAAACTAGTACATAAATTGTCAATATGTTAGAACCATCATCATTAAGGCTTCAAATTATATCAGTGGGATGACTCCCCACACAAAGTGATTCAGGACAATAGACAACGGTTTACATGGTGCTTATGAGTGGAAAAGTTGAATGGAATAACAAGGAATGTGAACTGGAATAGAATTATATTATGTTTTCACCTTTCTAGAGCCAATTATATAGTTCAGTGAAGCAAAAATTAAATAACTAAGAATCTGTTGTGGAAAATAGAAGTGCAGAAAGTTGCTAACTAAAGTTTCATGGAAAGGCCAAACACTACTTATGAGTATGAGCCAAAGTCCTCTCAAAAATCCTTATTCCTTTGTTGCGGATCTACTATGAAAATAAGATCCAGTGCTACAATTGTAAATACACTTCTAAGACCATTTTGAGCAGGACATGGAAGCACATACCTGAATAGTGTTTTAGTTCCCATAAGGAGTGTATTTTTTGAGGAAATCTGACAGAAGGCTCCCTGTATGAAATACCTGTATTTCAAAGCAGGTATAGCAAATAGTGTGGGACACCCAGGAACCAGTATGCAAAGCACAGTAGTTGCAGCTGAGAATCTAATGCAAATACTACAAATATTTTGGAAGTTTTAACTTGAGGATTTCTGAATGTCATGGAGCTAAGAAGATCTTTAAATTAGACCTAGTCTTGCCCTGTGAAAGGAAAGTTTGTTAGCAGTGCATTTTCAATATAAAGGAACCAGACTGTAATTTCTGAGAGTTTCTACAGTGAAAATCAAAACTCTGTAAATGGACAACTGAAAGAGCTGTTTCAAAAATGCATTGCTGGTTCAAATTATAAACATTATGGTCATGTACTTTTAGTGCACTTCACTATGCAACAATGAGCAGTGTCAGAAGACATGACATGAATTTGTTTTCAATTAAACTAAACTGAAAATGTTGTACAGCAGTCTACTGCATGCATTCCAGCTGCAAAGTTAATCAATCCACAGGACAAAAACAGAGCAATAGGCAAAGCAATATCCAAAGCAAAAAAAGAAATTACTATAGACTCATGACTATATCATGAATATCAAATCTTGCCCCTAATGTTTCACTTTGCTGAGATCCTGGATAATTCGTCAGCACTTGCTGGAGCAAGGATGTTCTCTCAAGCTATAAACAATATGTTGTAAAACACACAAAGATATTTCAAAATAATATCTTACTATAAGAACCAGATTGGAGCAACCCTCAAACCATGTAAGAAAAACATTTTTTTCTTATTTCAGCATGTTTTCAGTGTGGCAGGGAATAGGATAATTTAAGGTTCAGGAAAACAGCACACACTACTTTGCCTTTACTGATAAACAAAGGTGCACTAGGGATATCTCCCTGGCCCCAGAAGCAGGTGACACTGGCTTGTGCAGAAATCATTTAGAACTCGTCTCCTTTCTGACATGTTGCCTTCTCCACAGGTGTTTGGGGTCAGGATATAAGCCAGATGACACTTCAGAAGAATTGATGACTGTGCTAAATATATAGTTTTACTTTAAGGAAAAGATGCTGGGAATTAATTCCAAGATCTAAATTCCCAGCTTCAACCTCTTTTGATTGTAGCCTAACAACAGTGATTTTTTCCCCCCCATTATTAGTAAAAGACCATGAGCTTTGTACTAACCTAATAGTGCAAATTCTTCTCTAGACTTGCTTGTCTTTTGTTCAATTTAGCTTGTTTTAATCATTCCTTAGGAATGAGGTCACTGTTGTCTATTTGTTTTAGATTAAAATCAGGAAATGCCATCTATATTAAAGGCCTGACAAATTGAAATAAATATTTAACAGCAAATAACATCCCTTTCTGTCAACTAAGTTTGGGAAACACTGTTGTACTGATTTCATTTTTTATGTGTGAAACCATAAGAAGGAAAGTTTGTGAGATATGAAAACATCTCCCTGAAAAAGGGAAGATGTTATTCTTTCCTAATGAAAAAGGAGGAGTAAGTGCTAGACATCACAGGGTAGATGAAATGACTTCTCAAATTCTTTTGTAATTCTGGATTGGGAAAGATTCTTATTCTTATCCTGTTTAATGGAAAGATTTGGCCACTCTAAAAAAAAGCTCATATAGAAATTATAATAAGCAATGAATGACTGGGGACCTAACCTTTTTTGAGTAGGAAAAAAACTCATTTTGTCAAAAAAAAGGGAAGGAATATGATATTATGTTCTTTAAAGGAAAGTACATATATGAGTAAATTTTAAAGCAATATGTGTTAAATGCATTTAATTGTGATTTTTGAATGAATGTAAACACATACATATTTTTCTGGCAACTTTAGGTACCGAAGCTCAGACAATGTTATCTTTAGGAAGAGCTGGATAAAATAAAAGTAATTTAAAAAAAGCTCCATACCTTTTCTTTTTAGCCCTGCAGTTCTAAAAAGACTAGGTTAATGTTGGTTTATGCCTACAATGCATGTAAGTATGTAATTTAAAACAGCTATATATGTTATTCATATATAACTTTAACTATTATTAAATCCTAACTTTTAATATATATATATATATATATATATTAACATCTCAGCAGGATAGGTGAATGGGTAGAGATTTGAACAGGTCCAAATAGTGGTGAATGGTTTTGTCACCTATCTTAGGGAAATCTCTGATCATTGCATGCTGTTATTAATTGTGTCCTGAGTCTTAGTTACCCTCAATCACTGCACCAATGAAAATTTTAGTACTAAATGTAAGGTTCCACTTAGAAGAATCAAATTCAGGAACTACAGCATCTGGAAAGCAGCTAAGCACCAGGATGCAAGACCAGATTCAATCAGCAGGTATTCTAAGCAGCTTAAAAACCCACTGGCAGGTGAATGTAGAAATTGAAAAGAAAGTTAGCTAGCTAGGGATGAAACTGGAATATCTCTTCTCTTTGATGATGAACTAATGAAGCAACTTACACAGTTCTTTGGAAAACTGGTTCTGTTCTATTGTTCTCATTTTTTTCCGTTGTGTATCTGGTACAAGACTGTCATGACAGAAACAGAATACTTTTGAGTTTCTTATAGTTGTGCACAGTTAAAATGCCTTTTTAAGTTAGTTTTTGTTGTTGTTGTTTAGAATCTTATAGAATATTTTTAATTTGTTTATGCTGCTGCGTCCGACAGATAGCTGGTCTGTGCTTTTCCATATCTTTGCATGTGTCTTTGCTTTGCATTCTGACAAGTAAGCTGCTACCAGATAAGTCAAGAGGTTTCAGCATACTGAAAGCACTATTTTCTTCACCACTACAGATCTACGGATGTAAATTGTTAAAATTTAGAGCAATTTGTTTGTATAAGGACTTTTTTTTTTTTTCCTATTTCATATATAAATATATAGACTCAATTTTTGCCTGTAATAATATTCAAGAAAAATACTTGTGCCTCTTGTTTCTGATGCACAGTATTACTTACACATACCTGACTTCTCCCAAAAGAACTTTGTTAGGTTGCATACCAGCACACATTAAAAGAGCACAAGGACACAATGGAAGGTGGGGAAATCCCAGGAACTGCATCAGGAAAAGAATGCTCAGGAGAACGTTTGCCCTGGGGTCCAGAGGTAACTCTCGTGTCCTGAGCTAAAAATAATGGTTCTCCCATCATTTTACAGAATGAATGGGAGTCAGTAACTTGGGTATTTGAGACACCTGTAGGGACAGAACATTTGAGGAATATGCTACAATTATTATCAGATGTTTAGAGAAAGGTGAAAATGGAAGGGAAAGGGAGGAATCTCAGTGGTTTGGGGAAGAACAAACATGGGAAAAGAGAGGAATAAGTGTATAAAAGAGGGCGGCTGAAGTAAGCAGATTACTGATCGGTAAACTTGTCTGGCCACACTCCATGCCTGAGCAGCAGTATCTTCCAACATGTTATTATCTTCCATATCTAGTTATTTTCCTGGTCAAGGCCTCTCTTATCTGTATGTACAGTGTGAGCAGCTGGAGTTAGACCAGTGGCCAGAGGCCTAAGTGTCAGTGGTGCCAGCACCTGGAATTAGTGCAGGTGTGCAAGTAAGCATGTGGAAACTGGCAAAGATCAAGCTGGGCTAGCCAGGAAGTAGTTGAAAAGGCCTGGGAGCCAGGGAAAATTTTGGTTTTTTTTTTTCTTTCAAGGCTTATACTACAGAGGAGGCTGGGTGTTAGAGCAACAAAAGGAGTTCTGGCCAGCTTCTGCAGAAACTGATTCAGATGTACAATTCAGATATATGATTGCATGCACATGTTTGTGTGTGTCCCTAGATATGAATTGTTTCAGAAGAGCAAGGATCTGGGATAGGGTCCTCAATGGACTGCCTGCCTAAGGCAAGCTACTGGGAGATCCATTGTGAGTGAGCCTCTGGCCCTGAGTGCAGGAGATTGCAAATGGAGCAACTGGGATAAAAGGAATATATACTTATTCAGCTGGATTTCTGAGCCAAGATGCTGAAATGTTGCACAACATACATTTTCATATTTATGCATATATGCCTGTGTATATGTGCATATGCATATGTACATATCTCACAGAATATTCTGAGTTGGAAGGGCCTCTCGAAGGTCATCAAGTCCAACTCCTGTCCCTTAACAACACTATCCCCAGATGTCCTTGAGCCTGAGACTACTGTCCAAATTCTTCTTGAACTCTACCAGGCTTGGTGCTGTGACCACTTTGCTGGGGATCCTTTTCCAGTGCCCAAACACCCTCTGGGTGAAGAACCTTTTCCTGATATCTAACCTGAACCTCCTCTGATACCACTTCAGACCATACCCTTGGATTTTGTCACTGGCGACCACAGAGAAGAGATTGCTGTCTGACCCTCCTCTTCCCCTTGTGAGGAAGCTGTGGTTTCCCCACTGTCTCCTCCAGACTGAGCAGAACAAGAGACCTCAGCCACTTCTCATGCAGCTTCCCCGCAAGGCCTTTCACCATCCCCATTACCCTCCTTTGGACGATCTCTAATAGCTTAATGTCCTTTTTATATTGTGGAGATTAAAACTGCACACACTATTTGAGGTTTATATATTAATGTATATGATTATACATATATATGCTCATGTATGTGTTTATATATATACAAAAATGTATACATTCATGTGTATATATATATTTCCCACTAACAGACTTTCGTCAAATTCAACCATAAATAGGATCAGGATACAGCCACTGGTGCACTTTGTGTTGGTGTAAGTTGAGTGTGCCTGTCTCTTGATCAATCTGACTGATGTGCATGTACACTGAATATCTGTGTATGGGGGGTGTGTGTGTGTGTGTGTGTGTGTGTGTGTGCTCAGCCTTGCTACTGTTTGGACCTGTGCACCTGGAGCTGCAGCAACTTCCCTTCTGTCAGATGACTGGATTTGGTCTCTCACTAACAAACACATGTTTTTCCAACACCAGATGTGGTCCAGGATTTGCAAGAAGAGGGAAATCGACATCAAGGCACCATGGATAATTGATTTTTCAAATGTAGTGACTTTACAATTTACCAAGTGTCTATAAACTGTGACTTTTGCAAATTGTTGACATATTTGAAAAATATTTAAACTTTAAAATGAACACAGTTCAGATTTTGAAGTTCACCAGTTAAAGCAATTCCTTCAGGGTTTTGTCTTTTGGCTTTTCTTCTTTAATTTCTTGAGAATATAAATACGTGTTTTCACACTGATGATTTAGATGAAATGATTTTGTTAAGATCTTTGAGCCATTTGGTTAGATCTAACAAATTGACCAAAGCAAATATATGATATATCTGATTCATTATATGATTTGCTATATTTTTATCTGCAGCTTCATAGCATAATATAGTGTTCAAAAATGTCACTGAACTCCCTTAAAATGAAATTAATTTTGTCACAGACATATTTTGTTGCATCATAAAATAAGTCTGAGGACATGAAATTAATTTTTTACCATGATTCACACCATCAAAATATTTTCATAAATGAGAATAAAATTAGATAGTGTGGATACAGTCAAATAGAATTAATATGTGATTAAACTGTGACAGCACTTTAAACATATTTTTCTCTCTACTCACTCAGATACGATTACTATAATACTTACTATTAAAATCATATTTCATTTTATTTTCATGTTTTAAAGACCATTGTTCTGATTGTATATGACTTCTGAGTGAACCCAGTAGTAAGACTCATATTTAAAGTGTTTTTTTTCATTATGATCTTAGGAACATAAAATGCTATCAGTTCTACCAGTTAAATTTTCTTCCTGAGCAAATCTACTGAGGGAGTAGGGTGGTTTTACTGAAGCTATTCTGCAGTAGCTGAAGTCCGTTCCAAAAGCCAACTGGCTCCTTGACTAGAATTAATGCAGTCCACATTTTCACTGAATAGTATTTAGAAGTTCCATTCCAATTTATTTATTTTTTTTAAATATCACCTTGAATTCTTGATGGTAAACATAAAGAGCACAACACACCACCAAACACTCATAAAACACACAGAAAAAAATTCTCCACCCCAACCCCCCCAACCTAAACAAACAAATGCAACAAACAAAGAAGCAAACCCAAACAACAAAACCCCTAGAACCTATTTTGCACATCCCAACACCAGGGTTGGCTGCTAGGGTCACAGCCAAAATACTAATTGGTTTCTTTAGTCATTCACATCATATTATCTGAATTAGTAAGAGATATCACCTTTTGTCCAAAGTTTTAAGAACTTTCACAGAATTCATATTCTTGTGAGGAAAACAAAGAAATATTTATTATTTTAGTTCAATTGACATTCCCAGGGACCAGCAAGAGTGGATTGCCTGGGAAAGGCTGGACACCAGGAGCCAAGATTGACAGCAAGGCAAGCAGGGCAATGCCTTCAGAAACAGCAACAGACCCACAGCACAGAACAAGAGCCGAGTGGGTCTGGTGATGTCTGTCGGGTTCAACCAAGAGCTCTGTTTGCCAGACAGAGTAGCAATGCGGCCCAGTGTCAACACAGGAAGTCATGTCAACATGTCAGGATCACCATTCCAGCTCAAGTGCAACTCCAGAGCACAGGGATGAGGGGGACCACATCCACACAAGGATTCTCACAGCTTATTTTCACTCTTTAAACATAAATCTGATCCATAGTTACACAGGATTGTCGTATTATAGGTGATCTTGAACACCAGCAACTAAGTCCCTGTGGGAGAGGAGGCTGCAAATGAGGCTCTTGTTGCACTCAAGGCCATGGCAGACATTTTGAAAAGAAAATAAGATTAAATGGAATATCAACATCGAGCCAGAAGCTGTCATAAATGAAAATACAACTCCAAAGAAACCTAGGAACTCATCACTACTGCTCTCCCAAATTCTGGAGATCATTTAATGATGTGATGCAGCAATGTTCCTAAAGCTGTTGTTGAGAGGAAAAGTCTTGCAGGTTCTTTTACAAATACTAAAATACTTCATTTGTATTGGAAACAAAATAAAAGGCCTCTAGATATCCCTTGGATGGCTGTAATGAGAGTTGTCCTCACCGGGAGTTTCAATCAAAATATAGTTGCTGATTCCCTAGATCCCCTGGGAAAATATTTCCTTTGCATTAGCATGACTTGGAGATAGAAGAAATTTCTGGGAAGGCGAAAAGGATTGATGCTGTTTAGTGTACATGTAGAAATATTTTTATTGTATTTTTCTTATTAACTTACTTAGTCAGAAACTTTTAAATAAAACTTAACCTATTCTTTTGGTATTTTCATCCTAAAACCACAGTATTTGAGTCCTCCTAACCTAAAGAATGTGTATCTTCAGAGTATTTTATTATTATTATTATTAGACAAAGGATTCATCCATCATCTGATTCAGTTTCAGGGAAGAGAGGAGCTGAGGTGTCAGGAAGCCTTGTGCTCATGAAGTGGTGTGTTGCTTGGGGATTATTTAACGTGTAGCATCATTTTACAAGAAAATGTTGTGGGAGAAGGAAGCAAAGAGGCAACTCATATATCTAGACAATCCCCAAATTTTTTTCAGATATTATTTATTATGTATAAAAAAGAAAAAAATCACTGCTCATGGTTAATTCCTTTGTTTAAACCAACCATTTAAAAATGTATAGAGACCAGTAATACATTTATCGTATGTTTGAAAAGGAAAAAAAAAACAGACTAAAAATTAAGTATATTTATGAGATTTTATTTTCTTTCTTAATCAATTTAACTTATATCCTGCATTTTTTAATCTAATGCATCATTCTTAGTATTTATAAGGAGGAAAATATTATGAATGGAAATTTGCCTGCAAATGAATGAATGCCCAGTTATGGTAATGTCCAATTTAATCAGTTCTAACTGGCTTGTATTTATTATGTCTCATTATTTTTTTTAATAGCAATAAATTGTGGTTTTAAAGTTTTTAAGCTCTAAAATAAAAAAAATATTTATGCTAAGATTTTCTCAGTATTTGAGAACATCTAGCACAAGCTTCAACGGGCTGACAAAAATTCTAGAACTAGAAGAGCTCTGAAGGCATGTTATGGTCTTGATTCATATACCCTGCTGTGTAAATAAAAGCCTGTCTCTTTAATCTATTGCTGTATGCTTCTCAATAAAGACTTGCATAAATTAACAAACTTTATAAACTCTTTGAAGCAATACCAGGTTTTTTAAATACAATTCTACTTCAATTCTGCTATTAACATAATCTACTACTCTGCTATTAACAAAATCTATTTAAAAACTCCACACATGATTCTGTGGCATGAATTATAAATCTAATCAAAAATGCAAATACTATGAGAGAATGGGTTTACTTTTTAGTTATGTTTTTTATAGCAATTCGAACAGGAATTAGGCAAATCCACCACAAGAGAAATATGTCTTCATAAACATGCGCAGTTGAAATGATAAATTAGATTCTTATTGATTCCTGTTATAAGATGAAATATGAGAAATTTATAAGTATACTACTACTACCACTACTAATGATAAGGTCAACCCCCCCCATTAATAATTCTAATAATCCTGGTTAAATACTTATTGTTTCCAAGGAATACATAAACAAACAAAAAAGCATCATGAGACTTCCAATGTCAAAACATATTTGCAAAAGCAAGTATTAGGTGTATTAACAGGTCTAGATCTGTTTTGATGGATATTTTTATTTATCTTCCCAGTCACTTTGTTTGCAAAAGTAATTGAATGAAATTTTTAAAGCAAATATCTAGTCATTTTGCCTTACTGTCTTTATTAACCATTATATTTTAATGTGTTTTGTTATTCTGTGTACAACATCCTCTGAATAACTTCTTATTATACAAAACAGATGTTTTTAGCTTATAAATACTCATTACCATGAAAGTGTCTGTCTGTGGAAGTATTTTTTATGAACATTAACAGTGCAATGGTATATCCTAAAAAACTAATAATAGGTAATGAAGGATGGATGTGGTTGAGAAACAAAGAATTTTCTCATATTGATATTATACATATTTTTAAATAAATTAGACAGTTATGACAGAGGAGAAAACAGTTTAGTTCTAAGGACTGAGATACTATTTCTACTATAAAATTACATGAAGTTGCATGAAACTTTTAAAAATTAATTAATTCAAGTATTTAATTTAGATTAAATGTTTATTGTACGCTTAATGCATAATCTTTTAAATTAATTTAATAAAGTTTAAAAGTAATACCAACCTAATCTATTTTCCTCATAAATAACCCAACCATGCCAGCAACAAATGTGTGCCTTTGCTCTGTAATTGAAAAATTAAACTTGTAAAGACTTTAAGAATTTAACGTTGTTTTACAAAATTACTGTACTGGGTTGATTTGGTATCAATAATTGCCAAAAAAATAATTAACATGTTAATTGGAATTTATTTTAGTATAGTGGTAGTTATCTAGTCGATTGCTAATTAAAATACTTAAAACATTCCTTTCAATTTATGTGAATGAGATTATATTTTATCACATACTTCATTTTTAGATAATGATAGGACAAGTAAATTTATATCCCTTATTTATTGAACCTCGGCAGTAATAACTGATACTTTATTAGTAGTGAGACATCCTTTTAGCAAGAGCAAATTAATGATGTGAGTTTGGCATCACATGTACTTTAAAACAGGTCTGCATTTCTACATTGTGGTGGTAACTTATGCCTCCTCTTTGTCTTGTTCTCCTCTCCTCTCCTCTCCTCTCCTCTCCCTTCCATAGAATGCTTGCTCTTCTTTTCTGGAAAAAAAAGGAACATGCATGCTACAACAGGATGCCACAGCCTGTGCATACATCACCACCATATATATATATATATATATACACACATATATATGTGCCATGGGGGAAGGCAGGGGCAGCATCTCAACCTCCCCAGGCCCTGGGATTGCTGTCAGCTGCAGCTCCCCCAGACCTGCCCCTGGCCCTGCCATTACAGGCTGTATCTTTTTACTGGACTGGAAACTGGACAGAAAAAAAAAAACAGCCAAGCTTTTGGGCATCCAAGCCCTTTCTCATGTCTGAAATAGAAGCAGTAAGTTTAAGGTAACAGCTCAGAGTCTAAATAGATATGCATCAGTTAAGCATTTTTTGAAAGAAAAGACTGTTCATGCTGAAAAGAGATGAGAGAACAAGAGAAGAAAGCAAGACAAAAGGGAAGTAGAGCAAGGGCAATAATCTTCTTGGACAGAGGAGAGTTTGAAGCAGAGGTCTTTTGAAACACTGACAGATTAGGGAGAAAGGAAAAGTTAATAAATAATCAATTGTAAAACAAATCAGTGGCAGCTTTCTGTATGTACTCAAAAATATGACTCTGAGGAGGAGAGAATTTTTTTTTTTTTCTCTTCTTAAACTGAATGTTCAGAAGTGGCTTGACTGTTTCTTTCAGAAGTATGAATGTCTTGACAGCAGTCTCATAGACCGCAAAAAATATTCAAGTACTGAAACTGCTGTGGAAGTGGTCTGAGGTTTCTTTGAATTGTAACATGCAGAGGTCATTTATGATATGGTCATACTTTACAGTGTCTGGCATTACACTAAACTAAAAGTTAGAAGATAGTGCCAGAACTTTTAATCAATGTAAATAAGATCCAGGCTTCAATTTTGATTATATTGACATAAATATCCGTTGTAACAGCTGAAAAATTCGTGCTAAAAAGTGTATAGAAAAATTTCACATAAATAAATGGGGAAGTGGTTTGGGTGGTTAGAATGTTAACTTTATTATTTTTTCTATTGTGCAGATTGCTATTCATGTGTGAAAAACCTGAAAACTGTAGTATATTAGCAAAGGCCATCTTTGTGTAATACTATGTGGCGGTGTGTTTTAGTTTTGCGTGTTTGATGTATGCTCCCTAGAATTATCCTTCTGCTGTTTTCTGTAAATGGTTCGTTCCATGTAGCCCTCTGGTTTTTTCCTTATAGTTCTTCCCTGTTACAGTTAACTGTCACTCATGCGTTCTATAATCCCCGGGTCCTGTCTCTCACTTCAAGGCTTTTCCCTGCATCTGGAAAGTTCCAGGGAGAGCATCGAGTGATTGGACAGGGCCCCCGCCTTCCCCTCCTACTTCTTTATGATTTGTACCCTTGTGTGTCACTTACCTGCAGAGCCACACCTTTGTGTACCCTGATGGGTCCTTGGCTGAACCCATCCCCTTGTCCCTCCCCCCAATAAAAGATGTTGCATTCGGGTGCTCCTCACTCTGCTGAGGCAGACACCCTGGGTTGAGGTTGCTCCTGGCTGGAGATCCAATAAACTCAGCTGGTTGAACCCTCTGCAGAGTCCCTTCTTCCTTTCCTGCTATCGTCACACTGTGCCTCCAGACCAGGCAAGACTCACTGGATCGTGAAGGTGTCTCCGGACACTGAATTGTACCACGCTTGCCCTGGTGCCAGGGCTGGCCGGGGTGAGCTAGCACTGACACCGCTGCAAAATGACACAATAATAAGAAACTTAAAAGGAAGGAATTATCTTACCCTGAATAGCAAGGACAAATTGGGGGGAACAGCAGCTGTAGGTTTTTTTCTGTTTTTGGGAGTGTGTTTTTAGGATAGAAAGGTCATTTCAGAAGTCCCAACTGAAGACAACAAGAATAAAAATGTAATAAGGGTTGAGGCAGGAAGAAAAAATAATTCATTTAGGAAAAACAAAAGCCTTTTTCTTTGTGGCTATTTTAGGATTTCTTTGAGTGGACAGAGATTAATAATTTAGGATTATGGCTAGGTGAAAAATATAAAGCTATTTTCCACTAGTCTTAAGTATATTGGTGTTACCTAGAGTTGGCATGCATATATACATTTGTCCACTCCTCTTAGCAACTGATGAAATTGAATAGGTATATAAAAATATAACATAGTTTTTGCTTATTTCATGTATAAAGATAATAATGTTAATAAAAAAAATATTTTCGTAAAACTGTGTTTGTCATATAGTATGAAGAAAAAAAGTTGGATTCTGTTCTTTTTACTTTTAAGATAGTGTAGGGAATTTTCCATGATTTTTTTTTTTTTTTTTGTGTTATCTCAATAACATTAGAGTAATGATTACAGGATTTAGCACAAAGAATATGCATTGAAGAATATTGTTGTCTAATTTTCAGCATGCATATGTAAATATATCTTGTGAACAAGAAGCTGTTATTTGTCATGGTGTATGTTATATACATGTTGAAAATTTATATGAATAGTTAAATGGAACATTCAAAGTAGATCATGGGAAAATTATTTAGCAACCTGTGGCTGAATGTTGTACAAATAATATTGCTATAATCTTTTTTGTCCTCTCATGTGTTTGAAGTGGATGCACGGTCTTTGTTTATATGCTCCTTTACAAAATGCATCATCTTGGGAAGAAAGATTTTCACCGCTTAGTCAAGTACCATTGTCAGCAAAGGTCTAAAGGCGAACAGTGTAGTGATTTGTGGATTACTCAGGTTCTCTTTTAGTAGGTGTCAGTAATTGAACAGCTGTTTCCTTTGCATACTAAAGTTCAGCCAAAAGGATTTGTCAAGCAAATCAGCCAACAGAATATTTCAGTAGCTGAATTCTCAAGGCAAGAAAACTCAAGTGAGCTCTGCTGGATGCTAGATGTTAAGGAAAGCTTTGGAATAATCTAGTCATTATTATACAAATTGGAGGGAAGAAAAAACCCTGGTATTATACTAGCCAAATTATGAATGAAGGTGAAATGGCTTCCTTTTTCTGTCAAGCTTTTTTGTCATGTATTTAATGGCTTTCAAGCAAAAAAAAAAAACAGTAAATTTTTAATATTTAGTTAAAAGTACATTTAAGCCTTTGAAGAGCCAATAATACAAATTCACAAAAATCTTCATATATATATATATATATATATATATATATATATAGCAATACATTGCTTTGTTGATGGTTTTATGTCTAGTAAATAAGGCGCACTTCTGTAACACCAGAATCAATATTGGTCTTAGGAGCAAAATATAAATCTGAGCAACATCAGTATGTAACTGGATTGACAATGCAATAACTTTTATTAATGTCCATGACTATTCCAAAATATGAAAAATACATGCCAATTAAGTATAGTTACCAACTAAGCAAATAGAGAACAATCAATTTAAAATATGTTAGAAATTAAAGGTCCAATCCCAAATTACTTAAAGGATCAAAAATCATGGTGGACCACGGGTAGAGGGAATTTACAAGTCGTAAATCCAACATAGTCAATTATTCAATAAAAGGATGTGAAAGTGAAGGCACAGATTCATCCCAGTCTTCCAAAAGGCATGTTAACTCTGTGGAGTGGTAAAATAAAATTTCAAATTTTATTTGGTATGTTCATACGGAGAGGCTTGGCTATGAAGATGAGAAAATTAACTTCAAGTGGAATAGCAGTCAAGCTATACTGCAAAGGAAAATAGAGAAAATAGAGATTTTTTTTTTTTTCTTTTTTTTTGAGAAGGTGCATGTAATTATTATTTATGTGACATCATAGAGATGCAGTAGTTTCAACAGATTCCAGATTAAGTCCCCAGATAAAATAAGGAAACTAATTTGTAATTCACTCTTTACTTCCAGGAATAAAACTTGCAGGAAAAAAACCCATCTATTTTACCAGGTCAAGAGATCAATAAACTGAAGTAGTTTTATTGTCTATGGGTAGTTTTGGTTTTTTGTTTTGTTGTATGCTTTTGCGTTTGTTTTGTTTTTGGAACCATTTTGTCCTCAGATTCCTATTTGTTTTATTCTGAGGGAGGTTTTTTTGGTTGGTTGGGTTTTTTAATGTTTTTATTCATGTTTGCCAAGACATACTCATTTGAACAGAACTATCTCTTCCATGCCCTAATTTTTTTTTTTTTTTTAATTCCATTGTTTGGCTGACAGCTGCATCTATAATTATTTAAAATTAATGCACTCAATGCATTAAACAACACGTCCTGTGTAAAACATTCCCGACAATCAATGATAAGTTTCTTGTATGTTTTAACACTCAGAAATTCATCTGATTAAGAATATCTGCTTTGTTATTAGAGACAAAAACAAACAAGTAAATAAACAAGACTATATGTCCACTGCATTTAAATGCATTTAATGGCCATGCATTTAAAAATTCAAAGAAATAATTGTTTTTTGCTGAAGACAGTTGTCATGCTTCTAAAAAGATATGAATTATTATAAAATACTATAGCCAAAATAATATATTTAATCAATTATAATATACAAAACTATATTTCAGAAGTAACACTTCAGAAATAATTCTGGAAAAATTAATAGTTCTACAGTGATAAGAAAATAAAATACAGGACTGATCAAAGCATCATTAAACATAAATAATAAAAAAAAAAATCATGGTAGTAAAGGCTGTTTTTAGAATTTATTATTAGTATTGTGTTATACCTCTATTTAAACACCTACAGAAACAGTTCCTCCAGCAGTGACTTTAAACAGTAGTTGTTATTCTGAAATTTGATTAATTTTAGTATTTTCAGATTGTGTCTACAGTCACTAAACTCAGGCCTCATTGAACACATAAGTACCTAATACCATGAGAAACCCTAAGTATCTTGGTCCATGAGTAGTTGATAAAAAGAACTCAGAGGAGACTTGGACATGTGTAGGAATAACAGACAAAGCAAGATAATGTCGGTCGTCATCTGTAATGGAGCTCTACATGCAAATATTCTATAGCCAGGAAGTTGAATTGGCCTCTAGAATTTAACCTTTGTAAATTGTTTTCACATATTGAAAACAATAGTGAATCACTTTGCACAAGCAACACTCGCAATTAAAATATTCAGCATTTTTGGACCATTTGGCTAGATTTTTATTTTTCAAAATGAAAAGTTCTTTCAGCAAGTACTTAGGTTTTATCACCCTCACTATGACCTTCCTATGGACATCTTTTCATTATATTTTTTTTCTTTTGTAGATGTGTTTGAATACTTGAGTTTAAGCAAATGCATTACAAACTTGACTGGAATAAGGAGAATGAAGAGGTCATAGTGAAGGGATAAGGATATGAAGTTGTCTGTAAATATTTGCAGTGTATGCATTTAGAAAACAATCTCAAAGTAGATCCTAGAGGCATAATTAAGAAAACGGGATAAAAATGAGCAGTGAAAAAATGAATATTAAGGTAAAGCCACCAAGATAATGGTTCTCTCACTCTGTTGAACAGAATGAATTCTCTAGAAGTGGAGAAATTTGCAGCACTTGGGTCAATTAAAGTGAGACTGCACAAAATACTTGTGTGATAATCTGGTGAAGAAACTTACTAGGTGACCTAATAAACCTTTCCGCTTTTCTAATATTTGTCTCCATGGAAGGATAATCATTATTAACTCATTTTTATTATATCATTCATTTTTATTATATTGCTCTAATTTAACATGACTGTGTTATTGACGAGGTATATATTTTCTTTATTCCATTAAATTGTATCTATTTAGCTTAAGTGTATTTTTTTCTAAAAATGTCAGCAATATTCTGTTGCATCTGCATTTATATTCTATTAGATTATGCAAGATGGAGAAACTCCTTGACCCAAGAAAATTAAGAAGATAAAACAAAAGCATATGCATCAATCAAGACTGTATGGGAATTAAATATTCTGCTAGTCAGTAAGACAAACACTACAAAGTACTTAGGATTAAACAACATTATTTTTTAAGCTCAACAACCTTCTTCAATACTATAATGTGAAAACCAAATAAAACTGTGACAATAAATACATCTAGAACAATATTTTATAAATATGTTTAACAGATATATATTATTTTTTGCAAAATATAATATACAGGTAATTGTTTTATTAGTCTCTTTTCAGTATTGATGAGATTACTTGTTTCTATCTCATCAGAATTAATTTTTGAGGCCTTCAAAAAAGTGCTGCGAAATGCAATGACATGGAGCTAAACAAGTAATTATTTTACATGTGAAATAGCTGTGAAGTACATAGTACAACTTACGGTACCTCATACTGAAGACTGTATGAGATTTACCTTCTTTTCTATCACTGTGCCTTTTTATAGATAGATTAAAAAAAATAACGAAAGCAATAAAAGTGTGGGTTTATTTCCTTTCTTTATTTCTTTTTTCCTTTAAGCCTGACATTTCTATATAGTTAGGATCAGAAAAATAGTCTGAAATATCATAGTGCATGATTTTGATTAGTCAAGTTGTTTATTTTAGCTATTTTTAAGGACTGGACTGCAAACTGGGTTGTACTGCAATTCATTGTTATTGGCTGGAGTATTTCTTTAAGAGTATAGTGGATCTCTTGAGATTAAAAACAGTATCGAACTGGGAGTAAAGGATAGCCCGTATTTTTATTAGTCTTTGTGGGCGTTGCAGCTTAATGATCTTTCTCTTTTACCAACAACTGTATTAATGGAGTCAAGAGCAAGGTTCCCACTGCAGGGTATTTATTAGGCCCTGAACATTTAGAGCATAATACCTCTCTGAGCAGAGAGTTTACTTCAGCTTCTGTGGTTTGTGGAAAGCAGTTGTTATAAATGCATATTTTATTGTTGGCTTTTTGCAAGTATTAAGATAAATGCTATAGGTATAAGGTTAAAATAGCTTTGGTGTATGAATGCAGTTTTTATTTCTGCTATTAGCAAAATTAGGCACAGTGGTGATAGCTGATATAGTATGGTTGAACTGTCTCTTTGGCTGGGATAACATCCAGTGAACATATGATGGGGACCCTGCTGCTGACAGGCCAACTATCAACACTTACCATCTGTGGAAAGTATGGACCAAGGCCCAAGGTGGAGGTGATAAAGAGGCGGGACTAAAACCACAGCCAAGAAAAATGCATGCTCTAAAAAAGCAGACCAAGGGAGGGGCCATGCTAAACAGTTCCTGGAATAGGTAAACTAAATTGTGGAAAAGTATGAATATGCAACAGGCTGGTGTAATAGAAAATGTATTTAAGAAGTGTCTCCAAAGATAGTAGGTGTGCTCTTGGCTGAACGCCAAACACCCAGCCATAAACCCTTTCCTTTATCTTTGTCTCCTATTGTCTTTTAATTAAACTTTCTAAATTTTACCAGGAAAGTGAACCTTGTTTTTCACAAGTTGTATGCTAACTCCCTTTTGGCTTTCAAAATTTTACTGAGTAGTAAATAGACTATTACCCATCCTGCTCAAGTAGGGCCATCTAGAGTCAATTACTCAGGACCATGTCCATATGGGTTTCGAATGTTTCCACAGATGGAAACAGTTTCTCTGGGCAACCTGTGCCATCATTCACTCACTCTCAAAGTAAAAAAAAGGGTTAGTGATGTTCAGAGGGAACCTCCTGCGTTTCAGCTTGTGCCCATTGCCTCTCATCATGTCACTGGGGACTGCAGAAAAGAGCCTGGACACACCTTCTCTGCATCCTTCCTTCAGGTGTTTATACACATTCATAACATACTCCATGAGTGTTCACTTCTCTAGGCTGAACAGTCAAAGACCTCTCAAACTTTCCTCATTTGCGAGGTGTTTCAGCCCCTTAATCATCCTCGCCATCCATCCTCTGTTAGACTCTTTCCAGTATGTGCATGTCTCTTTTGTGCAGAGGAGCCCAGAAGAGGACACAACACTCCAGGTGTGGGCCTCATGGAGCTGAATAAAAAAAGAAGGAACACACAACCTCCAACGGCAGGCAGTACTTTTCTAAAGTATCCAACGGTACCATTCGCCTTCTTTCTGGCAAGGGCATAGTGCTGGCTCTGGTGCAACTTTGTGCCCACCAGGATCACCATAACCCTTTCTGTCACTTGCTTTCCAGCTGCATGGCCCCTAGCATATATTGCTACATGGCATTGTTCTCATGTTCAAGACTTTGCATTTCTTCTCGTTGAATTTAATGAAATTCATTTTGGAGCACACTTATTCCTTCTGGTTATTCTCATTTCTCCTTTCTCATGACTTCTCTTTTTTCTATTGTTATAAGTCATACACAGGGGCAAAAAGATAAAAACAGGAAAACAGTAGTGGAAAATTGCAATTTAGGCTATCAGAAGGAACCTAGATAATGAACATTGTAAGAGGATGCAGATGCATGCAAAGATAAAGCATGATGCTATTAAAAACTCTTAGAGAGATCTGAAAATGGAAAGAACCAGTAAAAGTTGTACTGAAATTCTGTGGAAGAGATGAAGGAAGTTAATAACTGGGTACTGTTCTGTTGGAGAAGACAATGTACTCTGAATGTGCAGTAAATGACAGCTTGCACCACCTTCCTTTATCAGCAGAGCTAGTTGTTTTTCTTTCATAAGGGCAACATATGCAAAAGTGGAAGAATATCTCAGTAAACATGGCCTTTTCTCAACATCACTGTATTGTTGCTTTGGAAAATAACAAATTAAAAATGTAGGAAATAGGATTATACTGGGCTAAATTCTAATATACAGATATGAAAATCAGTATAAAAAAAGCCAACATATACAAGTACTTTAACCATGTTTGAGGCACATGGTTATAGATTGAGTCTATTTTCTAATTTCAATCTTTGTGGCCTATCTCATAATTCAAGTTATTTGTTTCAAATACAATGGTTAGTGTCTTAAATCTTAATATTCTCCAAAGAATTAGGCATATAAGGTATTTGCTGAAACAATAACCATTTTTTTTTTAATCTCAGAGATTATTTTGATAGAAATAGTTTTTTAGATGGCTTTTCACATTCTCTGTTGCAGGTACAGATAAATTTTAGTTCATATTGTCTTTTAGAAATTTTCTGTTGAAATGTTTGCAAGATAAAGAAGATACACAAGATAGATTGTAAATTGAAAGAAGTTAAAAACCTTAAATAGGGGGGGGTTGTGTTTTTTTATTTTGTGGGTTTTTTTGTTTTGTTTTGGTTTCTTTTTGTTTGTTTGGTTTTTCTGGTTTTTGTTTTGTTTGTTTGTTTGTGGTTTTTTTTTTTTTTTGGAATTTCCTTTTATTTTAAATTGTTTTTTATAAAATTAGGCATTTTAAGAGACAATGTTTTTTTCTATACTACCAGAAAATCTTCCAGTTCATAGACAAGTTCCTGAACAGGAAGAAATATGGAATTTCAGGAACTGTTCAGTTAATCCACTTTTAAAATTACCTAGACAGGCCAGAATTTCCTCAGAAAATAATTCAGTGTATAGTAGATAGCTGTGTTAAAATATAAAATATTTATGTAGTGCACCACTATCATAAAGGCCTGTTTCCAAAAAGAAAACAGCTGAGACAAACAAAGTACTTTTATTTATAGGCTAAACCATAATTTTTCATTATACAAGCAATATCTTTCAATTTATCAGAATATTTGTCTCACATTTATTATTTTAATAATTCCATATATTTACCAGAATTATTTATGTACACAGGCCACATTTATCAAAGGTCCAAGGAGTTGTAAAGTCATTCTGCAATTCGTCTTGTTCAGCTCTTCAAAGAAAAAGAAAAGAAAAGAAAAGAAAAGAAAAAAAAAAGAAAAAAAANAAAAAAAAAAAAAAAAAAAAAAAAAAAAAAAAAAAAAAAAAAAAAAGACAAAGAGGGAGAAGAAGGAAGGAACCCATCCTGAACCAGATGTAAATAAAGAAATCAATCAATTCTTTCCTTTTTCCTCGGCAATACCTTTCTCAATATACCAGAAAATATGATTTCTTCTTTTATAATCTTAATTATCAGGAGTAAATTAAGACCAGAGCAAAATAAGAGGGTAAAACAAAACATATAATAAATAAATAAAAATGTGATATTCATTATGTTAAAAAATATGGCATGAAAGGAGGAAAATGATATTAGGTAAGAAAAGTATGAGTTCTGTAGGAGCTCTACATTATAAAAACTGTGAAACTTAGAATTTCAAGTGCCTGAGTGATAATTCTCCTATAACAGCACATCTCAGTGAACATGAATGAGCAACACAGGAATGCAGAAAAGTGAACTTATGTTCTCTAAAATCTTTCACTGAAATCTCATAGTTATTTCTAAAACATAGCCCCAGACTAAAATGGAAAATTGGGAAATTGTGCGTCATAAAAGAAATCTGATGTGAAAGTTTATTACAATGCAACTCACTTTCAAGAATTTAGAATTCCTTTTGCATGGAAATCAAACATGTCACATTGCTTGCACCAATGGAAAAACAACAGAACTAAGGGATTTCTTTTTCCCCCAATAAGGAGACAATGGGACAAATGCAGTATACTTCACAGGAACTTTTACACAAGGAAACAACTCAGAATATCTGTCACTCAATGATACTATTCAAGGATAATTCTTATTATTGTCTATACTTGAATTATGTGTAGTGCTGAAAACTGCTCTGACTAAATGTCTGAAAGGCAGCTGAGAAGGATTTTGAGAGATGAAGTTTTGAAATGAAGTATGACAATTCAATCTGTGCTGTGTGATTCAGATTTTGCTGGAATTTGAGCTGGAATGTTACAGCTCAAATCTATATTCAGAATAATGCAAATTGATGTGACTGAAGCATTATAATTGCCTGGAGAATTTCTGGCATCATTTCTTGCATAGAACACAGCACATCCTACCTTGCTTGTTATTAAGATTTTTTAAAACTACTCTCATTTTCCCTAAAAATTTAAGGAATTTTAAAGATGTTGCTTTTTTTTCTTCACTTGTGTGACAGAAGGAACATAATCAACATGAAAATCTATTATAAAAAAAAGAATTCATATTGTATTTATGTAATAATGAAGTTATGAAACTTTTTTGAAATATGGAACCACAAGAAGAAACAACATACAAGACAAGATGAAATTAAGAATATTTTCCTGTATTTCTTAGACTTTTTTTTTTTAGAAAAGGAATCAAAGTATTTATTAGAACACAACTTACAGGAAATTAATACTGTAAGAAAAAAATTATAAAAGTTCATAATTATTTAATTTAATACCTATTTAAATATGTTTATGACCCTATTTATTAATTACATCCTTGGTTTGTTTGCTTTTAAAATGTCTTGCATTCCATTCACTTTCTCTTCTTTCAGGGGCCTTCTTTTCTCAATGCACTGACAGGTCTGTGCATTTCAGGTTCTCTAATTAGCAGCCACTGATAGAAGTCAAGTTTACTTAGCTTTGTGGTCTCAGCTTTGAGTAGTTCCCTGGAGAATGCATTCCCAAACCTTTTTCTTCATAAAGCTATAGTTCCAAAATGTTTGCATCTAGTATTTTAGGTGGAGAAGACAATGCACTATGCATACAGTTGTGACTGTATGCATGTTTGTGATGTGTTGACCTTCGCAGCTTCCAGCTGCCCACCCAGTCAGTCTCTCACTCTTGCCTCTCAATAGGACAAGGGAAGAAAATGAGATGAAAAAGCTTTTAGGTAGACAAGGAGATCACTTGACTATCACTATCACAGGCAGCACAGACTTAACTTGGCAAAAGTTAATTTAATTTATTACCAATTAAAATAGATTTGAATACTGAGAAAAAAATCCAAAACCTAAGCCACCATCCTCCTACTCCTGTGTTTTTTCAAGCTCAGCTTTATTCCTTCATTTCCACTTGTCTACTTCCACCTGACCCTTAGGGACGCGAGATGGATGACAAATAGTGCTATCTATCAGACCACAGTAGTTCCTCTCTGCTTCCTTTTTCTCATGCTTTTCCCCTTTTCTAATGTAGGTCTTCCTCATGGGCTGAAGCTCTTCAGGAATAAACTGCTCCTGGGTGGGGTCCTGGACAGTTACTTTGGGGCATATCCACTTGCACTGGCATGGTCCTTTCCACAGCTGCATTGTAGATATCTACTCCAGTGTGGTTCTCTCCACAGGCTGCAGGGAAATAGCTGCTCCACCATGGTCTCCTGAAGGGGGTCCCAGGGGAATCCTGGCTCCTGCATCTGGATCACCTTCTCCTGATCCCTCTTCTCTCAGCTTGGTTCCTCCCACAGCATTTTAATCACTTCTCAGTGCCTGCGCATCACTTTGCTCTTTCTCCAACGTTGTCCTCAAGATGCCATCATGTCAGCTTACATAGCTGCAATTTCTCCCAGCTTCTTATTCTCACCCCAGCCCACTTGCTAGTAGAGCAGTGTGAGAAGCAAAGACCTTGACTCTGTAAGCACTCTTCAGCCCCAAACAAAATATCCTCGTCTTATCAACTCTCTTTTCAGGACAAATCCAAAACATAGCACCATAGAAGTTACTATGAGGACAATTAACTATACATCCCAACCAAACTAGTTCATTTGGCTTAACATGTGTGGAGGTACATCATTTCCGTTTCATACCGCCTGCATTTTCCCATCCTTACAATTGTTGTCATTGGGCACCATGGCAGGACGGGCAGTCTGACAGTTAGAGCAATGCCTTGTCACCTCTTCAGCTTCTGACAATATTCAATATGCAGCTAAAAGTAGTATTTAAAAAGGTTTGTAATTTTTAGTTGGTGTAGAGAGGAGTTGAGACCACAGCCCATGGAAGATTGTGTTCCCTTTCCTCATTGCCAACAGCTCTACTAGGCCCAGGATCACCATACATACAGAGCTTAAAACTCAAAAGTTTTATGGCAAATATGGGCCCCAAAGATACCATATGTAAGGTACCTGCCTGGTTTACAGAAAAATTGATTTTTCCCTTTCCCACAATTTTAGTAAGGCCTTTTTCCCGCATATATGATACAACAGCCATAAGATCTGTGTGACATGGGAAGAAATTTTGTCCCATAATCCAGAATTCTAAAAATCAGTGGGGTTTTTTGTTTGTCTGGGTTTTTGTGGTTGCTTTTGTTTGTTTGTTTTGTTTTTTGTTCGTCTGTTTGTTTGTTTTTAACTCAGACACAAGTAAGATAGCCACTTCGGGCAATGTGTCAGGGTTTCTGACACAATCTCTGTAGTGGGCCCTTGCATTATTTTTTGAGATAATATCTAAAAATCTTTTGAGATAGGTAACTCATCTATGTTTTTCATGATGTCTAAAATATTGCTATGAGTTTCTCTGACTTCCTGCTCAGTCAGCCCAGTAATGATAGTAAGATCCATGTAGTGGAAAAATTTACAATCTGGAGAGATGTTATTCTCCAGATGCCTTGCCACTAGCCCTTGGCAGATAGGTAGAGCTATGCAAAAGCCCCTGAGTGAAAGTATATTGCAGTTCTTTCCAAGAAAAGTCAAATTGTTCCTGGGATCCTGCAGTACTGGACATGCTAAAGACATGCCATCTCAGTCACAGTATGCCATGTTGCAGCTTCTCTCTCAGTACGTTTGAACAGTGTTAATTCATTTGGGACAATGCAGGCAGGGGAGAGGCTGCTTTATTTATTAGCTGGCAATCTACCATCATGCATCAGCAACAACCTGGCTTTTTTATGGGCCAAATAGGACTGTTAAGGGGAGAGTGGTGTGGCAGATAATACCCATCTCCAACAATCCTTTAACTGAGTGATTCCAGCATGTCTCCCTCGGTAACTGATACTGGTTAAAGGCTACTAGGTTTGGAGGTGGCAGTAAAACTGCAGGTGCACTGAAGTACTTAACCCACCAAAATAGCCTGAATTTCCAAGGAATATTTTCCACCTAAGGTAAAGAAGGTTATAACACATCAAAATTTTATCCTCCATGATTTAACTGGGAACTTGAGACACACTTATTCAGGCAACAAAAGCTTTCTCACGTGTAGGAATAGGTGTATTTCATGGGATGGCTCTTCAGAACCATATGAATGTTTGTATAATGTGACTATATGGGTAATGAAAAGGATTTCTGTGACTCTCAGTTGCTTCAGCATGGTAGGTAAGAGGTGTTGCCGAGGGTTTTACCCATTTTAGTAGATAACTATTGGGATTTGTGCTTGATGATCCTCCTGTCACACTCCATCTGCTGGTGCATCATGAGGTTTTGCCACACCTGAGCAATTCTGATGTTGGTTTGGATATTTTTTTTTAAAGAACAATGGAGATTAAATCCTGAGTGAATTTGACTTGGAGGATTCTTTCTCCTCCTCCCCCTGACTATCAAAGGAAGGCAAGGGTGTTACTGCATCAATAGTATACATCTTTTGATGGTTTCTTTTTCTTTTCCCTGGACAAAATTATACAGTTATACAAAACTATGCCCTTAGTATAAGGAGGATGTCTCTAAATATATGAGACTGCATAAATAAGGTGAATAATTTGGTATCTGGTCTCACAAAGCTGTGAGAAAAAATTCCCTGCTTCACAGCCAATTCCCAGATGTATGCCCAACCTCTTCCACATGCTTCCACAAAACTTACTTACCATCCCAATGAAAAAGGGATGGTTACAGTACTTGGACAATTGTATTGTAAAATATTGAGGTTGGAAAAGATCCTTTAGATCGTCAAGTCATGCCATTAACCTAGCACTACCAAGTTCACCCCTTAATCATATCTATGTGCCATATCCACACATCTTTTGAATACTTTCAGAAACGGTACTCCACCAATTCTCTGAGCAGCCTGTGTCAATGCCTAACCGCCCTTTCAGTGAAAAAAGTTTTCCTAATATCCAGTCTAAACCTTCCCTGATGGAACTTGAGGCCCTTTCCTTTTGTTCTATTTCTCATTACTTGGAAGAAGAGACCTACTCCCACCTCACTACTATCTCTTCAGTTACTGAGAGTGATAAGGTCCTCCTTGAAACTCCTTTTGTCCAGCCTAAACAACCATCTGGTACAATGTGAAAAAATGTAAAAGTTTTCCTTGATGGTTCAAAACATAGTTTTTGAAGGTGGGAGGGTGGTGTTTCAGTAAATTCTGTTTTCACTCTGAATGGTCATACTAAACTTCAGATTGCAGCCTTAAAGAACAGTATATTTAATATTCTAAATGTTTTGTATATTTTAAAGTACTCTGCTGTAAAAAGTGTAAAATATGATTGAGATTTTCCACTCATTTTATGTGCCTCATCAAAAAGACAAAATAAGAATATTAACTGAGGCCTTATCAGCTCTTAGTGTCTATTCTGGATGACTGTGTTGATTGTAGGGAAAATATATTTCTGAAACAGAGAATTCACTAAAGAAAGGGGAATTATATTGTAAGTTGTTGCAAAAATTTTAGATGTATATTGGTAACTAAAAATATTACTGTAAAAGATTTTACACCACAACAGCTGGCACCGATAGAGAGACCTTTTTTCAGGAACACTTAATATGGATCCCTTTGCTAGGCAAGTCCCCTTGCAGAAAATTATTTTTTTATTATGTGCTAGTCCACTAATTCCCATTGATTGGTCACCACTCTTTCAACTGCAGTTATAGATGACTGGTTTTAAAACAGTCTTCTCTTTATAAGAAGGTAATAATGTTACTGAAGACATAAAAACAGTATAACCCATTATTTTAATTGAAAATTAGAGATTTAGAAATGCAAAGAAGTCTTGTTTTTTTGCTTTTACATTTAAATTATTAGATATGGATGCCTCTAAGACCCTGCTCATAAAAGTCTTTCAATGAATTTCAAGAGTCAAAAGATCCTTTGAAAAGATCCATTTGCCTTCCCATAAAAAAGTAGCAGAGTTCTCAAACTAAACTTGCAAATTTCTTGTCAATTGATTTGAAAGGGCAGCTTCTGAGGTAAGTCAATGTTCTGCCATGCAACATCTTTAGATTCTGATCTTGTAAACCAGGAGACAAGAAGAAATTAAATGGGGCTTTATATTCAACTTCTACGGGGGGGGAAGGAAAATTTCAATTACTTTAAGTACTGTGTAAGTGTTAAATTAATTTCATAGAAGTTATTGAAGAACCATCAGGAACAATTTTTACTTACTACTAAGCTGTGGTAGGGCTGAGATCATATAAAATATGTATAAATTTAAAGGTTTTCATCTATTTTTCTTTTTTTTTCAAAAGACAATGCAAAAAAACCCAAAACAAAACAAAACAAAACAANAAAAAAAAAAAAAAAAAAAAAAAAAAAAAAAAAAAAAAAAAAAAAAAAAAAGGAAAAAAAAAACCAAAAAAAAAAAAAACAAATTCCAAATACGTAAAAAACCACAAGGAATTGGGAACTCAGGAAAAGAAAATCACAGGTAGGTAACTATTTTCCTAGCTTTGCAGAAAATACATTGTCATTCAAGTAAAACACACAGGAAATAACTATAGTTCCATTCACAGAAAGGTAAAACACAGTCTGGACAAATATGGTGGAAAGTACCAGTACCTTTTTGCTGAGGAATTGGACTCTGGATTACTGGGTACCATGGGAAGCTCAAAGAATATTTGATTTTTTCACAAAGCTGCACAGGAAGAGGAGGACACATAATGTACCAAAAGCTATATCAGAAATGACCTTAATACTTCCAAACATACCTATGACCAATAAAGGCAAGCTTTAAATGTTTTTTTTTTTTTTATTTATGTATTAATCTTAAATTTTATTCTGCATTGAAAACAACATTAGATTAAATGAATTTGTTTGTGGATGGACTAAGATAATCATAATTTTCTAATGCTGATATAAACTTATTTTCTGAAATCTGCTTTTAAAAAGAATCATTTTGAAAGCATTATACACAGTTGTCAACTATTCTTTGACTATCATGATAGTAAAGTTGTGTTTACTAAATTAATTCCAGACTTGTCTTCCCCTCCTGGGATATCTTTCAAAATGTTGTCCATTGCCTCTAATCCACTTGGACTGAAACAAAATCTCTGAATATGATATTATTATTGTATATTTTTTCTCCTGTAAGATTTTATTCCTAATGAAAGCTATCATATATATTGCCTATTCATAAATATTAATCTTTAATGTCTTTTAAAAATGTATAACAGGAATTTGGACATCTATAATGTAATCAGACAGAATTCTCTTGGTAGGCATGTTCTCTTCAATCTTTCTTCTGAAATAAACTCAACATATTGAACACTGCACAACAATTTACAGTCTGGAATGGCCAAAATTGTGGCTGGCCTCTGGGGACTTGCAATACAATACGAACTGTCTCCTGACTGGCAAACTCCATTTAATTTCTCTCCTCTTCCCTAGGAATAAATGTTCCAATACTTCTAACTTGTGACCTTAGGGAGTAACTTACTGGAAAGTCAAAGTTAAAGGAGGTAGTAATTTAAGAGAGCTTAGTTACTGCAGCAGATTGGTAGCCCAGTGTGATGGGCAAAGAAATGAATTCAGGTGTAATTAGGAAGATGAGATAGAAAATCCACTTGCAGAAGAAAACTGAAAATCACACATAGAAAAAGATAGATATTGCAATTTAAAAGTTATTGGAAATCATATTCTCTATTAGCTATTTTGAGCTGATGCACATTTCTCAATTTCCCTTGGCAAAAATGTTCTTTCTTGTATAAATAATATATGTTCATTGGAGCACCAACTTGAAACCATTTCATTAAACTCATGTTCAGCATCTCCTTCTTCAACTCATGTTCAAATATCTCCTTAATTTCTGTGATAGTTTGCACATATTTCTAAAATTGAAAAAACAACCCCAAAGTATCCATGCCTTTCACTGTTATTAAATGGGATTGGAAGCTGTAATAAACAAAATAATCTGTTCCTTATAGATGAACTCAAATAATTGTTAATTAACATTAGAAAAGCAATACCAATTGAAACAAACAAACAAACAACCCCCCCCCAAAAAAAAAAACAACAAAAAAACCCACCCTACACCAAAGACACAAAAACTAGGAGTTATTTTATTTCTGTGCTTTTTAAAGGCCTAAGAAAAAAAAAAAAAAAAAAAAAAAAACACTCAAGGATTAGTCTGTCACTAAAATGTACTCAAATAGCAAAGACTGTTCCTAAAAGAATAGTACATTTGATTATTTCATCAGGTTTTTTTTGTATTCATTTTCAGTAACTCATTATTTTCCTTACTTTCTTCAAATTTTGATGGTAAATTTCCTGCATTTCCATCAAGGATAGCGAAGAATTCACATTACCAGCATAATTACAATCTCAGAAGAGAAAGAAATTAATTAATCCACCAACTATCAAGGACAATTTTACAAGAAATGACAGGTGACCTGATATGCCAGGTGCTCTATTCTTTGTAGCACATGATTGTAAGAACCGTTAGGTTGGTTGGCATCCCCATTGCCTTGGTTTAATGACTTACCTGGAGAACAGAGGACACCTCTATCTTTTTAAGTACTATTGCATGTTCACTGTGGTTTCTTTAAATATCACATAATCTATTGTAAAACTGAAAGTCAAAAATTTGCTTCTACAAGGCTGTAGAATTCTCCATGGTGTTAGCCAATTCAGGGGGTGATTCATATGGCATCAGTATTTCTGATGTCCATCCTGAGTGAGAAAAAATGTACCCTACAAGTACTCTAATGATCACACCACAGCTACAGCAGGGAAATCATGCTCCTGTGCACATTCCTCAACATGAGCTGGTGGAGGGCACCCAGGTTTTCCCAAGTCTTTAATGAGAACTGGTCCAAATCACAATGTGTTCTGTCTCTGTTTCACTGAAAAGGGCAAGACTGTTGTCCTTTCTGCCTTGATTCTTCTCTGCTTCTACAAGGCAGTAGGGTGTTTTACTTGCTATTCTGATATCAATGCACATTTCCCCCAAACTTTTCTTTATTTCATTGCATTTATATGACCACTCTCTTGCCTGGGTGTTGCCTGTCCAGCGTATTGAATGTCCCTTATTTGACCATTGATGATCTAATCAATCATTATCTCTTTCATCTGCCATTGCTGGTCACTTCTTCATATTATTTTTGGGTACTACTTTACAGGTAAAATTGTTTAATCCTTCATGGTACTTTCGAGTTGCTGAAATCACCAACCTCCAGACAAATGTCATTTACATGCATTCACAAGCATGTTTAAGGCCAGTTTTAGCTAGTCCTTTCCAGAATAGAAAGTCTACCAGTGGGAAATTCACTACGTGAAAAGGGCTTAGGCCTCCTTATGACTTATAGAGGAAATTTCAAAGACAAAAAAAAAAAAAATTTAGGCTACCAACTTAAAGATCACTGAGCTATCCAAAGGTAAATGGGATGAATCTATGTCCTTATGAATACAGATGGAAAAATCTTGAGATTCTGGACCTTAGGCTTGGTTAAACAAAGCAATGAACAAATGGAAAATGTGTTGTCAAGTCACTCTTTAGAGAATTTTGGGCTCCTGTTCTATCTCTAATTTTTTTTTTTTTTTAATAGTCAGCTGATTTGGAGTATCTCATCTTTTTGTCTGTATCTGTATTAATCAATCTGAGAAAACTTCTGGGTTCCTAGAGTGTGTTATACACACCAGCCATGTCCCAGTTCCCTAGCAGAACAAGGTTCAGGAGACTAAGTGTTCCTTTTTCCAAGTTACTGATTTCTACTGAAAATAAATCCAGCCTGTCTGAGTGAAAGAACACCATACTACATTTTCCTTTTTTAAAAAAAAAATTGGATATCAATGCCTGTCTTTTCCACCCTATCTTTTCTTTTGGAAAGTTACGAATAGGAGTTTCAGTGGGTTTTATATTTTTTAGAAGTGAATGTATGATTTTGTTTCTAAATACATTTAGAATGTTGTCATTATTTTCTTTCTTCATTTTTCTATTATTTCTGCAGTCTGAAAAGGATAAAAACTTAATTTCACTCCCTTCTTTGCAGAATATTATTACATTTAAATTCTATTGTGGATGTAGTCTGCAAACATTTAAAAGACCAACAGGCAAATGAAATATACAAACCAGACTATTTTAAAATGTAAATCATACTGGTAAACAACTATATACTGGGAAGAACACTGAAACTATATTTCATTACTAGCTGAAAATAATTCCTACATACAATTTTCTGCATTCATTGACAAGATCGTAATCAGGAACAACAGTAGATACCTGAGAGGAAAAAAAAAAGCAAATGAAACAGTTTCCCATTTCTTTCTGGTAGGTTGTTCAATTGAAAGAATAACTATACAATGTTACACAAAAGGTTTTTCTTCACCAGTAAATTAGATCTAATACTTAGAAACCACTAAATATTAAATCTTACGAATTATTATACTTTAATAAAAACATGTATAAATTAGTTTAAATGGGGTCTGAGATGAAAAATAGGCTATTCTGTGTTCCTTAATTTTTTTATAATCTCTTGCTAGTCATTGTTTGTTAATCAATATGTTGTTGCCAAGAAAGTGAAAAGCAAACAAACAATAGCCATAATTTATGTATGGAGCTATTGCATTTGTGCCCAATTGCTGTTGAGCTGCACAGTTTATGTTCTCTATGCTGGCAAGTTTTCCTAAAAAACTTGTTTTGGAGCCCTGTTCATAGCATATAATTGCATCATTGATGAGACTGGCACAGAATAAGGGAAAATTGTGTTGGCTTATGCTCCAAAGAGTGAGAATTAAATAAATAAATAAATAAATAAATAAAAAGGATAGGAGAAACAAAAAATGGTTGTTACTCAAGAGGAAAAAAACAAGAAGGTCTCTGAATGAGAAGTTATTCTCCAGGTTCCAAAACTTTATTGTAAAAAAAAGGAACAGAAGAAAATGAGTACTCTTGGGAAAAAAAAACAAAACATCCAAAACACCCAAAACAAAACAAACACTCAAAAATCCTAAATCAACAAAACATCCAAAACACCCGAAACAAAACAAACATTCAAAAATCCCAAATCAAACTAGAAACACCCACAAAACCACAGCGAAACCAAACAAACCCACAAAAGAAACAAAAGAACACTTGATGTTTAAACAGCAGTATCCTATTTTTCGTATTGCAAACAATTTCACTTTTTTCCCTACAGCTTTTAATTTCTCCTTCAGTCCTTCTTCTCTTTGTTTCTTATTCCCATCCACTATAACAGAGCCATAAATCTGCACTGAGACTTACTTAAAAAACTCTCATTCTATCTCTTTATATCTCCCTTGGATCACACCTGCTTTACCTCCATTCCTTTTAGCCTCCTTTCTTCATCCCATCCCATCTTTCTACTGTTAATCATTTTTTTGACCTCAAATACTGTTTTTGCATTTGCTTTGGCTTCCCCAAACTTAAATAATAGTCTTAATCATCTCACTTCACCACTACTTAATTTCTCCTTGGTCTCATATTTTTCTCTGCTTTAATATTGCTCTAATTGACTTTAGCAAAGATAACTCCTTTGGGTAAATTTAATTGTGAGGTTTTACCTTTCATTGGTTTTGACCTATCTTTTTTAATATTATTGACACACTCTTCTCGTCAGGAAGATTCTAATACTTTCAATTTTCCTTTTACCTGTTCAGATATGTAAAATAGCTCCTTTCTGAAAATTGATTTTCGTAGCCCTCCAAAAAACTGCTAAAAAGACAAGCTGCTTCAATACATCACAAAGTATATTGGATTTTTTTTTTCCTCATGCTTTATTAAGTAGAACGGAAATTTTCACATTTTTTTGCCAGTGAATTTTGATAACCTATAAAATCCTGTATGAGTATTAAAAAAAAAAGTCTAGAAAAGAATTTTTTTTTCTATTTCTTGTGTTTAACACAATTGCAACATAATTGTGGAAATATTTTCAAGTAAACAACATCAAGCCATATTAAGCTTTGGTAATAGCACACGTGCAAATCATTAATTTTTGAATTAAATATGGATTATATTGCTACAAACTGTAAACCAATAACACTGATATAGAGAGATTCATAGATATTGATATTGTCTGCTCTGATATTTGGAAACAAAAACAACGAAGAACTAAAGAAAGGCAATAGTGGGTTTTTTTCTCTTTTTGAAAATCATCCCTAGTAGCAGAGAATAAAACTCTATGAACTGTTACTCCAGAGTCAATTCTTTATCAATTTATCAGTCATTAATATAAGTATATTTGTATTATATATAATAAAATATACATATATATACAATAAAATACAATATATAATATAATATAATATAATATAATATAATATAATATAATTAATATACATGTGTGTGTGTGTATATATATATATATATACAGACTGCCGTTGTTTCCTGAAAGCTACTTTTTTCACTCTGAGTTGGCTCAGTAGGTCCTTACCCATCCATGGTGGCATCCTGGAATTTTTACCCAATTTCCTCCTTGATGAAGAACAAGGGCCTCCATCAGTGTCTGCCTACATTTACTGTACAGGAAGAGTTGGTTTCGATGAAAAATTAATTTTATGTAAATATGAACTGATATAATATTCATTTGAGTGCAAAAGGGGTGTGACAATACCTTGACTGAGGTCATGTGCAGGAGTAATGCATGCAACCCAGAGTGGACGCAGGGTCACACACCAATATGCACCCACAATCTGGACACTGGCATTAATTTCTTCAGCAGTAGTAAAACAGTGTGCATGTACACTGCTAGCAATACAGTGCCCCATGGCAGATTGATCCACAGCCCTTCCCCTTGTCACAGCAAGGTTGTCACAGTACTACTAATGTAGATTTATTTCTTGTCTTTAATCTAGAATAACATGTACCCTTAAAGCTCTGGAAATTGAGCCTTCTCAGGCTTAATGTTTTTGAGCAACTGGGCATTTTACTCATGAGCAACTGATGTTAAAATACACATCTGTTATCTGTGATGCTATTTATAATACCTAATCCATGATAGTTCACCTTAGTACATGAATTGCTTTGATGTACACTCTCTGAATGTACATGGTGGACTTAGCTTAACAGAAGACAACAAAACAATTGATCTTGCTGTTTGTCTCCAAAGGTAAAACATTTGTAGAGAGACCAGAATTTATATCAGGTAATATATTTGAATGGCCTCATCAGTTTTACAGAGAATATATCTTCTAGTTTATTGCCACAAATATCACAAATATGGTGGGTTTTACTTTCCTGGTTCTCTTTTTCTTTAGTTTTGAACTGTTACGTATGATAAATTACTGTTTCTCTTTATTGAAAAGGCATGCTTCACTGCTGCACATTCTTGTTTTTTTTTTAAATAGTTGTTAATTAGTTCATGCAAATAAAACAGATTTAATAGAGGACTAAAAAATAAAGTTTAACCCTGAGTAGCAGAGAAAAAACCTTCAGAAAAGATTTTTTTCTACTACTGGATCTTGGGACCTGTTTGGTTTTTGTTTTTTTCAGTGCAGCTAATACAACTTGTTCTAAAGTGTTGTACTACTGGGACAAAGCTCATTTTCTCATGTAAAATTTACTAGTATTATGGGCCAGTGGTTATGAGTCATTAAGGATATGAGGGTTTTGATACAGTGGAAAAAGTGTTGAAAAAACTGTACTACACAAATGGTAGTAAAAATCATGCTACATGGAAAAAAGGATCAATCAACCAAAAAAGATTAAAAGAACCCCTCTCTTTTCATCTTCCCTACAATTACTGAAATATGAATTCAGAATGTATTTGATAAATGTGAAATATTTTGGCAAATACCCATAACAGCATCACTAAATTAACAAATACTGTTATCACATTATGCTTCCAAAAAACAGGAAACTCTCAATTTTCTCCTCCTCCTGACTGTCAGATTGGTGATTATGAATGAAGAAAAACAAACGGACTCTGACTGAGGTGTGGTCTCTTAAGTCTACTTTTCCTTTATATTTTTTTTTCCCCATAAAGGTAGGAGGGAAATAAGTTCCATTAGTCTTTTAAGATCTATTTTTTCCAGAAAGAAACATATGTTTACAAATGTTACACTTGTAATATATATCTGCAGCAAAGAAAAAAAATCTCATGTTTCTTATCATGCTGTAATTATCAATTCAATTGATAATATACTGGTAAGAAAAAGGTTTTAGATTTAAATATTAAAAAAAAAAAATTTGGGAAAATAACACCCCAGCAAAAGCTCTCCTAACAAAACTATTCATATGTCAAAATTCAAACTGCAATCAATTGCCTTTCTGCGTTTTTCATCTTGAGAATTTTTACTCCTGGATGATCTTTGTTTTTGCTAACATAAATTTGATTGTGAATGCAAATAGGTTTTAACATGATTGCAGAAATTCTTGTGCTTCCTGGTTATTTGTGATTACTAGTTCCTTAGTGGGTGGACTATATTCATATTATTTTCATTTTATATTTCTTTAAGAGAGTCAGTTATCCTAGAAGCTTCTCACATCCCTCAAGAATATTTTGATTACATAAATAAAGGAGAAACTCATGACCCCTTGTGATAAAGGAATACTTTATAATGGCTAAAGAACTCTGATTTTGGCTGCATATGGACAAGTACTCTAATGACTGAACAGTTGTATATTGACCTCATATGATATTGGAATCAGAATTATTTGGAGAAGCTTTAGGCACAGAAAAAGAGTTATTGTGTAAGAAACATCAAGACAATAGACCAATGGAGCTGACAGAAAGAACAATGAATACTGAGAGCTGTAGTTTGTGCTAGAATGACAATATTTTGGACACTTTTAATAAAAGAAAATATTTCCATAGTATCTTTAATTTATCATTATATACATTATTATCACAAAGTGAAATCAAGAATTTAATAAAATGGGAAGGTTTTTTTTCTTATTTTTCCTGTAAAAGCTAAGTGTCATATGCCATAGTTTATTTCAGAGTAGAACAGTACTGATGAGCTTGTCAAAAGAAGTTCTTAGAACCCAGCCTATGAATACTGCCATCACATCACATACTTTTAATGGATGCTTGATGTTTCACAGAGTCCTGGCTTTGGTATTTAGTTGCCAATGTAATAGACTGATAATAAAGTCATAAAAGATTTAGTTCTCAGGGTACTTTCCTGGCAAATTCCATTTTATTGTCATTTGTTGACATGAAAGAACATTAAAAAGGAAGATGTATTTGTAGGAGATAAGCTGTAGTTGAATCATCCAGACTGAGCCATATTGCTGAGGCCTCCAGGCCGTGGCACTGAGGCCTGTAGGAATTGTGGCGCAGATAGAAATTCAGTGCCAGGAGTGTGGCACATTTAGAATTATAGCTTAAGGTGTTAGCAAGGGTCAGAGGGTTTTATAGTAGTTAGCAAGTACAGTAATTGGTGTGGACACAGTAGCTACCTTAAAAAGTTTATTAAACAATAAGTGTTTGCATTCTTCCCTGTGCCATGTGCCAATGAGAATGTATCTGTAACTGTAAACTATATAGAGTGTATGAAATCTGCCGTCTTTCACACAATAAAGGGAGAAATGTAGTGTTAATCATATTGATTAGACCTGTGTTTTTGCTCTTGCCAACTTCCCTCCTTATCGGGGTTTCCTTGCGACTTTTGTGTATTTCCATTCTTCATTCAGATACAAGAAATCAGACACTAACTGAAGTGTTTATGGTGCAGTTTTGCACTTAAAGGTGTCCTACTCCACAGCTTATCAAAATAATCAATTTTCTGCAATAATGAGCAATCATTACTTACATAAAATCATACTTTTCCACCGTTGCAGACAGAAAAATTGGAGATCTCCACAGCCTCATTTTTATAGTAGTGTATTATATTTTAAAGTGGTCCCATACTAAAGTCAGAAGTTACTTTTCTGTAGCTAAATATGTTGTCTTGACAACGTGTTGTCCATATAGCATGTTGATACAGGATGAGGTAAGTGTTTCTTGAATTGTGACTCCTGCAGTTTCTGTATCTTAGTAGTAAAAATTCCATTCAATGTTGTACTGTAGCTTAAAGAATCTATGAATCTAGAAGGCAGAAAGTGCTCAAGAATTGCTTTTTTGGAAAATAATTTTCAGCCCTGATTATAATTTACTGTGTTGGTTTCTTTTCTTTTTTTTCTTTTACATATTGCCAATGGTTACATAATGCTCTTATTTTGCAATCATGTAATTTGCACACTTAACATATTTTTCCTAACATAATTCTCTAAACAAATTTAAAAACTTTGATCAGTCTTAAGCAATAGTTAGTTCTGGGATGAGTAAACAGTACCTAATAAGTTTCTTTTGCCTCTTCTCTCTTGATTGCATTGCAAAAAAACTGTTGCTACAAGAATTGTCACCTTTTTTAGTCTACCTGTCCTATGACTTATAAATACAAAATATGAACATTTTCTTCTCTGTTTAATTAATTTTTATGTTCTGACATACAACAACTGCTAAGGTTAAAAGCTAATTAGTTACTGTATCAAATAGTTTACAAGTAGTTAAATAATGTGAAAGACTATTACTAGGTCTCACAATATACCTACAATAATGCTAGTCACTTTATGGTAAATCTAATAATTTAAATAGAAAAAGTCAAACTGTATAACATTTTCTAAAAGCTATTGAATCTTTTGTGAGTTTACAAATTAAATAATTTCAACTGGTTATTTTATGAAATTATTATTTTCACTGTGTGACAATGTATATAATTAAAAGTTTAAGGTTCTATGGAAACCTTTTTTTTTTCTTTTGCTAAAAATACCCTCAAATATTCCATACTAGCACAAACTTAACAAAAATAACCAAACCAAACCCCAAAAAACCCGCTGCAAATATTGCTACGCTAAATAAAAATTAAGCAACCCCCCACAGGCACAGTATAAGCATAGAAGAATACTCTAAGTATTTCCTCCCTAGGAGTCTCAAATTTCTGTCTGTCAAAACCTATGAGTTTCGCCTTCATTATAAACCAACTTAGTCTGTGGGTCTCATACGGCACCCAGCAGGTTCCCTTGGATGTTAGTCAAGACAGCTTTTCATCTATGCATTAAGAGTGCAGAAATAATCATCCCTCAGGGATGGACACAAAGGAGACTTAACCAAGAAAGTGTGCATGCATTTGACTATGTGACATTTCACTCAATTCAGTCTGACAAGAAAAATATTTAAGAACTGAAGACTTTTTTTCTGCAGAGAGGCGGTCTTAATATAGAAATGAATTACAGAAAATTTCTTATAAAATTGGGTTCTCATCGATTTATTATCCTAGCATAACGCTTGCTTCGTTGCAGGGCTGGGGCAAAACCGAATCACACACAAAATTTGGGTTAGGGCGTGACTCTTGCACTACATCTGCAGTGAGAGTAGAAGCAGAGCTAAATAATAAACTCATGATTGCTGGATTTTTTTTACATAACTTAAGAAGCTACAAGATAAAACCATAAAAAAAAGAAGCACAAGGAGAGATTGGCCTAGATAATCTTGAGAGGCCTTTTTCAAGCTCAATCACATAAAATCCTTGTCTAAATTTTAAGGGACACTGCCAGAAATAACATAAGGGCCCCAAAAGATATAATATACATTATCTTTCTTCTCATAATTTCTAATTCTAGCAATTGTAAAAGTATGACAAGTCACAATCCTAATAACATACGGATAAAACTAATTTAGAACACAATGGAAGTGCCAGAGTGAAGTGCCTGTAATACATAAAAGTGATAAATAACAGTATAACTCATCTTAGGGGTAGAGAAGGGTCTGGTTAGTGTTCCAGGCCATTTCATCACACAGCAAGAGCTGTACTTGGGCATAAATTCACTTTGAAGAAACACAGATGGAAATTAGACAGCATACTGAAATGCATGTTAGGGAGAATTTGAACATGTCTAAAAAAAAATTAAATAAGAAAAGAACAAAAAAAGCCCATACAATTTTTATAATGGATATTTATATATTTATGCATTATTGCATTGCTTTACAATGTAATAGGCAATTACCCCATAGATCCCTATAGTCATAAGGTCTCCTTTTGTTTAGAGGGAATGGAATACCTTAAAAATTTCTCCTGGAAGCCAGCAGAACAATAATTTAAATTGTTTTATACTTTAAAACATTATTTTATGCCTATAGAGGAATTTTTACTTGTAAATGTTCTTGCACTGGGATCCCTAAAGAGCATGACATTTGTTTTGACCATTTCAGGAAGAAAATAGCCTGAAATTTCATTCCTAATGTAAGGCAGCAATAAACAGTTTGCTCTACAAGTACTGAAGAGTATTTCTGCTTCTCACTTTGCTATTTATTTTGCTGTCTTCCTTTCCAAGACATCTTCTTTCAACCCATAGCCTGAAAATTAAATCAGATTTCACTGTGATCTCATATCTACTTAGAACAGTAGAAATGGGATTTCTATAGTAGATCCAATTGACTTTTCAAGTAAAAAATGGTCTAGAAAAGAGTTTTTCAGCTATAGGGTCTGGAACTGACAGCTTTAATAGCCCTATTAAAATTTTCATGTAGAGCCAGCTGCTTCTTTAAAAAACACTATTGCCATTTTGAATTTTAAAACTTATGTACTACCATACTGGGTTACCCATTCTAAGCATCCCTGCTTAATATTTTCTTATACAGAAATGCACACTATTCCAATTTCATATGCAGTATACTGTACCCTGACTTAGAAAGTTCCTGCAGAAGTTCAAAGACAGTTCAAAGGAAGATTGTTCAAAAATCTGTCAAAAGTCAAATTGAATTTAGGTAAAGAAAACAAACTTTTTCATGAAGCTACATACAGTATTTGGGGGGATTAGGTGGGCACTTTCTTGCCTTTTTTTTTCTCAAAAAAAATACAGCAAACAACTAAAATAGTATTTTTAAAAATTATATTAATTTGTAAGCTTGAATACAAATGAGAGAAGGATTGTTTAGTAAGAAATCCAAGCATCATGGGAGATAGTCACTGAAATAGGACATTATCCAGTTAAGCAGAAAATCGTGAAATTATAATTCAGCATTGATAAGGAACAGTAACAGCATTTCTAAGTGGAAATATATACATTTCACAATTTCTCTTCCCATTTGAAAATCAGTTTCCATTTTATTATAAATCTCAGCAATTATAATCTGTCCCCTATATGTATTGATAGTATTTCATGCAAAATAACTGCCAAAAGGTTTTTCTTGTTCCACTTGTCCAGACTGTATTGGTTCATAAAGTTTAAAAAGGAAAGGAAAAGTAAATTTTTAAAAATTACTGTCACACCGTTCCAAATTATCTCTATAGGTTCTCTCTATAATCAGTCTTCAAAAAATTTTTATACAAGTGTCACAAGAAAGTATTACCTTCCAAAGCTTTTTTCCTTCCTAAGGTTTATTTGGTGATGTTAATAAAAGTATGCAAACATTCTGATTTTATATATATATATATACACACACATATATAAGCCTCTCATACTATCAGATACAGCATTTAATTGAATAACATACACTTATCAGTATGTCTATTACATTTATGAAATTAAAGTGATAGCTGTATAATTACAGTGCATTTACTTAGTTTTTAAAATAAAAATTTTATGATTAAATAAATTAGTACCCATTATTGAACAGTGCAAGTAAACATTTACTAAGAAATTAGCAGACAATTATGTATTATAAAATGCTGTGTGACTAAGAAGACATTATACTTAAGCATCATTAAACCCCAAATCAAATAATAAATACAGAAAGAAAAGATTGGAGTGAATAAGATGAAATGCTTTAATTTTATGCATTTGTCTAACTCATTTTATACTAGTGTTCCTGATCACTAAATCCAGGCCTTTCTTTATGACTTAAAATTCATAAGAAATCACTGCAAATAAGGAAATGACAAAACTGACTATCCATGTGTTTGTAGCTGAAATTCAGAATTGTATTTTGCAAAATTATGATGTTTATAAAGCTGACTTCAGGTCAGAATGGAATAAAAACCTTTTACAAAAAAATTAAACTGTAGAATTAGTTATTAAAGCATTTTCATTAACATATTTTTTTTAATACAAAAAGAAATGGTTTATACAACTAATTAAAAAAATGACGATTGACTTCAAGTTTCAGCCTTCTAGTAAATCATCCACTGGGTGAGCAGAAAGGCCCATAATTTTCTATGTCCTTTATGGATGTGATCCTTATATAAAAATCTTACTCCAGCACACTTATTTGAAGTCCATATCCTTACAGCTTATCCTAACATTCTGAGTTCTGAAGTAATGAATCATCAGAGTACTGAAAATCCTTTGTGGAAATGGCTTCCAGAACATAACAGATCTGTGGTGATTTAGACTGGCTTTTTAAAAGAGAAGAGAATCTTTCTACAGTCTTCAGGGGATTACATACCCCAGAGATTTTTTTTTTATTCTCTTAGGGACTTTTTAAGGATTTGGTGGTTCTTTTAGGAAAAAACCCAACTACTTCTGTCCTTCACTTTATGTACTCCACTTACCCTGGATGGAAATTGTTTATGTCCTATTCTCAGTTACTATACACTCTGGTCTTCTCTTATCAAGCCTCAGCTCTTGCTTACTTGGAGCTACTTGGTATGTTCAGGAGTTTGCAAGTTGCCTTATAAAGAGCTAGAAGTACCTTAAATTCATAGTCTGTAGTCAGAAGAAGCTATTCAGGATCTTTTACAGATAATTCTATTTTCCTAAAGTAAGTGTGAATCCAAATAGCACATGCTAAATATATATATATTTTTAATTCTCTCTACTATCTTGGTGTAAAAAAGGGATAAATGAGAATTCAATAATAATAACAAATAAATAATAATAATAATAAATAAACAAAAATTTTCTTGAATTCACATGAAGTAATAGAACAAAATGGAACAGTAAGATTTTTTTTTTCTTCAGGCACTACCCAAGGTATTTCTTCTAGCAACTTTTAAGCATCCCTTCAATGATATCTCCAGGATAAGAAACACAGTGTCTCTCTCTGCAGCAAGGAGAGCTTGTTGCATTGCCTATTGCAAAACTATTGAAAATAGTTCTGGACCTGAAAATGTAGAGAAATAAGAAAAAAAAAAATTCCATATTTTTTTTTTTCCTCAATACCTGTTTCTTCTTTTCTATCTTGGGTTTCCCTAGGATCCAGTTATCAAAAGTTTCCATGGGAATGAATGCAAGCACCCAGGGACACCTTTTCAGAAAAGAAGAACAACTTCCAGCCGCATGAAGTGGGGGCAGGGAATGCTCAATCACCTGAAGTCATTTACATAAATGAAGAATACAACTGGTACCAATCCCAAAGGACATTCAGCTCCTTAGTGGGACAGCATGATCAATAGACCAAACACTCCTGGGTATTTTTTAATCCATGAGCAGCCTATTAATTTATGAGATTGAAAACCTACCTTTTCAACTGTACTGCAAATCAGGTAAAAAAATGACAAAAAACAATTCTCTCACACCTTTAGTGAGCATTCATCTTCACATGGTCTTTTTTTGATTTTTTTGGGTACCTAAACCTTTGCTTTGGGAAAGCACATTTTCTTTTCTAAGTTCCCTTTTTCCATGTTTCCCATGTTTCTAAAAAGCAGTTAAAATGTTCAAAATAGAAGGAAAGCATTTTGGGTATATTTCAAAGTGGCTTACTTCAGTTCTGAAAGAATTCCACAGTTTTTTAAATGAAAGAAAAAACAGTTTGATTTTACCCCAGATACTTGTTTTTATCAGAATTTAATTTAGTTTTGCTGGTTTAGTTGCTGTTTTCTCCCAATTGATATTTTAAAATCTAGTTAATATACATGTTAATTTATCGTCTTTGCAAGTTCTGAGAAGGTAAACCATTCATTTGTATCAGTTGCAGCAGATATGAAATAGGTCAGTTGTGAGAAAGGATCAATAATTTTTGATCATCATCATCTAGTCTCCTCTCCTCTCCTCTCCTCTCCTCTCCTCTCCTCTCCTCTCCTCTCCTCTCCTCTCCTCTCCTCTCCTCTCCTCTCCTCTCCTCTCCTCTCCTCTCCTCTCCTCTCCTCTCCTCTCCTCTCCTCTCCTCTCCTCTCACCTGAAGAGGAATTCTCCTTCCATATCTTCCGCTGAATTTGTTGGATGCCACTCTGAAAGAGTCAAGAGTTCAAGATTTAATGTTCTTATAAAATTGTGCATCCTGAAGTGAGACATCTGAAATGATACTGCATCATCAGTAAAGTGAATCCAACAGATATCCTATACATTACAGTGAACAATTTCATATCTCATCTTCCTACAGCACTCAAAGTGAAATGAAGCTGAATAGAACAAATCCTGATTTTTCACATTTGCTGTTATTAAAGAATGGAACAAAGTAGTGCCAAGGGGAATAAGAGAATAAAACTATGGCTATTCAGTTGTGAAGAAAGTAAATTAATAATACTAACCTCATTTCTTTTGTGCATGATTTCAGTTAATGCCCTGGAGAACAATTCCTTTATAGGAAAAAAGGGTGGGGAATGGACAATGAAAACTATTGCTGTTCTTGCCTCAGTGCTATTGACAAAATGTGTAGCAGCATCAGATTATAGGATGTCATATTTTTTATTTGAACTACACTTTTATGTATCTTCAGCTAAGTCCTCCTGATATTTTTTCCTCATTGCTTTTCCATAATGTTTGATGGAAACTTTGTGGTTTGTTTTGTGAAACAAGGTTTAAACCCTGGAAGGGAGGCAATGTACATGATGTAACAGGAACCATGTAAGGCAGACTGTTTTTTTAAACTAATGTTCATAGCACATTATGTTTTAGATTCACATGAAATATGATGTCTGTCTTCATTTTTTCTGGACATATGCTAACACCACTACTTCAAAAAACCTTTATGCACTTTGATAAACTGAGCTGTCTGAGGATGGCCTTTTTCCACAAATCTTCTTCTTCATTGAAGTGACCAGGTGATGCCTGGACAAATATTATGCATTTGTCCTTCCTGGTGTATTTAGACTGATATTATTTATTAGTGGGTAAGTTTTTACTAGACACTAAGAACTTGATACAGGCATTCCTGGAACTGATTAAGATCTGTGTTACCTTAGCAGCCTTTCTTGAAAAAATAATACGAAAATTAAAAAGCATCCTCAACTGTTAAAATACAGCAATGATGGTAAGATGAATGGTTGATTTCAAACACCTTAAGAGAGAAAGAAATTGAGCAAACTTTATATGCATGTGAATAAAATGGTTAAGTTTAACTTTTTTTGATAAAAATATGTAGAATATAGAAGAAAGGCAAGCAGATAACCACATCCTGAGTTTTGGCAAAAGTAGAAGACTAACAACTGAACATTACTGCACATCCGTATGTATTTTGGTATAGATAGATAGATAGATAGATAGATAAACCTTGATAGAGAGAAAAGATATAAACAGAATGTACCCAGCTTGAGAGAATATATTAAATCCGTATTATCTAGCTTGGTTGAGGCAAAGCTTTAAGCCTGAATCACAACCAGACAAAATGAGAAAGGAAGTATGCTTAACCTTTTTACCTTTTCCACTGATTCAGAAGAACCATAACATTCAAAGACCATAACTATACTGAATAAAAATACACTCTTTACATATTAATGATAGACTTTTTTTTTTCTTTTTTTCTATAGAAAAGTTAAATCTTTTCTAACAGAAAACCTTTATCTATGTACAGTGGACAATATCACAAGTATATTCTATAACTCTTCAGGGCCAGGAAATCTAAAATTCTGTTCAATAAATAATGCCTCTATTTTGTCTGTAAAAAACGTTCTTTCTTCCTTTTACTTTAAAAATTACCATGCATAATGTGATGCAATTAGACAATTTTGTACTCTTCCATTTTTCCCTCATTAATCTGTAGATTCACTTTTGTTTGTGTTTCCTCAGCTCAACATATATTCTTCCTTGTGAAAAAAAGAACAGTATAGTGATGAAGAGAAAAAGCAAAATCATTTGAGATACTTCTATAACTTATCTTTGGAATTTGCTACTATAACCTGAATTTCAAATAGTCATCTTTAAATTGCTAAGAAGTCATTAGAATACAAAAATATTTTCTCCCAGGTTTTGACCTCGGCCCCACTGGTCAATTTATTTCTACCTTACATTAGTTGTCTGTCATTAGCTCAGTGGATGCCTGTCACAAAAAAACAAAGTTAGAGGAAAAACACTTGAATTTAATAAATAACTTTATATACATTGTTAACTGCTATGCATTGGTAGGGAAACTAATTAGGAAACTATTGGGAGATATTTAAAACACAAAAAAAATTGAAGATGTGATGCAACAATAATTCGTATTACTAACAAAAGTAGCGTAAAATTTGTTCCAACTGTATTACTTAAATAAAAAGGTAAAAGCCTCAGCTCTCTGGTACACTGGATTAAAATAAAACCTCCTTATGAAATTACCATGAAATTGAGTTGAAGCACATGCAGAACTAAACAGATTGCTTGGAAAGCATTCAGCTACAAATCTGTTCTTTTTTTCAGGCCTCCTGAAATCTCAGCTGATTTCAAGGTAACCAGTGTCAATTATTTGCCCTGATGTTTAAGCAAACCATGTCGAAGGCCACAATGGTGTATATCTACAAGAGTTACTTGTTGACTGGTGAAACATGGGATAACATTTCTCAGGGGAAAAGGGGAAAAAGGAAAGAAGGACAATCTTGATTAGCTAAAGAGCAAATCCTAAAAAAATAAAGTAAACTTAGAAAAGGTTCACTGACAGTGTTGAAATAGTACAGTCAAATGGATGTAGCCTTCACATAAATTAGTACCATAAAAATGTTCTTGATATATTCTAAACCTGTCCTTCCTAAGACAGGTTATATGCAGTCTGTTTTTACTTTTATCTCTGTCCAAAGTAAAGCCATAATGGGTGACTGTAACCAAAAAAAGAGCTATCTCAGATGTTTTTTCTCCTGAATCATAAGTATACATATAAATTTAGTTCAGTCATACACTATAGGGAGTCCACTTTGGAAATGGTGGAGTCATTATTCCTGGAAGTATTGAAGAAATGACTCAACATGTCAAAGGGCTTTGGTTTTGTTTGCATGGTGGCATTCAATTTAAACTTAGATCTGATGATCTTGGAAGTTCTTTCTAATCACAATGATTCAATGATTCTGTGATCTTCCTGGTCAGATTTTATGACTTATATTCACTTTTGGAAAGCAGGTAATGAAAGACAGCAAAAATTTTCTGTAGTCAACATGCATTTCAGATTTACAGTATGTAAGAGAGGAAAAATTTACGTGCATAGTGTAATTGAACCACTATATATGCTGAAGCTGTATGTTTATTACTAAAATGTTAACAATTTTCCAGCTTCAGTATATATATTGCACATCCTTAATGTCTCATCACGACAACCCTGGTCATAGGAAAATATTCAAACAAAAATTAACAGTGTATGTAAATATCTTCTGATCCTCTCTACTGCTTTGTCACTATTTCTTCAGCCTTTGATGAGGCATGAGCCTCACTTCATTCAAGGTTCTGCATTTCAGAAGAGGATGCTAGCGGAACCCACCCTGATAATATCAAGAAGTACTTTGGAACCTGTATTTGGGACTTTCTTCGGCATTTACTCTTATCTGTGAGCTGCAGGAGTTCCATTTTGTTAAGATATATACAGTACTACTGAGAAGGTTATAAAGGCTATGCTAATACAACTCACAATTCAAATGGAAAACCAGTGGTGGGAGAGGGAGAATTGGGGTAAGAAGAAATGCTTTCAGAAAATCAGTATAAAGCAGTGGGAACTGAACAGATCAAAGCACTATTTTCTGGTAGTGGAAGGACTAGGTGAATAGAGGTGGAAGCCCTACGGGCCTTTCATAAAGCAATTAAGTTTGATATTTTCGTAGGGGAAAGGATTACCTTTTATAGGATTTTTACACCCAAATATCTGCTATAGGCTCTGTGAGAACCATTACAGATCGAGGGGAAAAAAAAGGAAGTTTAATTTTTTGAAAATAACCTTTTGGCAGAATACACTGAATATTCTAACTGTTCTATACTCCTTGGGTGAAATTCTGGCTTTATTGTTGTAGTGATAGAAGGGATCATTGACTATTGTAAAGCTGAGATTTTCTGCCAGAAAAAAAACTTAGGAAAACTCTGAATGTCTCCCTGAAGATAAATAACAACAGTCTTACTTTGAACTTTACTCCTCCATGCAAATTATTTCTCCAGCATTACTGAAAAACTTATCCATTAATAGTGTCACTTTCATCAGCAAACACATAAGTCTCACAGTTCTCAGAGATCTCAGGAGAAATTTCTGGTTTTTTCATATAGAAAAGTTTCAGGAAGGAAGGTTAGAAAAGATCTTATTCAACATCATGACAGGAGTCTTCCCCTGGAGTCTTCACTCTGTTCTTCTCTAAATTGGTCATATTAATGTCTTCAGATTTTTTGCCTATATTTAAAATAATATTAGAAAGGACAAAACCTGGACTGCAGTTCCAAACACCTCAGTTTTTGAAGTTGCAACAATAAGAGTTAAATGTAGAATTTATCTATAAATGCTTGACTATTTTTTCCTCTATGTTTTCTTCCATCACTAACTGTTCTAATTACAATTGTAACGTTATCAGTTATCTCCTAGTATATTAGAATTCTTTTTTTTAATTTTTTTCTTGGCATATAATTATTCAAGACATTGTTGCAACAGATGCTGAGCACCTCCTGAGGACAATCAATTAATTCCCTCTTGAAGGGAATAGGAAGTCAACATTCTGTGAACCTCCTATGAACTTTATTCCTTATAAAGACAAACACGCAGAAGGCAGTCAGCATGGGCATGGATTGAGCCATTCCTTATGTGCTTTGAATTTCTTACCCCATGATTTTGGCGACACAACTTGTACTTGCCTGATAACAAACTCCAAAGGAAATCTTCTTTTGGCTCTGATATTGGCTTTGGACAGGAAGGTCTTTCTTTGTATTAAGCTCAAAGAACACAGACCTGAGGATTGCAGTGTCGGAAAACAAAAAGAAAGATGCATCTTCTCAGCTTCCACCTGTCAGACACACATTTCTGAAATATTTATGGGCTTCATTGTTCTGTCAAGTATAAGGCATTCTTGTTAACATTTGGACATAATTTAGGGCATATTTCATAAGTGCAACTGTTAAATATTTATAACTAACACTCATTACTTTAAAAGAACTTCACATATACATACTTCTTTAATTATTAATAAGGAAAGTTTTGGACAGGCCTTGTTTTTATTGCCCTGCACTTCTGGAAATTAACTTTTCATGTATTTCCTTATTAATGTCCTAAGGGTCTTTTTTTTTAATACATGAACAGTGAAATGTCTCTGTTCTTTTAAACTATCATGTGCAAGACTACTGTTATAGAATACGTAAGTAGATAAAACCTGATTTAGTTGAAGATGTTCCTGCCCATTACAGAGGAACGGAACTTGATGACCTTTAAAGGCCCTTTTCAACCTGAACTATTCTATGATTCTATTAAATTTAAACATCTGAGAGAATCTCCATACTCTTTTGCTGCCAGAGTAGGCACCTACCCTATTTCCACTTGTGTGCTTCAGAGATGCTACATTGCAAACATGTAGGTACAGAGATTTATAGTCCCTTTCATTTTGAGGAGCAACTGATTTGCTAATAAATCTCACTGTAAAGTTCATTACAATTATAAAACAAAGAAATTTTGAGTCTCTCTACTCTAAATTTACTATTTTCAATCATATGTTGGAAAGTTACATAGGTTGAAGTATTGCTTCAAATTTCTAATATTAATGGAAAAAATATGCTTACTGAATTCATCACTGAATCATTGCTGGAAAAATATATCTACATTTAGCTGACTGTTAAACATTTTCAAGTAATATCTCTAATTAAATTTCATTTGAAAGGTATAATTTAATATTTTATCTTCATGTTAGGCTTTCAGGTAGAAAAAACAATGGAAAAATTACTTAAACTTCAGGTATGAAGCATTATTGTAGAATGGTATCAAAAATTTATTCTAAGCGAGCTAATGAAATAAGTTGTCTGAATTGTTAAATGAAAAAAACTCATAGATTTCTGATTATAAGTTTTCTGACCTTACAGTGAAACCTCTATATCAGGCTATATTACTTTATTCCAAAGCACAAAACCAAAAAAATATCCTGGTGTGAACAGCTGTTTATATTTTTTTTTTCTTCTCTTTTGCACCTTTTTCATAATCCCTTCTGCTTTTCTGATGTAAGATACTTCCCAGTGTTTTTACAATTAGATACATTAATATTACAGCATATATTTTGCAAGGATGAATATCTTTAATTACATTAGCATTATACTGACAAGCCAGGAAATAGAACCCACTGATTAAAGCACTGGCATACAAAAACCTAACAGAAGGTAACGGAAGCATTACAACCTTTTTTTAATGGAGATAAAAAAAAAAAAAAAAAAAAAAAAAAAAAGAGGGGTGAACATTCAGAAGTTGCTTATCTGAAAGCTTGAATTGAAAAAAAAAACATAAAGCCCTGACTTTGCACTACTTCTTGCTAACATCATGTTCAGATCTTTATTAACTTTTTTAGCTGAGCTGTTATCTGTTCCAAAGAGCTAGACATGTACAGAGATACAGAGGATAACCCATAAATAAGGTAGTTTACATCTCAAAAGCATCTTACCTGCAGCAGCAGCAACTGTAATGTTGACTAATTTGCCACACTTTTCAGTGCATTATCAGACTAGATTGTTCCAAATACACAAGATAGTTTTGTTTGCATCTAATCCTTGTCTATTTACCCTTCCTTGTAGCATAGATACAGTGATAAGAACACAAATTCTTAACAACTTAAGCAATGGTCTGAATTTTCACTTATATTTTGTGAAAGTTCAATAAGCCCACAAGTATGTTATAACCAATAAGTTTCAAAATGTGGGATAGTAGCAAATATCAACATCAAGACCTCTAAACCTTGTATTTACAACTCTACAGTACCTTTCTAAAATTCTTGCTTGTCCTAAAGGCTTCAAAATGAAACAAACCAATATTGTATAGACTTACATGCTGTATCTCTAAAGACTTACTCCACTGTGAAGTAATGTAGGTGTCTAAAAGGAAGGATATCTTGAAGAACAATCTGCAGTAGTCTAGGTGATGGTAGTGGTACAATTCTTGGCACTTCAGTGAGTATGTCTGCCATTGTCTCAGATGGCTGCATTGCATATGTTTGACAGACTACATAGACATATCTGTTCAGAAGATAACTGGGGAAAAGAATTCTTTTTCCAAATCAAAGTGTCAAAATTTCTGGATAGGAGG
>VXBN01007303.1:154385-171228 GCA_013397395.1 Sinosuthora webbiana | reverse complement strand
CTTTTTGGTATAACAAGAACAATGATATACATTTTTTCTCAAATTTGAAACAAGGCTTTTTGGGGGGGGGCTTGTTTTGTTTTGTTTGTTTGTTTGTTTGTTTGTTTGTTTTTGTTGCTATTCGTTTTTGTTGAAAAATAATTTTGAATGTTAAAGGAGCTCAGATGGATATTGTTACACTTTGCAATTGTGAAATTTTCTGATTTCCTATCAGGACCAAAATTACAGTATGCATACCATGAGCTAGGCTGAATTATGCACTACATTTTGTTTTAGTTTAGATGTATGTAATATGCAAATTGTTTAATCTCATTTAATGTAAGATATCTTAAGGCTAGACTTCTGAACCATTTAGTGGCTGTTTCCATATACAATGAAGGGAGAAACAGATCCAGAAATTCGTTTACCTCATCCTAGGAGAATTATAAAGTGTTATAAAGGAGGTGTTTTCAGCAACTTTAATTCCTATCATGCTCAGTGACAGTGATCTCTCTTTTTAACACTGCTTGACCTGCAGTATATGTGTACATATAACATTTTTAAAACTATACAATTTTATAGAAATTTTTCTTTTCATCATGGACATGTTAAAAGGGACCCTCCACTATTTTGAGATTATAATTTAAGTGATCATAATTGTTCTATTAGTCACTGACAAACAGTAATCTGTTTCAGCATGATAAACATATTTCTTATCTAGCAGGATTTAAGTGCAATGGCTTATGTCATTTCATTTTCTAAGCTCTTCCTTTGAAAGTGTCAGAAAAAAGAATACTTCACTTGGCACTTGTTGACAGCCTCTGCATAACACAGTCCTTGAACATTTGAATCATCTGTCTTTCAGTTGGATGTAGATTGTCTAGATTTCCTGAATTTTAAAGCTGAGTAAAACACATTTGTAATGATTGACCAAGGTCAGGTGTTTTTTTTGTTTGTTTGTTTTGTTTGTTTGTTTATTTTTTACCTTGAAGGTTATATTGTCTCTTTTTTCCACATATGCCATAGAATCATTTTCAAAAATTATATTTTTTAATCTATTCCATTTTCTTTGAACTCCTGTGATTGCAAAAAAACCCAATTTTGCTATTTAACATTCCAGCAAAATAACTGAATTTGTATTGGTGTAGAGTAAAGCTAGATTTCTCTGACTTATTATGGCTTCAGTTAAGCAACTTCATGTAGTCGTATAACTGGGATTACTTAACTAGAAGACCCCTAATATAAGTATTTTATAACACACTTCCAAAATGATGGGCATGTTCAGAATTAATGATAATTGAAATAAAATTATGATTGTAAAATACATATAGATGTTAGATCTGTAGTTAGATTTTAAATCCTATGCAACCATAGATTCTTAAATACTTTTAGACATCAAAGCAGAGGAGAGATCTAAATTTAAAGAGTCCTTCAGATATTCTTGACATAAAAATTAAGAACATAAAATTATTTTTTTTTTCCTATATATTGAGTGTATTTTGTCACAACAAAAAGGTTTCCTCATGACCAATGCTGAAGGTTATCTGCAAAACAACTCACAGCATTCAGATGACACAGAAGACTGGAAGCTAACAAAATATCCTGCATGCGATAGTAGGAAACAGACATCTGTTGGAAATGTTTAAAGTGGTTTTCTGTGATGGTGTAAAAGGCATAAGTCTGTCTTTTGATGTAAGTTTACACTTTTTGAGTTATAGGACTAAGAAATGTTCCATGAGGCAGTTAAATAATGTGGAAGTGTACCAAAACATTTAGTTCAGCAAATTAGATAAATGTTGTGGAAAGTGCATCTTCTACCACCCTGTGGCGGTTTAGAATCACTGCATATTAGCATACCTCATTAAATATATTCAGCTTAATTCATACTTCCTTAATGAATTTACTCACAAAGCAACACAAAAAGAACTTAAATTAAAGGATCTCTGTCCAATGAAACATGCACATGTGCAACTAATAAATTACATTAAAAGTATATGCTGTGTTGGAAACATTGCCTTTTTAGCAAGCAGCACCATTTTTTAGGAAAATGAAAATAAATGAGTAAATAGGCTTGTCATTAGTTACTTTCTAGTAACAATTATACTGTTATATAATTCATAAATTCTGTCCAATTGCCACCTAAAAATAATTAGGTTAGAATAGCTGTCTTGCAATTTTCCAACTGTGAAGTGTTGAAGTAGTCCATCTTCCATTATGAATCAGTATCACTTGTTTTCATTCTCCTGTATAAAGGTGCTGTTTTCAGATGGCTTTTAGTGACATACATTTTGGTTTTCAAACTGTGTGTCAAGGTCATACAGGAATAGTATTACCTAGTATCATGTTTATTTTACTCCTGTAAGACAGCATGCATATAAAATGTAATGATAGTCAAATAGTAAAGTTAGCATGATAATAATTTCAATTTTCAGCAAATATTATAAATTCTTATGTCATTTAATTCAAGTTTCCAGGCTTTATTTACCAGAAATTACTAATAACACAATCATATAATCTCAACAAAACACTGGACAATCTACTTTTCTCCTGTTTTCATCAGGAATCTCAGTCAAATCAGCAATTTCAGTACTATGCTAATTAAGTCCTTCAGTTATGAGAATGTACCTTCTTTTTTTGCCATAAATATCTTTCATTTTCAGAAAATGCTAAGAACATGACAGTAAATCAATCAAATACTGCTCTCAAAAGCATGCACGTTTTTTTCTAGAAATTAAGTGCAGAGTGTGCATGAGGCCAGGTCTGGAAAGAAATTAAATCAGCAGTTGAGAGCATGAAGATGTATAACCTGCATTTTATCATGCTGGAAACATTGAACCAAAATGTTCTCATTTTTTCTTGAGTTACAGGCTAGCTGAAATTTTTTAGCGAAGTTTGAATACTTTCAAGATGATAAGCCATCCATGATACGCAACACTATGCTTATAAGCTTAAAGAAGGAGATGAAATGTGAATTTGATATGATTACAAGACTATACTTACAGAAAGATAAGGATAATAATAGTTAAGCCATATATAAAGCTTAAAATTATCCTATTCACAGGAAGAAACTTCAGTGGTGTTAGACATGATATTATACTTGAACAGACTTCAGAGTTAAACATTAATAAGGATCTTATTTTGTTTTTCTAAGAATAATAGAGATCATTATTATTTCATTCATACAGTACTATGTCTATATTCATTATAGACAGGATGAATGATCTCCTAAACCTGTACATGATGGATATATTTTCTTCTCAAAAAATTTGTAGTCTCTCCCTCCCTGCCCAGTGTTTTTGTATATTTTTTTTGTCTGAATTCATTTAAATATTTCTGTATAATAAGCAAAATAAGGTTAAAGATTCATATTGAGATTCATATTCATGTAAAGAGACTTCACTAATGGCTAGGCTAGCACAAGCTGGTGGTTTGTACGTGTCTGGATTTGTACTGCATATGGTGTGAAACTACTCATGTGTTAAACTGCTGAACAATGTGACAAATTACATTTACCATGCACCTGTGGCTACCTCACCTGCTTTGTAACCACTGAACCCTGTCCACCAGGATTTATTCTAACATTCTGATTCCCTAAGCAGCTTCACACAGCATATAAAATATCTAAAAACCCTGACAGAGAATTGCTACCATATAGTGCTTCCCCTCTGATTTATGTTGATGTGAACTTCAGAAATGGCAAGGAATTGTAACTTTTAGGTAATATGAGGTATAATAGGATGTCTATCACAGGAGGACAAATTTACGCTTTTCAGATCCTCAGTGGGTTGTTGGAGCATAGATTGAAATTAGTGTTGCAAAATGGATGTCTTGAGATGATTTTGTCTTTACCATTTATTTTTAAGGGGTTATATCCTTATCTTGTTCTGTTTTCTGAAGCTTCCTTTGCACTAAGTAATAAGACACTCTGTTATTTTGATTTCTGGATAAAGGCCTCCTGTCCTTACCATCTGCTGCCTTATTTTCACAGATACATACATAAATTTGAGACAAGATGGAAATGAAGGAAAAGCTGCAAGAGGAAAGGAAGTTTATTCCTGGTGTTCAGAAGGAAGAAGAGGTTGGTCTTTCAGTCTTTTTTTTTTTAATGTCCACAGAAGCCACGATGCATGTGAAAACTGAAACATCACTTTTTCTTCTTTTGTGTTTCTTCTTTTTCTACTTTTTTTAGTTGTTTCTCTATTCGTATAAACCAATTTCCTAGAGCAGTTCTCATTCCGTTTGATCCACAGGCATTCTTCAGAGAGTTAGAAGAGGAGGATTTATATGTTGATTTATTCTTGATTTTGATATTTGTGAGAAACGAGAGGTGTTTTTTAAGGTAGCAATTCACACATCCAAGCAGACATCTCTACCCTTCTGACTTGCAGATATACCATAGTCCTGATTTTGTATACTCGATACGCCTTTGAAACAGATATTATTTTATAAATGCTATAGAGGTGATACTTCTTTCTCATCTGCTTAAATATGTGGCATTGAGGAAATATGTCTGAAGTACTTCCCACAGTCTTGTTCCCTTTGCAGGCCGCTGCAGGCCTGCAATTTGACCTGTGGTTTATGTAGTGCTAAAGATGCTATTCTTTAGCTGCATTAACTCCATGCTAGCTTGCACTTGTTTTGACTGGGATAGAATTAATTTTCTTCGTAGTAATCAGTATGGGACTGTCTTTTGGGGTTGGAAGCACAAGAAGCTTTAATAAAACAGATGTTTTAGCTATTGCTGAGCACTGCTTGCACAGCCTCAGGGATGTTTCCTGCCTGTCACCCCACCCCACCAGTGAGGAGGCTGGGAGTGCAAGGAGTTGAAACGGGGCACAGCCTGGACAGCTGACCCCAACTGACCAGAGGGATATTCCATGCCATATGGCATCATGTTCAGCATATAAAGCTGGAAGATGGAGGAGGAAGCAGGAGATGCTTGGAGTGACAGTGTTTGTCTCCCCAAGTGATCATTACACATGATGAGGCCCTGCTTTGCTGGAGATAGCTGGACAACTTCCTGCCATGTGAAGTGGTAAATTAATTCCGTGTTTTTCTTTGCACACAGCTTTTGCTCTACCTATTGAACTGTTTTTATCTCAAACCATGAGTTTTCTCACTTTTACACTTTCACATATCTCCCCCATTCCACAGAAGGACAAAAGGAGGGGAAGTGTGAGAATGGCTAAAGTGTGGCGCTGGTGACCAAAATTAAACCACTGGAGTAATAATATTTTGATATTCAACAAGTACAGAACTGAATTGTTCATTCATATATATATATATATTTACCAGAAGTCCATGTGATTAGCATCGTTATGGTTGACCAACTATTTCTGAGATATTTTTAAAAAATTATAATCAAAAACTAGTTGATTATTATGTAGATATTTGTTCTCAAATTCTATGGTACTTTATACCAGAACTTACTTTAAAAGCTAAATATTGTTCTGGGGAAAATTCCAAAATTTTTTATCTTAAATTTCAAATGGATTTTTTGAGTGAAAAACTGTACTTAAAATCTGGAACCTCTTTGAGTGAGAAGTTCAAAAGAGGTTTTAAGAAGTCAGTTCAAACTTGCTATACTTGATTTCAGGTAAGGTGAAGATCAGACCCATCTTTCTACACGAGAGGATGTCCTAGGCTTTATGTAAAGGGGACAGAGATGCAGGTGAGTCAGAAGTTGTTCTCTAATCCATATAAATACATAATCATGTTTCAACAGTGCATTGTCATGTATTCCACTCTGATCTGTGCATAGTGAGATGTCTCCCTTTATTCCATCATTATTCCTTTATTAGATTGGAAGTTTCTATTCCCATACCAAGAGGACTTTCTTCTTCTTCTTCTTCTGTACACAGAAGTTAAGAGTAACAGAAAGGAAAAAAGAAAAAAAAAGAAAAAAAAAGAAAAAAAAAAAGAGTCACATCTGAGCTAAGTATGTGTATAATAGGATTGTAACTATTCGTTTCTGAGGTTGTAGAAGTAGAAAAATTATTGTAGCTTCTCAGAATTTTAATAATACAAACAGGGAAAAACAATATTCATAGATCCAAAAATATCACCCTTTTCCAGCTCAGAAAACTGCTTGCTTACCATATGTCCTTAATTTCTTTGTTAGCACTCTGAATAGCTGTTACTAATATTTTAATCCTTTTGATGTCATTAAATAGAGAATAGGGAATTTCAGCTAACATGTGTTTGCCCAGCTTGTAAATAAACTTTGCTTCTGGCTTAATGTATAGCACAACAGAATATTTCATTGTGGTGTGAGGTGGTTAGAACAACAGTTTATACCTTGAAGGATGGAAAAATATGTCTTCAAACCTTATTACAAGATGACTATGTTGTCCTGATTTCGACCAACTAATTTAGTGTAACTGTTAAATCTTGACTGCTTTATATTTTTCTGTTGAACTTATCAGTTAATGTACACAAAATTCTTTTATCAAATTAGATATTGCAAAATATTATTGATCAATGTATTACTTAAATTCAAAAATGAAAGGCAGTTTCAAATACAGTTTTTCAGTGTTACCTTGATTTTTCTAATTATATAATAATTATGTAATTTAAAAAAGAAGTAAAATTGATATCAAATACAAAAATGTATATTCCAACTGAATGTAAAGAAAAATTGTAATGGAGGCAGTCATTCAAAGAAAAAAATTATGATGACTTGGGTGAGGTTTTAATAAATAGTTTGATTTACATAACCAAAATGAACTAAAGAAACTTGAGCATAAATGAGAATCAGCTTCTTAATGTCTATTTTTTCAGGGAAGCCAGGGCCAGAAACAAGGCTATGATATAGGTCTAAGCTCCATCCAGCACGCAGAGCCAGGATGGGGATGGAGACTGGCACTAGCTGCACAGCTTCCCTGGTGTAAGGACTGATGTCTTGGGCTGGGCAGTTTGGGGTTCTGGACCATGGGCAGGGTGCAGGGAGGGTCTCAGAGGAGCTTGGGCAGGGACCACGAAGCTTTTGAGTGTCGTAGGGCCTGGACAAATGGAGAAGTCTTTCAGGATCTAGATATGTAAAACCAAGACTCAGTCTGGAAACAAAGTTGAAATCTAGTTCTCTATTTGCCTTCATAACTAGTCTCACTGCAAAAGTTTTTATACAAAATCTGGTCTTATCTAATTCTTCTGTTTCAAAAACAATAAAGTTCATATACTCTCAGAGGATTATAACACATTTGAGATCCTCTATAGATCCCTGAGCCTAGGATGTGGAGTTGAAAAAATTCAGACATATCATATCTGGGGTTTTCTTTTGTTATCTTTAAGCAGGTGTCTGTCTATATTTTTACAGGTGTTCTATTTTTGTTTGTAAAAGCACTTATCTCTCCCCATCAATTCTATGAGGAGTGAAAACACTTTACGTGGTTGGTTTGGATTATTCTACTGATGCTCAGGCTTATAGTTGGAAACCTAAAATAAGCAATCCAGATTTTCCTGTACTGCAGATGTTACAAATTTTGTGGGTTTCTATAAAGTTTACTGAATTGCAGAGAATCATGGAATATTCTGAAGAAGACACACTTAAGACAAAAAGGACACACATAATCTCTCATTTGGAATCTTGCTTCATAACAGAGGTTTTGAATGAATAATGATGGATGGTTTGAAAGCTCAGATGACATTCTACTACTATAGCAAAATTCATTGTTTGTATCTAATTGCCATGGACTAAAAATGCCATTATTCTGACAAGGCATTCTAAGGAAACAGTCATATTCACGCCATGATCTCTTCTATGTATTTTGCTGCTATGAATCATACATTTCTTTACCTTATTCTTCCCCCACACTTCTGTAGTCAATGTTTTGAGGAATTTTGTGTTCCATTTTTGTTTAATCTCCCACTTGTATGCTATGTAAACCACTGTTCTTGCTAGGGGCAAGGACACTTTTATGCAATACAACTGCTGCTTCTTCTATTGCTACAATTTGCAGTGGAACCCAGGTCTGGTTTTGAGTTTGCATCAGGATCATTTACTTTGTTTCATTCAGTGCAGCATTGTTTCTTATGTTTGCCAGCTTGTCTTTTGATCATTATGATATAATCGCTATTTGTGGCAGCTCAGTGGATGTACTTGTCACTTACCTCCCTATTTTGTTTCTGTCATGCTATCCATATTTGTTTTTCACAGTACTTGAATTTACTTCTCACAGTTACAGTTGTCAAAGTCTCTTAGGCTTGCTGTTCATCAACTTTCTGGTACTTATTGTATTTATATAATTTCTTAAAATTGTTCCAGCATCTAATTTTACAGAGGGTCTGACTAGGAAAAGGAGGGAAGAGGAGAGAAGGATTTTTTATTTTATTTATTTATATTTTTTTAATATCTCAGATCCAGACAATTTTGCTTCCCATTCTGGCATCTCAGTAATCTTTGTATTTTTTCCACTAATAATTTTTGAGACCTTTTATGTCTGGTGGGACAGAAGGCCTCTCCAGATTTAGAGAAAGGGTAGATAAAATAATGCTGGAAACAATTTAAACTGAGAATTCCTAAACTATATAGTATTTGACAAGCATTACAGGAAAATGAATTCAGAGATTAAAATATTATCCACTAAAAACTGGTTGGTGGTGTTGAAGAAAGCTGTCCTGGTTTAGGGTAAATTTGGAAGGAAAACCTCCAAATGGGGCTCCTCTGGAGAGCAAACCCCAAATGGCCCCTCCCCCAGCTGGTCCAGGAAAAAAAATTCCTCAGAGAAAAGTGGAAAAAACTATTTATTTAACAAAAAAAAACTGCCCACAAGCATAAGAAATTAATAATACGAAACAATAAAACCTCTCACTGCTCCGAAGAGAGATGGTGAAACTGAGAGTCCTTGCTGGGAGTTCGCTCGGCTCTCTCTCAGTTTTATCAGTCCCAGTCCCTTCGGCGCTGGAGAATGCCGAGGTCCAGGCCCCGGTGGNTCTCTGGTGTCCCTGCGCTTGGTGAACACACACTGACCAAGGACGAAAAAAAAAGTGCAGAGGAGTGAATAGTTTTCAAAACAAACTGCGCGCTTCTTCTTTCCCTGCTCACTCTCAGAACCAGTCTTAAAGGTACAGAATACACAGCATACACAGAACAGACGATTGGTGATACAGGCATCATAGTCACCCTAGGACAAAAGCAGAACTTGAAAGAAGTATATAGATATAAAACTGGAAAAAATATATTAAGAGTAAGGAGAAGAAACCCAAGAACTAAAAAAATGTTGCACCACAGGTGTTGCAAAGCTTTACTGTATGTGTATTGTTTCAGAAGTGATTTTTTTATTATTATTATTATTTTTTCAAACTAAAAACTCATGGATTAACTGTCCATGTATACATGTAACAGCTTTAGGGACCTGACAAGGTTAATCAAGTCCACATCTGTCTCTCTGTGAACTGTACTAAGAATTCTAACAGCTGATACTACAAGCCTACTCCAGCTAAATCTCAGCATCTTTTCCTGATATCCTTAAAAAAAAAAAAAAAATCAATATATCCCCCTACCTGAGCTCCACACTGTGTAACCCAAGAATACTTGCTTGTGAGAAGGAAATGCATGGATTTGTGGCTCAGGTGATTAGACCTAGTTTCCAGGGATACAATGTAACCATTGTGCCAACAATTTTCTCTCCCATCTCTTGAACCTGAGGAAAATAATCCAAATGCTGGCAAATTCATATAAGATAATTACACTTTAAATTTGTCCGTAAGTGACTAATAAATAATGATAATTATCAGTAAGGATCAGCAAGGGAAACTTGCAAAAAGTAAAATAAAGCGGTTTGAAGTGATCTCTGAAGAATCTCCTGCTCTTGCCACACCAAGTATAACTATGTCCTAGACTTGATTCATGTCAGTTGTGGCCTTTGATTAGCAAGGTCTTGAATTTCTCCAAGGAAGGAGATCCTACCATTTTTCATCATGTATTCTTTTTAATGCAGTATTTTGCTGATGATTTTTTTTTTCCCAACGTTCAGTCTGAATTCCCCAAGACACAATTGGCTTTTGCCCTTTTTCACACATTCTGCTACTGAGAAGAGTCAGGTTACATTATGGTGAATCAGTCTTTTAGAGAGCTTTTAATTTTCTGCTGTCCTGGTCAGATTAAAGAAGTGTTTTAGCAATGTAAAAGTGAAGCTGTATGTGTCACTTTATGTGTCACTTTATGTGAAGCTGTATGTGTCATTTACTTACCTGATATTCAAAATTTTAATCATTGAACTTATAGAAAACCATTATATTTAAATTTAAGGGACAATTCTTGTTTATAAAAAATATATTACCTAAAGCTTTTGTAAATAAATTTATATTATAAGATAACGATACCAAATATTTTTCTTCAGGTTTAAACGTACTTTGAAGAGACCTTTTGTTGAGGCTTTTTAAATTTATTTATTTGTCATGTAAGGTAATATAAAAATAATTAAGTAGTCATAAATATTACATTTCTACAGAAGTAAAAAAAATGTGGCTAGAATATGCATTATTGAAGACCACTTTGGTAAAAGCTTGCCATTGAATATTTTTCTCTCTTTAAATTCACTTCATTTTCATGTTAATGTCTTTAGAAATGTCAGTTCAGTACTTTGGTGTTGCAAACTTTTCAACAAGTAGCCATAAATAATGAATTAGTGGCAATATTGTTCTAATAACTTATTTAGGGCATAATTAATTCACAGCTTTAGGCATATTTAAATAAGGGTCTGCTTTTAAGTTTGTAGCTTTCAACAGAGCTTGTCTTAGGCTGGTAAACACAATCTGGGTGAAAAAAGGCCAAAAAAAAAGGCAAGACAAGGAAAAATCCTATAGTTCTTGTGGCCTCATTTTGAAATGCCTAATCTATAGGAAACATATGCTGCAAAATAAATTACCTGCAATATCTGAGCCCACACAGAAAATTCCTTTCCCCCTTCTTTAATTTGCTATCAACTTTATAATAGCCATATCTGGGTTCTTCGTTGTTATTCCCCAATTCCTGCTTTTCATGCAGAGGAGTTAATGGGGTTATAATTTCATAATTAAAGCAGATAATTTTAATTTCTCTGATGACTCTTTATTATGATAATCTTGTTAAGATTATGGTGTTCATTTGTTGCTGTGAATGATCATTTGGCTTTTGTAGGAGCTGTCTGTGCTACCAAGCCACTAAATAATTAAGCAAGCAGAACATTCAAACCAGCAAAATCTGACTGTTAATGGAAGACCAAAGTCAGAGTTAACTCTCTGTAAACCTATTAAGGGATTCAGGCAGACAACATACCAGATTTACTGTCAGTCATCAAATTTAAAGATAAAGCTTCATCAACTGAGTATCTAATTTCACATTTAATGAAGAGCTGGCCTCCTAGATTGGATGACAGTGCAGGCTTTCATAGGACAACCAACATAAAATGAAATATTTCTAAACTAATTAGTTAATCCAATAGGAGGTCCAAGAAGTGAGGTCCTGGGGAGGAATGTCTAGTAGAGAAATAATCCTGACTAAAATGTTGCCTCAGTTGCTTTTTTTGTCTTCTGCAGTGTAGCATCATATGTTTTTAAAGTGAAAGAGGTGAATTATTATTTTAGTCTCTTGTTTGCTGAGTATGTGTGCACACAGGTCTCCTTTACAATAAACTTTGTAGTCAGACATGACTCAAAAAATAAATCTGGTACATCATAGTGTGATAGTACATGCCTCTGCAGTGTGCCCAGAGAGCACCTTGGCGAACATTGTATACATTGTGTCAGTATAAATATTTCTATTTGTTTAAAGGCCTTTTCAAATGAAACACTTCTTTTTTTATGAAGCTTCTTTTATGTTTATGGAGGCATAAACCACAGAAAAGTCAGGATTTCCAGATTAACTTTCTGTTCTCTATTGTGGGATGTTTAGGTGGGTCAATTTTTTTTTTTTTTTTTTTTAAGCATCTGAAACTAAATTAGGTCTTGGGCATGTGGGGATGATGGCGGCAGGACATCACAGATGGCACAGAGGGAAAGAGACATAGATCAAGATAATTCCATGCAATAATAAACATTTTGGCTTTGGAAAGCCAGCCATAAATATTTTCAAGTCTGGTAAGAAGTGACAAAAATACTAAGAGTGCATTTCTGCATTTATAACAACATTGGTGTAATAAATGAAAATATTTCTTGAGGTTGTACATGTTCACCAAGATTTTAAATAAAATTTTACTCACATGACATTCTTAATAAGCTCATAATAAAAGGAAAAATATTGCTAGTTAGAAATAAACAAGGTAAACATGCCTAAAGCAAGTGTAGCATTTGATATATGATGATAAAAGTATACATTTTGAATAAATATTCCAGTTGCTGTCATAATTTCAATGACCCAACAACAACAAAGTTTCTTATGAAAAAATCCATCCTCCAATCATCCTGTATTAACTGGATGCTGTTTTAACTTTTTGCCAGCCTCCTCTTACAACTACATTCCAATGGAATTACTGTAAGGTGTTTATAAAGGAAAAAACTAGCACAAAACCAACATATTTTAAAGATATTATATACATTTCCCTGAAAATATTTATGTGTCAACACAAAATAGCTGATATGCAACTAAATAATAATAATTATTATAATATAATAGTACTATATTGTATTATATAATAATAATAATAATAATAATAGTTGATGAGCAACATAAAACCATAAAACTGGAGATCATGCCTTTTATCCAGTAAATGTCTTGCATGTCATTGTAATGGATCATTTTGTTGTGATGTGTGTTTCTGATTGTTTTATTGTTTCTAACGGAGTTTTGTGTATTTTATGATCTTCAGCATTTTTCATGTTCTTAACAAGGTTATCAAGTGTCAATGTTTACTGCTGTCTTGAGGAAACTCTATGTCTTTTCCTGTGTAAATTTAGCTTCTATGTGGATCTGCTATGCTTTAGCCATAAAATAAATCTGCTAGTGAATCCACACATCAAGAACCTGAAAACAAGATAAGAAATTATTTTTTTAGGTTTTTTTTCATTTTATTAAAGTTATATTAGTGACACAGTGACTACTCTGCATATGGGGATTCACTTCTGGGGTAGGCAATCTCCCATCTATGAAATAACTGGTATCAATATCACAGCTAATGAAGACTAAATAAATTTCTACTGACTGTTGATAAATCACTTTTGGCAGGTTATAAATAATGTTTCCCCATGTGGATTTTAAATTAAAATAGAAAATACCTTCTCAAAACCAAAGGATAGCTGTCTCCTGTATTTTACGTATTCTGGTCAAATTGGCACAGGAAAATCTCATGAGTAATTGTTTATCTGAACTAGGACTAAAAGAAAATCTGTGAAGCAAACTACACCTACAAATGTTGCTCCCTGAATTATACACAGAAAGAAATTGTTGATAGATCAAGACAGAAAACTGTCCTTTCCTAATTGTGGAACTTTCATTCTGGAGGCTGTTTAGAGGTCTCAGCATGCACTCTAGTTTTGTTGTCCCTGGAATGGTTTTCCCAAATGCTTAAGTCTAAATTGAAAACCTAATAATCCCAAAGGGTTTTCCCTGAAACCTATGTGGAGGTAAGCACATAAAAAATAATGAAGAATGGCACAAAATGTACATAAAGACTGAGTTTTATCTCTCAGATTATTTTCATCTACACTAAGTAATGCCTGTGTAAAATATTATCACAGTTCTGACAGCTTTTATCCTTATTTGATAGGACATGTTTCAAATGACACATCTGATCATAGTATCTGCCTATCAGGTATTAAATTCTTTGCTGTTAATAGACATTATCACACCCTTATTCATGGGAGTTAGAATTGAAATGGAGAAGAATTCTCAAGGTAGAGGCTATTCAGCACGCATAAGGGAAACAGACTATGGCTTGTGAGTGATGCATTTTCTTGTGCACGAATTAGCATGAAGGATAATTCATTGAAAACTTTCACAATCAATTTTAGAAGAGTTATTTAAAGCCCTACAGATGACAAACCACTAAACTACTTGAAATATAATGGCAGGAAATAGTGTGCTTTCAGGAACAAAAATATCCAGAATTGTCACTGCTTCTTGTATTCTTAAAAAGTCCCCAGACTCCTGTTTTTCAGAGGTATACCCATCCCTTTGGTGGTTTCTGCTGATGACTTCAAGCAAATCAATTAGTATGCAGTTTTTTTGCAAAGACAAACATTAGGGAAATACTTTGAAACTAAGGTAGTGTGTTTAGATCTTTTCTGTAAAACCAAATGTAAGATGTGAGTACCAAAGCAGTAATTAGACAGAAAAGAGAAAGACATCTTGAAAGTTAACACAGGCATATACAGCAACCCAGACTGTGACCCTTGTTGCAATGTAGAGGTTTTGTAGATCCAGGACCCACCTGAGACATGGCACAGCTTTATAAGCTTAGCTCAGAGTACTAAGAAAGGCCCATCAAAAAGTCTTTTGACAGATAGGGAAACCAGATGGAAATCTGAGGGACACGATTGTTATGTTAGGAGAAAGTACTGAGGCAGATCTGACAGTCCAAGGAAGGTGAGGGTGCTGCAGCCCTATTCCCCAAGGTTCAATAATTGCCAGCTGTAGTGAGTCATAAGGTGTTCCCTCAGCCTCCCAGTTCCTTCAGCTACTCATTAGAAGGCTTGTGCTTCCAACCCTTCACCAGCTCTGTCACCCTTCCCTGGACACACTTGAGCACCTCAGTGTCCTCCTTGTAGTGATGGGCCTGGAGCTGGACACAGTATTTGAGGCATGACCTCAACAGTGATGAGTAAAGAGGAACAATCACTGCCATGGTCCTGCTGGCCACTCTACTGCTGATATAGGCCAGGATGCCATTGGCCTTCTTGGCCACCTGGGCACACGCTTCTTGGGCACATGCTGAATCATGTTCAGACAGCTGTTCACCTCACCCCCAGGTCCTTCTCCACTGGGCACCTTTCCAACCACTCCTCCTCAAGCTGTAGTGTTGCATGAGGTTGTTGTGACCCAAGGGCAGATTGTAGAGCTTCACTTTGTGGAACCTCATTCAATTGGTTTAAAGCCACTGGTTCAGATGTCTCTACAGAACCTTCTTACCCTCAAGCCATATCTTATTGGGCTCTTAAAAGATATTTCCTGACGATTCCAAAGTGTGATCTCCTGAATCACAGTGATATGTTGTCTTATTTTTTATTTTTTCTCCCTCATCTCAGGAGATCACATCATTGCAGCAGCCAAAGTTGCCCTCAGCCTTCACACATTCAGTACTGGTTTTTGTTTGTAAGTTTCAGGTCTTCATTTATCAGTTCCTCAACCACATGACAGGAAGATGTTGTCAACACACTCCTGAATTGCTTTTGTCTTTCTGTGCTATCCTTCCAGAAGAATTCAGTTATGCCACACATGAGGATCAAAGCTTGTGATTGTGATTTATCTATTTCTTCGTGATTAGGCAGTCTGCAGCAGATAACTGCAATATCACATCACCCCTGCTCCTCTGCTTGCCAGCCCTGACTCATAAGTTCTCAGCTGGCTCATCATGTGTCCCTACACAAACCTCAATGCATTCCTGCTTCTCTCGCACATAAAGAACAATTCCTTCTTTTCACCTACTCTGCATGATTATTCCAACCAAAACCTTGTTTCTGACACCTGCTGCACAACCAACTATTAGTCCTTTCTCTCCTGACTGGCAGGACTGATGAGAAAAAATATCCAGGCTTCCATGTTCCAGAGGATCCTCTTCTGCAATCAAGTCATGGACCTTATTCTGTAGTTAGAACTCTGCAGATGGAGCAGGCAATGTTTTCCTGGTGCCAGAAATCATGAACTTCCAGGCTTTACTGTCACAGGAATCTCTGTTTCTGTTCCTGAAGCCCAAACGTTGAAAAAAATAAAGAAAAGGCTTCTGAGTTAATAGCAGGAGAATAAGACTATATCATGCCGCTATAAATGAGTAATGGGATAATGGCTATGACAAAGAATGAATGGTCAAAATATATTAAAACTTTATTTTTGCACGGGAATGTTGTATACTGGAGAGTATACTAAAGAAGTCCTAAGGCATTTCAAGACTCATTGATTTGATGGAGTATGGTTTATAGAAATGATACCTCTCATAAAGGTATATTCACTGAGGGAGAGAGCAAATGATTTTTGAAGATGTTCAGAAGATGGAAGCTTCTAGGCATTTTAGAGAGATTAATCATGTCATGAAGCTTGGGATCTTTGACTATACCAAAATAAAACACAAAATTAAAATTTGCTCATTTTTATGAGTCTTATTTGGACTTCTGTTTTCCCTAAACCAGCATAATTTATTGTGTTAGTTTTCTAAAAGTAAGATGTATTTAACCCATCTACATGACAAAATCTTACCACTTACTAAATTGAGAAGCTAATGGACAGAAATGAAAGTGACATCAGTTCCTTCATAGAGAAATGCCAAACTTGGTGAAATGGAATATCATCTATCTTGAATGATTAAAAGTGAATTAGAATAAATACTAACATGAAATTATAACTTTTTGTCTCCTTCCTGGGTAGAATACATTTTTGAATATCACTACATAGAAGAAGTATTGTGTGGAGTCAGTCACTGTATAGAAACAAACATATTTCCTGCAGCTAAGCCACAAATCTTCAGTTACAAATTTTTTGATTACAGAAAATACCTATGAAGTTAATTAAAAAAAAAAAAAAGGACATTTTTACTATTAATAGATTTGATGATAAATAGACATTTTATTAGTTTGACTCACATCCTATTAAAATCAAAGGGATCATGCATTATTTTAGCAGTATAAAATGGAAGACAAAGCTGTAGACAGAGAGGACTACAAATACATTGCAGTTAAAGAGAATAAAAACAAAATTAAAAAAAAAAACCCAGCCAAACTGAACCTAAACAAAAAAAAA
>VXBN01007303.1:123778-148969 GCA_013397395.1 Sinosuthora webbiana | reverse complement strand
CATCACATCCCATCCCATCCCATCCCATCCCATCCCAATCACCCCATTCCTGCCCAGTGAGAGGAGGGAGAGAATCAGAAGAATAAAAGTGAGAAAATTCATTGATTCAGATAAAGACAGTTTAATAGTTAAAGAAAAAGCTGCATGCACAAGCAAAGCAAAGCAAAACAAAACAAAACAATTAATTACTTTCCATAGGCAGGAAGTTGTTCTGCCATCTAAAGGAAAGTAGGGCTCCATCATGCATAATGGTTTTGTGACATCACCACAAATATCCTTCACCTAACTTCCATCTTCTTTCCCCAGCTTTAAATGCTGAGCAGGATGCTGTACAGTATGAGATTATCCCTCTGGTCATTTGGGGTCAGCTTTTCCATTTATGTCCCCTCCCAACTCCTTGTGCATCCCGAGTCTCCTCACTGTAAGGCTGGTGAGAGAAGCAGAAGAGGTCTTGGCTTTGTGCAATAACTAAAACATCCTTGAATTACCAACATTTTTGAGCACATATCCAAAGCACAGTTTCACTCTATTTGCAATTAGCAATAGCTTAAGTTGTTTTTCCCCAAATCAACTCTTTTTTGCCTCTGGCAGTAATTGGTAACTGATTGCCCTGTGCATTTTTGAACTCATAGGCTTTTTTGTTTTATTTTCTTCCCCTGTTCCATTGAACACATTCACTGAAGGCAGTGAATGAACCAGCCAAGCCTAACCCTGCACACACTGTATATAGGCAGAAATGTAATGTTGTTTGTTTTTTTTTCCCCTAAATAAATAAAATAAACCAAAACAAGTAGAAACTCTTGGTTTCCTTATTGAATGTGGTGTCTTTACTTTTGGAATTCAGGTCTAATAGGAGTTCACAGAGGAATCAAATCCAGAAACAGGTAGATATTATGTAGAAATGTGAATACTGTCTTCTCTAGTTTAACCATGTCCCTGATAGTTATACACCAATATCCTGATAAGAAGCTATATACATAGATTAAATCATTTGTATGGGTTAATTTAACAATAGTTCTTTAAAGTTTTGTAATACCTTAAGCCAATACATATTTACTCAGAATCTCTCTTCTTTGCTTTTTCTTTGGTTGCTGTTACAGAAATAACTAATCCCTGTGAATTAATCATGATATAACTAGTATTTTTTAAGATTTGTATAATGTTGTTCTACTTACTCTGGGAAAATTACCTGGAGATATATGAAATAACCAATCCCTTTCTGATATCTTAAATTAATCTTAATTTTATAAAGCACTTAAACAGAAGGAATGAAAATATAACTCAAAGCCAGTAAACAATATGCATATGTTGTTTTTCTGTAAAGTTAGATAGCTATATATCAATAGGATCATTTCCTTCAAAATCTTCTAAGTTCTTTCTCTCTTTCCTGCTATTCATTTTACCCTTTACACACTGGTCATAAATGAACTAATTCTCTTTGATTCTCCTGCCTCTCAGAATGGCTTTTAAACTTTATAGTTTTCTTTCAATTTCTTCTCTTCCACTCTAACAGAGAAAATTCTGTAGGTTATTGGAAATAGTACAAAACAGAAAAAAAATCTCACAAAAACCCCTCAAATATATTTCTAGTTTTAAAATTTTGTCTTGAGAATTTCCAAAAATAAATTATGTGTAGGGATGATATATCAGGAAGCTTCATTCAAGTGTGACACTGATACTATTATGCTGTTGTACATCCCCTTTGACACTTGTCAAAGTGTTTGAATTGCTGAGTTGCAATAAATTCACTGAAAGGGAAATACCATATACATTTCTATATTCGAAATTGAAAATTTGCACCAAATTTCTTCTCAGAAAACTACTTCTATAAACATGTGTGTGATCCGCTATTAACTTATTCTTCAAAATGAGAAATAAGATTCATCTCCTTGTCTCTGATAATTTTTTTTAAATACCAGCTGAAAGAGAATAGTCCCTGTGGGTGACAGCAAAATTAACAAACCCTGATGCGTACATGTGGAACAAATTCCTTGTGTGTCCTTGGAGCCATCATTATACAGGTTCTCAGTAGAGCGCTTTCTTTTAATCTTCTTGCAATCTAACAATGAGTTACATATCCTTTATTCTGTCCTAAGGCATAAAAGCCTTTGCTGAATAGCAGTTTGGCCTGGGATTTTTTTGTGTTTTTGGGCTGGGGTTTTCTGTTGCACTGGGTTTTTCTTTCCTCTTCCCATGAGGGTTTTGTGACCTATGCAGGAAATACAGAATTCAGGCCATAAATTCCAGGTGAAAAAGACCAAAACAGTGTTATCCTTTTTCAAGTTAAGATTTGCATCCCAGAATAAGACAGTCAAAGAATCTAATCTCCTAGACTGTTTGGACCTGTGAGTATGAATTTGTTTATGATACAGTTGACTACACCAAACATATTTGCAATAATATTTCCCTCCTCTTTCCATCATCATGTGTAGGTCCAAACTGCTGTGATTAATATATATATATATATATATATATATCAAGAACACTGAGTTTTTAGTTTCTTTACTAATTTATTTGTCCTCAAAATCTCATTTGGCCTACATTTGAAAGCGGCTTTCAATATTTCAGAATGTAAACATTTTCTCTCTTCTCTGGTGCAGGAAACTGAGCTGCAGAGAGAACCAGGAGTAATCTGATCTATATGGAGGGACTGAACAGAATGGATAATTCACCTTAATTCTATCCATTTCTTGAGCCAGTAGGTATTCTCCATCTGGAGTCCACCTGCCTAATAAAGGCTTATATAATAACATAAATAAAAAGCCAGATATTGGTTGCAATTGTCTATGAAAGGCTTTTTCGTACACAAAAAAAATATCACATGCTCTTTTATTACATCATCTGTAAATACTTTGAAAATTAAAATTCAATCTATAGTTCAGAGTGAAAAATAAATGAAATATGAAACTCTGGTTAAGAAACATGTCAATCTGAAGTAAGTAAATGTAGGAGTAGGAGAGCCAATTCAAATTCAGAAATTCCTCAGTCATAAATTGGCAGTACAGTTTCACAAGTTGAAATACTGATCCATTCAAGAACATTTAAATCTTGGTTTCTGGGCTGGCATAATTAATTGACATGGTTTTGATGTTGAGTTTTATGATTTGTGCTGGGAAATGGACTGAGACTACCAATTCATTTCTCATTAATCATACAAAGATAATTATTTTCAGTGGCTACCATGTGGACTGGACTTGAATGAATGTCTTCAAGTATAAAAAGGAGTCTACTCCTTAAAGAAATACCAGAATTCTTGCTCATGTTTTAAATCAGGTTTGGTTTTATCATGCAAAAGAAACTCAAGTTATTCAATAACAATGCATTTTGAAATACAGTGGTAGAAATTGAAATTAAGATGTAAAGTTGGGGTCATTCCGAGAACATTTTTTTTAAACTCTTGTTTTAAAACTTTACCAATACCTTCATTTTAAGTCCAGACAGATAGATAGCTACTATGTAAGCAGATGGTTAAGAGTTTTTACACCATCACAGTAAAGAATGCATTTGATAAATTACTATGTCATTTTTTTCCCCAAAAATTCATGTCAATAAATTGTGCAGTCTATTTTTCAATCACATCACTGGATTTGATGCAATACTTGGCAACAAAAACAGCAAGCCAGTGTTGCTAATGTGCAAAGGAAGCTATGACAGCAAGATTTTCTTGTACTGGTAATCAGCAGTACTGAAAAATACAGAAGTCAAATAGATCATGATACATTTTAAAATAGTTAGTTCTACTTGAAAAATTAAATCCCCTATGTAATTGATTTTGAATAAAGTTTCATAAAAAGAGCATGAAAAAAAAATTGTATTTGCCTAACAAGGTGACAGACATTTTGTTTCATTGATGCTGAATTGAATAAAATGAAGATGTAATTTAAATAAGTACTAGAAAGTAGTAGAAAATCTTGTGCAGGAAAAGTCATCAAATTCTGTGGCAATACTACACACATCCCTGAAAATTTGTACTTGAGGAGAGATGTAGAGCTCTCAAGCTCAAACGTCATCAACATTGAAATGACCTTCTTTGTCAAACAGATATTCCACTTACAGTGGTTTTTCCTCACAAACACTGCCCCAGGTTGCTACAGAGAATTGAAGATAGTATTTGTACAAAGAAATGCAGTGCCACCATATGCCCAGCAGGCTTAAAGCTGTTGAAAACTTGGCCTGTGGTATTCATTAGAGTAAAACCTGTTTTAGACCATCCTGAATAAAATGCAGCAGTAATAAAACAGCTCTGGTCTCAAGGTACAGAAGTGCAATTTTCTCTTTGTTGTGAGCTATAATTGGTGAATATATTAGTATTTGCAACTTGCAAGGAAGACAGATATTGCCTGCTATTGTCTTCACAAATATATGTAACTGCTTTGCATCCTTTGCTTTCATGAAGGGTATGGCATTCAAGTGCCATGAACTGGAAGGAAAGAAGTGTGATATTGTTCTTATACAGAAAACTGAATGTTCCCCTAGCTAGAGGACTGCAGCCAGGAATCTTTCCCAAGGAAAAAATTAGAGATGCATATTCATTTATCTATGAAAGGATTTTCTATAAAGTGTATCTCTTCTCTATAGGTGGCACAGAATGCAATTAATTAATTCCTAGCCTTAAAATGAAGCAGCATTTATCCAAGAGATTAATAAATGGCATGCAGTCTTGATATATTGCCAAAGCTTGCTTCAGTTTATTTTTGAATGATATACTGCCTTTTCATAAATACACATTCATTAGTAAAAAGCATTAAACAAATGTTGTACAGAAGTGAAAACAAATCTGTTTGCCAAATTGGTTATGCTTGAGGCAAACACGAGGGTTGGATTTTTGCTTGTTTTATTTTTGATTTTTGAAATAAAGCAGGAATAGTACTCCTGATTTCGATTTCATTTGAGCATTTTTATGGTTTGTTTCTTAAGTATGCCTTTACAAGTAATAATAAAAGAAATGCTCTACCTTTAATAATTGCTTTCCTGATTTATGCAACAGGTATTACATTTAAGCAATGTTAAAATATGTTTTAGAAATGTATTTCTTCTGCGCACTTTCCTNAAATGTATTTTTCTTCTGCACTTTCCTCCAAAAATTCACAATAATTTTATGTACCTTTATTGCATATTCTCTAGACCATTAGCAAAAGTATAGAAATTTGCTTTTGTCCAATACTCAACTGGCAAAAACATTTTTATGGTTATGAAACAAACACAAATCAAAGAAAAATCTAGCCCTAGAGAAACAGAAGAATCTTACTCTTCAAAATGTTAAGCTAGATCTTAACATTTTGTTAAGTTAGATCTTAACGTAAGAAGATCTGTTCTGTTCATTGTATTCATAAGATTAAGGTCGCCAGAATATAACATTTTAAATAAAATATAGCTATAATCATCTGCTGTATGTGCAGATAACCCCACACATTAATTTTCTACTAAACTAGAAATTTGAGAATCTATTCAACGGCAATAAAATAAGTACAATATGAAATTCAGTTGGTTAGAGTGATCTTTCTACTGAAACATAAACAATCACATGCCACCAGTCTTGCCACATTGCCTTCTTAGCCTCTGACGGAAAGAAAATACTGCGGTGAATGAAAAGTAGATATGGAATTACAAACTTCAGGGGTTTAATACAAAGAAAATTTAATTAGAACTAGATGATGATGATGATGATGAATTTTATATTATTTTTATCAGCTGAGAAAACAAAAATAAGCTAGATTTGAAAGAGTAGTTTATTGATCATAGTGTTACTTTTTGATTACTTTCTGGAAAATGAACTAACAGTTTAAAAAGAGAAAGAGGAAAACCAATAGACAATATTTCTGGAGTATGAAATTTCAGTGTGACACAGCATTAAATATTTTGTTTTTTGCAAAAGACCTCATATTATGAATAGAGTCCAGGATGCATAACAGGGACTTGACATAAACTGAACTAATCTTTAAAATTCTTGAACTGATAGAAAATAAGATTATTGGAAAAGTGTACTGGCGTCTTCCATGAGGATAATCTGTCATGATATTCATAAAGATGAATATGTGGCCAGGACAAGGTTGTCTATGTGTCTCAGGGGGTGAAAAGATGTTAAGTGTTTTATAGACTATCCCAGGGGAGAAACGTTACTGAGAGAAGATGTCATAGCTCCACATCAGACTCCTATGCGGGAATGCTCTGGTCACCTCTTGGCAGGCATGTGCCATTATATAGATAAGTATGGCCTTGTGGGTACATCTATCCTACTGTTTTTAATTGCTTATCTTCCTTGCCAGGCTGGTCTATTGTGGAATTGAGAGCCAGCTCTCTGCAGAAAGAGTGGTGGGTAGAGAATCAGTCTCAGAGACACCACACATCCCACAGCAAAGGAGGTGCAGAAAAAAACTAACCCAGTCAACCAACCAACTAACCAAACACCCCACCAACCAACTCCTCATGAAAAATAAAGGTTTAAAGAACCATCACCATAGGCAATTTGGGTTATTGCTATCTATGCTAGGGCAGTGTAATGGCACTTCATCTATAGCTGGTTGCTTTTTCAGACAAGATCACTCCAGGATTTTGGATAATTAATTGCAGTGTGAATTCACCATAGTGGATTAACTCAGCTAAACAGCTAAATCTTGTGGCAAGATTGGTTAAATGGATTTATAAACTTAGTACTGACAAAACCTAGAATACAGATTTTTCAGTCTTCAGAATAACATGTGTTTTGTGGACTGACATATGTTTTGGGATAGAGCACCTGCTGTGTAGAACTGTACATCTAAGTTAATTGTTCAGATCATCCTCTGTAAATCTTCTCTCACCTTAGGTGAAGATAGGAGGAAAACAACCCAAACAATGGAAGAAAAATTATAACCCTACCAAGCCTATTTTTTGCAAGAAGAGTATGTTTTAGAATACCAGGTCAAAACTAACACTAATTCTTGGTTTTAAATTCTGTAAATTTTATTTACTATTCTGATAAACTGTTTTTGTTTGGCTAAGTGTTTCCTTTCCTTTATTTGTCATAGAAAAATGTCAGTGGAGAGACTCCACAAGGAACACCAGACCTGTGTGTCCTGTAATGTCTATTACTCTGCTGTTTGCCAGATGAAGAATCAAATTTTACTTTTACATAACTTTGATATGAGTCTCTCAATGATATAGCAAAATACTTTTTTCCAACCAAAAAGTCTTTGGAGACTCAAAGACATTTTCCAAAATAGCAGTCATGTCTCATAAAATGTAATCATCAAATTGCATTTAAAGAAGCAATATTGCAGATGAAGACATTTGTTAAATTATTCCAACTAAAATACAGAAAGACTACATTGACAGGCAGCTTTTTAAAGCATTGCTTTCTGCATTCTCTTGTAGGACACACATGATGCTGCTGTTATTCAAAAGGCACTTGCTTTGCATGTGTACAATCTTTAAATTCTTTAGTAGGCATGTGGAATTTGTTTGGCAATAAATTAAAAACCTTTGAATAAATAGTATTTCATGCATTTATATAGAGGAGAATGATTTCTTCTGTTTAAGTGGGCATGGGATTTCTGCACTCTACAAAATGAAGGTGAGTATTTCTCCTTTACATATCTCTCCCCATGAAGATCTGGGAACTATTTAATTTTTGTTTCTGGCATTAATTTTGAAAGTTTTTCTGTCTGATAGCTCTCATTAAATCTCTCTTAACCCGTGGGAGCACATGAGCAGGAAAAGATGCTGTAATTTTAGTAAGTTTTATTTCATTGCAAACAGTTGTGTCTGTCTTTCATGCAATCATTAAGACCTAATTAAAAACTCAGAACATCTTTTACTCATCATTATATTTTGTTGAGCATGTAAAAGCAAATTATGACTAAGTGAATTAAAAAAAAACCCAAACAAAATTAAAAGTTAAAAAGCTTGTTAATTCTTAAGATTCTGTTGTTCATAAATATGCCATATAGTTAACCATATTGTTTACTCCTGTTTGTTCAATGAGGAGAAATTATGGACATCACATATAGCTCTAGTGTCTTTTACACTTCTTACTGTTTAGTAATCAAAATGACTATCTGCTTACTTACTAATGTTTTCCTAGTCAACAAGAATATTTTAGTTGATAAAACAAACCAACAAAAAACAAACAAACATTTCCAGACACATCCTCCCTATCCATCACCAGCAAGGGCAGATTATATATAGATTTTTATGCTTTGGGAGATTTTGTACTCTCTGTGAATAAGTACTCCAATGCTCATTTGAATAATTTGAGAAGCCTTTTATTTCTGAATTTTGAGAACATTTAGAAAATTGTTATGTAATTGAGATATAAAACTGTCAAAATAATAACTAGAATGAAAATTTTTATTATTCTTCCTTTAAATTAAGGCAAAATAAGTGAATCTATATTTATAATAGAACTAGTTGATCAATTCTTCATGGTATGTACAGGAATTTAGAAACACCACAGATCCATAAAATGCATTGTCTAGTCAGAAAATGCAAACAAACCACGCCCATGTACAACTCAAAAAAAATTAACAAGAACATATGTAAACATAGATATTACAAAATGAATAGAACTCTAGGAGCTAATATTTAACCCTATACTTACCATCCTGTGAACTAGTCCACACTGCAAGGAAAAACAAAATGTCTTAAAGTGACATTTTTTGCTGTCATAAATTACAAAAAATAAGGAATGTCATTTCTCATGGCTCCATTCACTGCCATTACATAACTGCACTTCAGGGGAATTATTAGATATTGAAAAAACATCTAAACTGAAATAGAAATAAAAGTTAAGATAGTACAAAATAATTTAATGGGAAACAAAAATAATGAGTCAATTTGTACCTTGTATACAACCTTTCTACTCAGTAGAAAAATACTAGCTTTTGCACACTTTTGGTACAAAGTTGACATTTCTCAGACATTTCTCACACTTTTCTAAGCATTATTTCTTTAGTTAACTCTCCTAAAAAAGAAACCATGTCTAATCATGCTGCAATTATTTATGATTGCTCACAGACATGCTGGTACTGTAAATGCTGGTACTGGAAAATTTGGACAGACACAGAAATTTCCTCAATTCTTACTGTGCCTAGATTAACTGAAAGGCACCCCGTTTTCCTTGTGTTGATTTCTTGTCTAGAAAACAAGGCCATCCCAGAGGCTAGCATATGAGCCTCCTGCTGTATAACTTATCAGCTGTGTACAAATAAGATCCTTTTAAATAGTGAGGCAGTGCAGGAATGGTCACATAGAACAGCCTTCTTATATACATGGTAAAGTTAGGTAGGATTGATTTTGTACATGGTTTAAGATACTGAAAACAGACTTGAAGGGATCACACAGAGCTATTTGGGAGCTGGATTACATGAGATTACTAGGAAAACATTGCAAGGAAGTGTCATTTGATCCAGATGAAATGTCATTGCAATTAAACTCCTGTCACCACTCATAGAGCAATTAATTATCTTTTCCAGAATTGTGGAAGGTAAATTATCTTTCTCTTTAAAAAAATTATTTAATTGTTTCAAAGGAACTGTCTCTTCATCAATATCTCTGCAACAAAAGTGGTAGGAGGCTTGTCACCATCTATTTGATTTCTGTCCTTGTATATTTTTGTTTATGGCTCCTTCCTTTTCCTCTTATCACTTGTTTCAGTAAAAAGCCCCTTCGCCAGAAACAATTAAAGAAGGAACAGATGCTCCTTTCACCAACCTTTGCAAAGATCTTTTGGATAATGGGACAAATCCCAGCAATAACATGTTTCTCTAAGAGTACAGTTGAACTATATTTAAAAACTCATTTAAATACGTTTGCAATTTTATTAATTGAATGGAATTTGTTCACTGAATTTACCCACATCAATGAAAAAATTGACACTTTTTCACTAGTTAAACCTTTGTTTTCATCAATATGGCAAAATGTTAACAAGACTTCTCCTGAATTTTAGAGTTTTCTAGTCTTCCACTATTTTGTAGTTCAGTTATAAATCAATCTTGCTTACATTTGAAGAAAATATCACAGAATGATTATCTATGTTGTCTAAGCACTTCTGTCACATGCTTTGTCCCTCATATTTTATATCACCTTTTTACTTCATCTCCTCTGAATACTGACTTATGAAGCATAACTTTCATCACTTTAGAGTGAAAATTCCAGAACAATTTCATAGGCAACAAAACTATATTCCAGAAAGCCCCTTACTTTTCGTAAACTTCAACATTGTTTACATAAATTAGCGTTTAGCAACATTAAACCAAAAAGTTTTGATTATGACTTCCACAGTTGTATTCAAACTAGCATTAATCATTCTAATCGTATAGAGTAGTAACCACTGTGATAGCTGTAAATGTGCTTCGTTTTACTCCTTCCCTTACTTCTCTCCCTTCTTTCAGCCAAGTTTTGTGAAAATTACTTATCCCAATTTAAGTCTATAAGTCAGAAATCCAAACCAAAGTTTAAAGTGATAACCTGCTTTCTCCTTTTGCAGACACTAGAAATAAACAGTTTCAAAACCTGATTAATTGCAATGCAAAATGAAAAATCTGTGGTGAAACACCTCCAGAAGGTACTAATTTCTCTCTAATAATACAGAAGAAGCCAAATATTTTCAACTCACACTGAGGATAATATAGTTTAATAGACAATATAAGGCTTTTGAGTACCTGCTGTCAGCATCAGCACACTGGGCTCAGTCTAGATCGATGAAAAACAGGTTCCCATATGTGAAGTACGGCCAAGTCTTCACCTACAGAATATACACAACTGAAAATAAAAAATAAATAAATTAAACCCAAATAATGTAAATTATATTGGATTTTAACTTACACAAGTGTGTTTACTTGTATGAAATTGTTGTGTAAAAAATGCTATAATTAATTATCAAATGGCTATTTTTTCATGCTGGTATGACCTGCATATCATTCAATATTTGTGATTTATTATGAGACTGATGGTTTGTGTCACTCTAAATTCTTTTAGTTTTTTTGATTTTCCGAGTAAAATTGTGTACATCAAGTTTTCATAATGACTGATGATTAACACAATGCAGAAGTTCACAAGCTCTTTAAAAAGGAAAAATATTTATAAAGGTTTCCTTTCCTAAAGAAAGACTTTACCAAAAAATACCATAGAAACAGAAGTCAGTACAAAAATCATTTACAATATGGATCTTCAAATGAAAAAAAATCTGTAATATTTTATGGTTTCTGCCTTTAGATTCAATAACTGCCAAAAGGAATTTCTTTCTGTGTGTAATTTAGTTGGAAATGTGTTTTAGTATTTCAAAGAGAGTTGTTAGATCTGGCTCTGTAAGCATAATATCTATAAATTTCTTTTTTTTTAAAAAAAAAAAAAAAAAAAAAAAAAAAAAAAAAAAAAAAAAGCAAACCCCAGAAAAACTCTAAAGGTGCTAGTGAGGATTTCAGTTCATGTCCAAGAACCTAAAGATCTGCATCAAGATCTGTTTTTTATTGCTCTAAACATTACAGAAATCACAATCAATATTTTCTTTTTAATTCTGTAATCTTTCGGCATACTGTTTTGTTGCTGTTTGGAAACAATTATTCTCATAAGCTGCCATCACTGGTTTCACTGCAAAACAAGCAAACAAGTATTGTTTTTAGTAGCTGTATATTACATTCTTCGTACTTCCTTGCCATTTCTCCCCTTCTGGCTTGCATGGAAAAGGGAATGAAGCCAGTAATTTCTTCAGGTTTGTACTCCATTTACTCCCACTGGTTTGTAAGCAGTGGAGAATGTGCAAACCCCACAATGGTATATCAGGGAAATGCCTTTGTTAAGGTCTACTTTTAAGAACCAATTACGTAACCTGCTACTATGGAAATGTAGTTAATGTTGCAAATAATAACAATGAGAAGCAAAATTTATGACATAACCTAATTTATCTAACTCAGCTTTTGAAAAATGAAAACATAGTAGTTTTTTTAAGTTTTGTGGTCATTTTTACTTGCTGATTATCCCTCTGTCAACTTAACATTTTTAAATTTTGTCCACACAGATTTGTCAATTTTGGAAGACATCTTGACCTGTCTTGTTTTGACATCTACTATATCATTAAAACCAGGCTCTTGAAAGGAAAAATACTGCCAGTTGGAAGTACAGAATTGGCCTATTACAAAGCGATTTTGTAGCTACATGAAAAGTTTTACACTCTGGGATTCAATTTAAATCAAAATTCAATTTTCCAAATATCTTATCTTCACCAAATAAATTTTGCTTGTTAACACATCTTATTAAGTTGTAGATAGAACCTTAAAAGTAAATGGTTTTGTTGGTCAAAAATTTAATCCTATCGGTTCCCTTTGTCCAGTGGATGACTTAGGTCTGATTAATTAACCATAATACAAAGATGAACAATATAAAACCAAATCCCATGGGTTTTATGAAAGATAAGCTGTAATTAGCCAGGATGGAAGTATTCATAAATACTTATCGCTCTTAAATATTTTTTTGTCAGGATGCATTTTTTTTTCTCAGTTCAGAGGGGAAATATTTAGTGTTAATTAACTGACATTAACCTTCTCTTATGACATGCAATCTATCTCACCTTCCTTTAAAAGGTGAATGTCAGTTTATAATCTGCTTATCTGCATTTCTCCCATCTTTTATCTCAAAGTAATGAGAAAATTTGTTCTCTGTTTGTCCAAGGTTAGCGATAATCTTAAATCTCCTAAATACACATTTACACAGTATTTTAACAGTTACTAGCATCTGAGGCACATGTACATTCTGTGTCATGAGACAATTTTGTATTTTCAAGCATTTAAAATTTGTATTCAAGCCATAATTTCATAATATAAAGTTTGCCACCATGACAGGTGATTTTCCAGTGCAAAGTATTTAATTTCTAATGACATGCTCAATATTACACAAGCCTCAGCCTATTATCATTGGCTTCAGTAATGCACAGAGGGATAAAAGGTTCATTTGGTTGGAGATTAACATCAGGTTTACTAATTTTATAAGTCATTACTTGCAAAATTTTCTGAATAAAATTTCCTCATATATGCTTTTCCTTGTTATGCCAACATCATACTTATCTTTTGATATAAGTGAAATTAGCAGCGTGCTACTTTTTGGGTTTGGAGATCCAAAGAATCCATCCACGATAAGAAGTACTCCATAACAACTAAATTTTGTTTGCATTGTAATGCAGGAAATCCAAATATCATCAAAGGAGCTCTGAAACAAAACTAGAAGTTTAATGTATTTAAAAGAGTGAGGAAAAAAGTACATTGGGTAAGAAGTTTTATAGCACTTTCTTTATTTGAACAAAGTATGTTTTTGCTTTTTTTTTTTTTTTTTTTTTTTTTTTTTTTTCTTTAGCACTGTTCCATTTAGATGTAGATGGGCATCATAAGAAATTGTACCACTGTACCATAGTTTCATTGCTTTCAGAAAGCCAAAATTCCTGTTTGGAATTATTTTGAGTGTGTGTATGTGTATGTGTGTGCGTTTGTGTGCATGTGTGAGTACATAAAAAGAATATCTTTATAATTGCAAGTACAAGAAAGGCTAGGCATAATTCTGAGTCCTGCAAGATCTATTTTCAGGTTGCTTTTAGAAGCAACTAAGTTTTATTCAATTTCCAAATGGGCACTGGATAGTTCCATTTCATTTAACTTTCTAAGACAAGAGCCCACATGATAACTGTCTTGAAGAATCTCTTCCAAATACTAGTAAAGTTGAAAATATATTGGATATGGTTTATATATTTTATCAGAGCTCTTGAATGCACAATCACAGGATGATAACAAACATTCATGAGGGTATAGTCACCTTGAGTCCTGAGGGCAGTTCTGGGCAGTATAAGAAGGACATCAAACTGTTGGAGTGTGTCCAGAGGAGGGTGACCAACATAGTGAAAAGCCTCAAGGGCAAGACTTACCAGGAGCAATTTAAGTCACCTTGTTTGTTCAGCTTGTAGAAGAGAGGTCTGAGGGGAGATCTCATTGTAATCTACAATTTCCTCAGGGTGGACCACAGTACGGGACGTCCTCTCTCTGCTGAACAGCAGTAGGACATGAGGAAATGGAGTGAAGCTGTGTCAGGTGGAGTTCAGATTAGACATTAGGATAAGATTCTTCACTGAAAGTGTGATTGGTCACTGGAACTGGGGCCCCAGGAAATGGTCATGGCACCAAGTCCATCAGAGCTCAAGGAGTGTTTGAATGATGCTCTTAGTTTTATGGGCTAATTCTAGGTAGGCCTTTGAGAAGCTGTGAGAATCCTAGTGAGGGATTTGGACTCGATGATAGTTATGGGACCCTTCCAACCTGAGATATTTATTCTATGATTCCATGAGTACAGAGCGAGTTACTGATCACTAAAGAAATGTAACCTTGAGAGTCTGATATGACTGTTCTTAGGGCTGTAAAAAGAAAGAAAATGAAAAAAATAACAACTATATTTCTGCAGACATGTATATTATCTTATATTTGGGGAAAAAAAAAATAACTTGGCAACAAGAAGATATGAACACATAGCTATAACCTCAACACAAACAGGCAAATAAAGATAAGAGGAAAAAGAGCTCCCTGAGTAGTGTCTTCCCCTATTCAAGGACACTGCAAATTATCAGCGCTGCTACTTAGATATCAGCAGGTCTCCCTCAACCACAGTAGAAAGTTAGCATTGCTTTTAGATTTTACACACATAACTGTGAAAATAAGCCTATTTGTGGGTTTCTCTGGTGTATTTGGTTTGTATGGCCAAGCTTTGGTAGTGGGAGGTTACAGGGGTGGTTTCTGTGAGATGCTGCCAAAAGTTTCCTGCACACCCATCAGAGCCAATCTTTGGTGGCTCCAAAGATGAATGTGCCACCAGCCAAGGCTGGGAAATTAGAAATGGTGGTAATGCCTCTGTGATACCATATCTAAGAAAAAGGAAAGAAAAGTTATCCTGCAGATAACTGTAATTGCTGCCAGAGAAGAGCAAAGAGAAAATACATGAGTGGAACAATTCTGCAGACATCAAGGTCATTGCAGAAGGAGGTGTTTCAGACACTAAAGCTGAGATTCCCCTGCAGCCCCTGGTGCAAACCATGGTGAAGCAGCTATGTCACTGCAGCCCACAGAGGTCCATGGGGGTGCAGAGATACACTTTCAGCCCATGGAGGAGACCCACATCAGAGCAGGTAGATGCCTGAGAGGAGGCTGTGAGTTTATAGTAGGCCCCTGGAGACAGGAGCCCACACTGGAGAGCTTGTCCTTGAAGGACTGCACCCCATGGAAGAATGCTCCATGCTGCAACAGTCTTGGGAGGGCCATTGCCCATGAGATGGGCTCACATTGGAGCAGTTTACAGAGATCTGCTATTCGTGGAATGGACTTACTCTGGAGAACTGTCTGGATAACTGTCTCCTGCAGGAGGGACTCCATGTTGGAGGAGAAGGACTCTTCTTGATGAGCAACGAGAGACAGAATGGGTGATGTGCTGATCATAACCCCCTGTCCCTGTCTCCCTGTATTTCTGGGGGAGGAGGTAGGACTAGGAAGGACACAGCAATGAGGGAAAGTTTTTGGGGTTTTATTTTACTTCTCATTATCCTGCTCTGATTCTGCTAGTAATAAGTTCAGTTAATTCAATCAATTCTAGCCTGTTTTGCCCATGATGCTATTTGGTGAGTGATTTCTCCTGGTCCTTTTCTAAACTCATGAACCCTTCTTTATGTTTAGTCTTGCCTGTTCAGCTGTCAAGGGGAGTGATGGAGAGGCTTTGGTGGATGCCTGACATTTAGCCAGAGTTAACCCACTATATAAGTTTACTTTGGTTAGCATTTCCTTTACTTGATTATGCTGCTTTATAAAGAGGCAAAACATGCATCCCTGTCCCCCTGCCCTGCCCCCCAAAAAAGACAAAACCCCAAGGTTTTAAGAATTTTAAGAATTCAAAACCTTCATACCCTTGCTTAACACTGAAATGTTATATGTAAAATATTTTTCCTAAACATACTTCAATAACAATCTTGTAAGCAAATAACAAATGTCTAGTTAGTTATCCCTTGTTTTGTATATCGAACAAGCATAAAAAGAAATGAAAACACATTTAAACCAAACAAAATATCAACAAGAAATAACCCCAAACAATAATGTATTTAATACAGCTATAGGAATATACCTTAGTGACATTTATAGCACAGATTTACAAAAAATAATTTACTTCTACAATTGGAAAATAAAATCATGGTACTAAAAAGAAAAATAATATGGAAGGTATCGTAAAAACCCAACAGCTAAGAATACTACAGATGGATTTATAATATTGTTTCAGGATATTTTCAGCCTTTTGTATTTTCTCCAGTAGGATACTGCACTTTGAATTATTAAGCTTTTCAAAACATCAGATCTGTCTTTCGGTAATTTGTACAGCATCTGGTTTAATAAGTCTGATCGTGAGTACAACCAATAAATGTCACAAGGATAAATTACTAGTGGAATTTTAACTTCAGCACCGGTCCTGTAATACATTGTCCATGAGCTGATAATGAAGATTAAAATCCTTTTATTCTGCTTGACTGTGAAAAACCTGGAACTTGATTCAGAGCCATATTCTGAACAATACTGAGCACCTTAAATTCTCACTGATCACAGAACGTCTTCTGATAAAAATCAGAGTCAAATCTCTATTCAGCTCAGGTTAATGAAAGTTTGGTCACTGATTGCTGTATTATCAGAATTTGTCCCATAATATACATTGAAACAGTAGTTCAGTTTAAGAAAAAAAACTTCTAAATTGTATTGGAAATAGAGACTAATGTAATAGAACTCCACATAACATGGAGCTCTACTGTTTTACTTTATTCAGCCTAATGATTTCCATTATCTCTTTAGTTGATAGAATCCATTTCAAAAACCAATAATCTCTTGAAATCCACTGAGCCACAAATTAGTCATTAGAGAAAATTTTCAGAGATCATTACCTTTTCTATAGATTTTAGCTTTTCATTTTCTAAATACCCATGTCTAGTGTTGTTCGTAAGAAGAGAAGGGTAAATTATTCTGTTCCAAAAGAATGATTCTAATATTATTTATGCTATTCACTTTTTTACTGTTTGCACTGCTGCAGTTTTATTAAAGGTCAACTCTGTATCACTCTTAACCTTGAATTTATGACCTTGTATACTATTAGGTTTTAATGAAAAAACAAATAGCATCAACATTTCATTGTGTGCCACTTTAATGACCTCCTATTTTCCATAGGAGAAATTTATTGTTTTTGCAAACTAGTGAAATACTCTGTCACACACACACACACACACAAACATACACAAAAACAGAGGCATAATTTCCAGTGCAGAAGGGAAAGTAAGAAACATGGTTCATGGTTCCATTTTTTCATTTTCTTGGTTTGCTCATTGTTTTTCCTAAGTTACACCTAAAGAGTCTGGGCTTTTTGAGTGGAAGGTTGGGACAAGAGCAACTGAGTTCTGGTTTGTCTCAGAAAATGTTCAGTCCACAGTAGGAAATTAGAAGATTATGGAAATTTGAAATATTTCAGGGAAATTTTTTTCAAAGCACTTTTAAAACAGGCAAATAGAATATAATTCCAAAAGGTTTTAGGGGAATCCAGTTTTGTTATAACAAATAATATTAAGAAAAACTCTTTCTTATAGACCTGAGTACACTAAAATTACTTATCAAATTTTAAGAATCAGACTCATAATTCACCAGGTTTTCCCTACTTGCATAAATAAATGTTTCTTCCTTCACTGTAAAGCGTGAAAAAATTTTGCAAAATAACTTACCAAAGTACATTTTTCCTAGAAACAAAAAAGTAACACCAGCAACAGCTGTGCAATCTCTTGGAATGATTTATGTGCCGTGACTACATCGCTGAGTTGTTTACTCTGTGCTTATACTGCCTAAATTGGCAATTAGTTTCTGGAAAAATATATAGAGCAACAGGGAGCTGAATACTTGCAAGGCTGATGCTGCATTCTGCAAGGGCAAGACAGACCACTCTGGTTTAAAACCTTAGTGTGGTCCTCAAATGAACATGAAAGGCTTTGGCCAGGATATAGTCCTTAATAGGTGGCAAGATTGAAGCTGTAACAGTGCTTGACAGTCTTTTGAAGAGAAGTCAGATGTTTAAAGAGGAGAATTTTATTGCTTATGAGGGAATTTGCCTAACAATCACAGCTGGAATGAGGACATCACCCAAGAAATGTTAGAATATATATGCATATATATATATACACAAAATAATGATTTTTCTCCTTTGATCATTCTGTGTTTGGTCTCTTAATCATTTGTTTTAAGGAGATATCTGTGTTCCTGCCTTTTCAAGAGAAAGGCATAAATATTTTGAATTAATTGTGTCTTGCAAGAAAATGGATTGCAGACTGGACATGTGGACTGTAACTTATCATATGATCACAGGTATTGTTTATGTCTCTCTATCAGCATCATGCAGTGCTAACTCAGGTCATGGCTGAAACTGATTTATTTAGAAAACTCAAGAAAAAATCAGAAGTACAGTCAATTCTGTCATTCTTATGGCAGTACCTCTTTTTATATAGTTATGCAATATCTCAAGACTTTTTGTCAGATATACAACATTAATTTTTAAGCTATGGTGTCTAAAACTTGAAACATGAGCTTTATTTTGATGAATACTCTGAATCTAAATTTCATTTTGACTTGGACAAATACTCTGAGATATTAACCCCATATCTCAGGATGGACATTTGAAACAAGAGGTGTTGTGTGAGAAATTTAGACTGAAGGATTATTAAAGGAATCCTGGAAGCATTTTTTCTTAATTTTTTGTACTTGTAAAAAACTGAAATCATAGAAGCAAGGGAGTAATATTAATTATAACAATAATGATAACAATTATGATGATAATAACAATAATATTAATATGCAGGGGGGAATTGCTATCTATATTTTAAGACTGCTTAATTTCTCATCTACCATAGTTATGATTAGCAGCTTTCTGAATAAAAAGAGAAATATCCCAGATATCTATTTATTTAATTTAAACAGAAGCCCAGTTTATTTGTATACTTCCATATCTGTTTCAAGTCTGTAAATAGCACCAAGTTCCATAGATTTCTCACCTCACCTACTGAAACTCTTTTTCACTGAGATTATAAATATGTCTGTCTGTTATCTTTGGAAATTTGCATGAATCACATTTACATGTTAAACTGTGTTCTGCTGATAAGTCAACAGCCCTCCAGATTTTCCAAATCTTATCTAAGATTAAAATGTCTCAGAAACAAAAAAAAAAAAAAAAAAAAAAAGCAGAGTTGGGGGAGAGAAGAGACAACTTACTTACATTATGCACCTGGTGCTATATATCATTTAAACTATGTCTAATGCATCTGTTTTATCTAACAATACCTCTTCTTCCTCTTTGTTTCTCTAGCAGCATTATCCTGGTATGTCTCTTAATTTCACTGGTAAAAAAGTATCTTTACACACTGACTCTTCATTAGTGACCAGGAGAAGTGGAAAAGTTTGAAACTTTACAAATATGTTTCATTTTAATTAAAAACCACTAACCTGACACAAAAACTTGCAGCAGTCTTTTGACTGTCATATTGCCTCATAATTACTGCTTTTCCTTGAGCCTTTTCAGGAGTTAACATCAGGTAAAAATGTATTGAAGTTTCAAGTCACTACCTTGGGAGACTCATGTTTGCCTTATTTTGTTTGAAATGGACTGAGACATGCAAATCTGTATACAGGCCTATGCCAGGAGGCACAGGGACAAATACTGCACCCTGTGAGGTGATGAAGTGTTAACAATTCCATCCTTCACAGCCCCTGGTAAATCTGTCCTTCTTCAGCCCTGGCTCCTGGTGCTACAGCAGGCAAATCCTAGGTCATGAGAGCTGCCATCACACCAGTCACTGAACAGAACCCAGTTCTGTTCCCATAGTGATATACACAAAAGGAGAACAGCTAAGGGAATTCTGTTGGCTTATTCATGTGATAGCTCTGACTACATTCAATATCACCAAATATTAACTGACTAAGAATTTGCCAACAATGATCAACGAGACTTCCCAGGTAGGTGGGTGGTGACTCTCCAGATATGAAGGGACAAAGATAGCTCTCAAAGACATGTAAGCAAATCTAATTCCAGAAATGTGTAATTATTTTCACTGGTCACTGCTGGGCATTAAATTCCACAACCATCTCCAAATCATTCAAGAATTGAAATTAATCCCACCAGTGTGAAGGGTTATTGTTATTGATGTTGGGTGGGAGATATTTTAGACGGTAGTTCAGGGAAACTGAAGCATAAGGGAAAAGCTGTGAAATTTGAATTAGCAATATCTAAATTATTAAATTTAGAAATTATTATTCCTTTTATTACCAGTTTCTTACTGCTGTCCTCTTCATTTTGAAAATAGGCTGTGAATTCTTAATATATATTTTAGTCTTTTAGTGTCCTTTAAGAAATTTATTTAGAAAGTAAATATTTGATGAGAATTTATGAGATATGTTTGTTCTTACAATTCCTTTTTTGGGGGCACTCTCTAAAATCCATTAAGTGCAAAGGATTCTGGATCATCTTCTGTATGGACAAACCCATAAAAAACATGGTACCATGAAATGTCAATAGTTGTAATTTAGAGAAGTGAAACTACTAGAGCAACTCAAAAGCAACATATTTGCTGTAGCTGCTCATCAAAAGATGTGTATAACAGGAAACTGAGGATTTGCTTTGTATTCCCTGTGTTACACACTTTAATGCTGTACACTTTAAGCCTGCAGGAATAGTATTAAAATACTATGCAGGTGCAGGGAACCCAGCAGGAAACAACCTCTTCTGTGCCATCTATTGGGAACAGCTACTGAATAAACAACAGCTTAGAATAAAATGCCACGTTTCAGTTTGAAGGGCACTAGCCTGTTTCCTATAAAACAAAGGCCAGAAATAAACTGACATTTATGCTATGTTTATGCAACTAAAAACTGGGAATGATTTAGAAATCTAAGTTGTTTGATATATATCAATTTCTCTTTTCTTCTAAGATTAAGATATAGAATGGTTTATGCCCTGGAAGAGATTTCCAGAATTACTTGACCTGTAAATTAAATTCTCCTAATCAAGAAACATCCTTGTGATGCATAAATAATAAAACATTGCAATTTTTTTTGTTTGTTTTTTATGATTACATCTCAATTAGCTTATGAAACTAATTTTTTCTCCTTTTAGAAATTAGCAAAATAAATGTGGTTTATGCAGATAACATAATCCAGGTTGGTGAGGTGGGAAATAGAGTCACACCATGGCACTATTAGTACTAGGTGATGAAGGCTTAAAGACAAATCTCTTCATATATTTGTAAATATTATAGCTTTTTTCAGCTATCAGAGTATTGTATTTACTGGTGACTTACAAACAGAGCTGTTGCAGTGTAGCCATAGAATCAAGGTGATTGTAATTGATATTTTACTTCTTTGTGATTCAATACCTGTGTGTTTTATGCTTTATATACCACCGGTGAAGGTTTTTTGCAGGCAGAAGAATAAAAAAGAAATAAATAGCTCTTTGTCCTGGATTCAGCCAGGACAGAGTTATTCTTTTTGCAGTAGCTGGGAGGGGGAATGACTAAGGCATTATTCTATACCAGCTCACTTATTGCCAGGGGCAGGGGAAGAAGGGACTTTCTTCCCAGGCTCCTTCCAGTGGGGAAATTCACTTGTAATAAGGAGAAGTCTGTTAATTCAGCATCACAAAAAAGATCACAGTTCTTTATTAGTCTATATAATTTTGTGGAAAAAGAAGGAAAAAATATGAATGTTATTCATAAGAAATCAAAGAAAACTCAGCTGAATGAAAAAGCTAGACAAAGATACTGGGCTTTGAAATAAGTTACTAAAACTTTTGTAGGATAATAGGTCTTGGTTTTCTGCAAGATGTTAAGAATAAATCTACAGACATCTGTTGTTATGCTGCTGAGTTAAAACTGGCACTACAGTGAATTCAATAAATTAATATTGTAAAGTTATATTCCATATATGCACTTACAGCATGGTAGTTTATATTCAGGTTTTAAGGAATACAAAAGCTGTGACTAAAGAAACCAGTAAATTGTTCACAGTATTATCTTTAAAGACATTTCATAAAATCAAAAGTCGGTGTAAAATGTCAATGTGATATCACTTTCCTCTAGTACTTTTTGCAGCTGAGCTTATTGAAATATACAGTTTTAGATAAGTCTAAATTTTTGCATTTGATTTTATTAATAAAACGTAGGTTTAACACCCTTTTCCTTTTTAATTAAAGTTATATTCAGATTTATTTTTGAAGTAATATTTTCCTTTACAGTTGCATTAGGTCCTTAATCTTATTTTCATTTGAGTGACAGTAAAACCTCAGTCCCTTGAAACTACTTTGCTTGTTATCATCTTCTATTCACAGTATGACTGACACATGATAAGGAAATCAGTGACATTTTCTTTTTATTTTTACATTGTACAGAAAAGATGATAGGTTTTGTTTGGTTCAAAATTAATAAGGACCATAGTCATTGAATAAAATTTTAAGTAAATACAAATCTATTTTATAGATTTAAAGCAATCTATGTTACACTACTGCATCCAAGTTTAGATAAAAATATGAAATTCAACCATTTTTTTAGCCATGGTACTGGACTGACACATAAATACAAAGTCATATTCAATTTAGAACTTAGAATGTAAGTCATGGGGTTGATATCTATCAACAACATTTTCACTCAATTTTAGTTTTGCATGTTCATGATTATGTGAAAAAAAGTTTGGAGAAGACAGAGCTGATAACTCTTAGGGAATTTTTAGTGTTTTTATTTCCTATATTATTTGCAGCAGGTAACACATTAAAAGTATTTAACTGGACTATGCATTACTGTTTGTTCCATTTTTTTATACAGGTCAAACAGCAAATAAGCCAATGAAAGGTTCTTAAATGAATCAGTGAAGTACAAGGTGCATCTTTCATCGCCCTTAACAAAGTTTTAAGAGCAGAAAACTGTTCCCTGATTATTTCTTCATGATCCATTACACTATAGATCTGTTGCACAGTGCCTTTCAAAGGACTTCATGGGATGAAAAGTTGAGTTGCATCCAAAATATCATGTAGATGAGTCAGAGGGTAATTTTACCCAGGTTTCTACTGGGTCCTTGGTAAATAGAAGTTTTCCTCTTCTTGCAATCTGCTTCTGGAGCGTACATAACGAAATCAAATGAGGTATGTAAGTCTCTTATCCTGTCTTTTTCAGGGTAGCATGAAGTGTAACTAGCTGTGCACAAAGCTAATGGATAGCAAGAGGCCAGGGAGGGCCTTACTGTCCTAAGCCTGCCCATGGGGGCCAGGGTGCTGTCAGATATGATCAGATGTGTGCCTGTCCTTGGAGCAGCCATGGAGACAGATATATTCTCACAAAGCAGAGAACAGTTTTTTGCAGCTGCTTTAGGAAGTAATCTTTTGAAGTGAGTTGAAAACACAGCCATTGAGATTGGGAACAGGCTGCTGCTGTGGAGAAATAAACCTCTCAGAAAACCCATTTTCCAGACAGAAGAAACATTAATAAAAATCTGCCATAAAATGCAACCAGTTTGTAGGAATATGATGTTCACCTTAGGAATGGAATTGAATATCTGCATTGCAATTTTCTGAACATGGCCAAGTTGACCTTGGCAAGAAGTGAATTATCTAATGGATGGAGGAGGCCAAAGCTGGATTAAAACTGAATAACAGGAGTGTTTTGCAGTTGTTTTAGTCGAAAAGTAATCATCATCATCTAGTAATTCAACAAGAAACTTTCCAGGTAAAATTCTATCTGTCTCCAGAAATGGCTTTGTTTACAGATTTGCTTCACAGGTTACACTGCTCTGAATGATTATCTTTGCAGTGCCTAATGCAAGTCCTGCGTCAGCAAAGCAAGCCTTTATTAGCAGAGTTTATAATGTCCAACTGTTACTGTAGCGCTCTGCAATATTACTATATGTTTGAAGGGTGTTATTTTATGTCTCTGAGCATTAATAAACCAAAGCAACCAATGGTATCCATAGTAACAAAACCTCAGAAACAGTAGATTGAAATACTATTCCCAGACATGCAAAACTCCTTCTGAAGCTTGGTCGTTGTTACGGCCCTATCTATTCTATACTATAAAAGAAACCCCAGTATTCTCTAAATTAGGAATCTACTTTCAGATTAAAATTTCCACTTAAGCAATCACATTGCACTACACTGTTAATAATGAAAGCATACAAAAATTCGCAAAGTATCTGGCTTCACTGTCCTATTTATCTTCATGTAATAATTAGGTAATGAATCAATGTCCACTTCTGTAAGGTGAATCTAAGAATGCTGTGAAGGTGAAGCTAGATTAAATTTTTACTCAAAGGTTAGAGAGAGACTTTTTTGTATGGTTAAAGAAAATTACTCATATTTTATTTTTAAATTATACTTTGATTTTTAAATTTAATTGCATGTTGATTCCCTAAAATCCATCATGTAAGGAGAAAATGTCTCGAAGAAATGAGTTCTACAAAATTCCAGTTATTAGTTAAAAAGAAGTATTTGAGTGGATGGGGGGTTTTTTGTGTGTTTTTGTTTGTTTGTTTGTGGAGGGGGGTTTTTTGTTTGTTTGGGGGTTTTTTGTTTTGTTTTGTTTTGCTTTGTTTTGTTTTTTCTTGATAACAAAGTAAAACCTGCTAGTTTTCAGGCATTAGCCTGATTCAGTAAATTGAGAAGAATGTAAGAAATTGATACTCTTATAGATATGATAGTTACATTTCATTTATAATAACTATCTTTTTCCCAGAATATATCTCATACTAATGAATAAAAAAAATCAAACTCTTTTTTGAGAAAAACAGTGTAAAATGTTACTTCTGCTTTTTCTCTGCAAGGCTATAAGGGAATGTTTTTTAGTACACAGCCCTGGATTTTAATTCATTAATTTTGAAGACAAAATTTTATTCATTGACTTACAGTAAGAAACCCTTTATTTTGTGCTCAGCAGATGGAAGAAGATCTGAAAGATTCAGTGTTCAGTGTAAAGTTAATGTTAATGGGTGTTTTGATAGAAGGATGTTTTGGAAAAGCTAAATAATTTATTTTAACCTTTAAGAAATGTATAGCCTTATCTTTTTTTGAAATAATCTTAGTTACTATTTATGAAGGTATGTTTTTTAATGGAACAGTATATATAAAAAAAAAAAAAAAAAAAAAAAAAAAAAA
>VXBN01007303.1:83342-123761 GCA_013397395.1 Sinosuthora webbiana | reverse complement strand
AAAAAAAAAAAAAAAAACCAAAAAACAGACCCCAAATTGTTTTACCTTTTAGCTTTACATTAATAGCTTCTGTTCCACTTTTGCCCATGCAACAGAATTCTGGATTTTTTACAGCAACTTTACCTTTGTGTTGACTACCCTACAAATCTTATTTTACAATTTTCATGCTACAGTCTTTAGATTAGGAAAGTTAATTAGGTGAAGATCTTGTGTATCTCAGCCTTGTACTGACAACACTCAAGATGTAACCAGTATGTGAATAGAAGTCCCAAGGCTCTTCAATTCCATGTTCACCTGCATAGAGTAACCTGATTTGCCCAACTTTGTCTTCACAAACTCGTCCTTGAATAGCCATATACACTCTGCTGTAGACAAACTTTCTATTAGTCTTTTATGTTTTTTATCTATATAGAAACAAACTTATTTTTAAATGAATTTTCTAACTTTTGTAAGTTGTCCTGTCCTCTTCAGGATTTTGGGCATCTTATTTATTCATGCAATAGCTCCCTTGTATTCAGAACTGAAAGAGATCATGATTCATTTCCTAGGTTTCTCTTCACCTCATCCTTCTACATTGTTCAGCTTTAAAAGTGAATAAAGCTGTCATATGGCTGCATATGCAGCAAACTGTTCTTGGGTAAAGTAATTTATTGCATCCATGGAAGAGTTGCCAATTTTGCTATTATGTGGGATTAATTTCCTATAGGAAAATAAAATAATTTTCAAAAAAGTTGTGCTTTGAATTTGAATTTTATCATCTCATCTTCTATCAGTAGTTTTTGTGTTACTTTCTAAAGAAACTTACCCTCTTATATGAAAAATTCAGAACTGAGGCACCTGTGGTTTGATGTGTTCATCAAGAAAAGAATTTCTATTTGACATATGACTTTCAAGGATAACTAGGCATAGCAGAAGTAAGACTGTAAAACTGATTTTTAGGCATTGAGTTAAGATTTAAGAAATAGAAAATGGGAACATTTTTGATTTGTAAAATGAGCAGATTCGATGTGTAAGCCGCTTAGAGAAAATCTGAAACGGAACCCCAAAATATTCTTTGCATAGTCATTTTTCTAACTATAGTCTTACTTCATATTCATACCAGTTTACATCAAGATAATTAAAATCTCCCATCAAAACTGTTTTTCCTTTATCACAAGCTCTTTTGCTTTCAGGGCATTTTACAGTACTTTCTATCTGGTTGCCTACAACAAATTCCCAATATAAATTTGAATCTATTTCAATAACTATAATTCTTCCAGAGAAGACTCCTGACTAGCCTCCAGTTATGAACATTTCTCCCAGGTTACTTCTTTTCTGTCATTCCTCTATATATAGACCATTGATTTCCCAAGCCCTTTTGTTTCTCCATAAAAACCTAAATTAAAGCTTTCATGTCTGTCATACCATTCATTATATTACTCAATATAAGAGAATGACCTTTTCTGTTTCCTTCTCAGCTTAGTGAAAATATTTCCACTTACTTTAATTAGAAGTGGTTTGAGCTCTAAATTCTCACTAGGAATGACTGTAAAATTTCAATTATCCTTCAGATTTTGACAATTCACTCAAGAAATTTCTTAGCAAAACCAGGCTGCTTTACCTACAGAGTTTTGTGAAGCAAAAATAGACTTTTTTTTTTTTTTTTCATGTTGCAGGAAGTGGAATTCATATTTTAAATTGTTTTAAGGTAGGTTTCCAACCTTTCTATTATTTATTTTTAAGAAAAAAACAAGCCCATTTTTCTAACTTTCCTGAGATCATTGCAGATAATGATGACACATAATTGTTTGTCACTTTAAATGATATTATCTTGCCAGCTGTCTCTGTACCAAGAAAGACTGTGAAAGAAAAATAAGATAGATAGAGATTCTTTGTTCACAACAGAGCCATTTTTACCCTACTTAGTAATTCCTGCTTAAAAATTTTCCATTAATAAGTAGTACGGCCTCTCTAAGCTATCCATTTTGTATGTCTGGGCCTCAAAAAACACATTACAAGATAACCAGAAGTTAGTATATTTTTCACCATAAATAGTATCGGACAGCACTGGTGCTGTGTTCCAATGAAAAAAAAAAAAAAGTTACAACAAATTTGATCTCTGATAGAGATCCTATAAAAAATCAAGTCAGAAAAAAAACCTACTGTTGATCCCTATTTACAAGTAAAACCAACATAATTGGCTTCTGCACATTACCACACTGTTCACAGTTAAGTCCAAAGATAAATCTAAGACCAGCGTCTGATTTTGTTTTGATTTTAAAAAAATCCTTGTCCACTTTTAGGTCTAGTCAAACAAAATATTTCAGATAACTGGAAATTCATTGAATAAAGGTTATATGGCAGGATCTGTTGTGCTAGGATAAGGGGTAATGGTTTTAACTTGAAGGAGGGTGGATATAGATTAGCTATAAGGAAGATGTTTTCTACAATGAGAGTGATAGAACACTGCAACAGGTTGGCCAGAGGCTGAGATGCCCCATCCATGGAAACATTCAAGATCAGATTGGACATGGCTCTAAGAAACCTGACATAATTGAAAATGGCAATTTCAGGGGTGCAGGAAAATGTTCATTAAAGGAGTTTGACTTGACCTTTAAAAGGTCCTTTTCAAACTATTTTGTGATTCTATGTCACAAGAGGAGAGGAGAGGAGACGGTAATAAACAAAGATCACAATAATCTGAATATGAAGCCTCTTACTTGTGACTGGGGGAACAAATGAATTCTAGTTAAATGCTATATTGTTGCATATGTTGGGTTGTTGTGATCCAAGTGCAGGACCTGACAGTTTGACCTGTTGAACCTCATACAATTGACCTCAGCACATCGATTCAGCCTTTCTTGATGACTCTGCAGAGCCTTCCTGTCTCCAGCAGACCAACTCTCCTGCTCATCTTAGTGTCACCTGTAAACTGAGACTGTTGTGAATCCAAATATCATATAGTTTGATATGCAATTAAATAAACATAGGTATTTAGCAACTTGTTTTCAGGCCTTCAAAGATGTAAATGTTGACCATGATATTGCTTGCTGTATAAGTGTCAAACTTGGAAGGACAGGTGTCTTGGTTTGGGAAGACAGGTAAAAGCTGGAGTTAGCCTTTGGAATGGGGAGTGTAAGCCACGCCCCCTCCCCCTTTTTTTCAATTATAAATTTACAATCAGAGGCTCTTAGGCAAAGATTTTTGGGAATAGGAAATAGCAGTTCTTTACTAGTATGTATTACAAAGCAACCAGACAAAAACAAACAAACAAACAACAAAAAAAAAAAAAACCCAACCAACTACAGCATTAATAACCAAAGACAACAATACCAAGAACCTTGAGGGGTTTTGCTTCACAAAACCCAGGGCAGTTCGGTCTCAGTGCTCCTGCAAGATCTGCAGGGCACCAGGCTGGAACGGTGGAAAGTCCCGGGCTGGTAGCTGAGATGACAGGGGTGTCCAGGCAGGCAGAGGCAGAATGTCTCAGCAGGCAGGGGGGTGCAGGGTCACACTGTAGCAAAAGAAGCAGNNTCCCTCTCTCTGAACGCTGAAGAAAAAAAAAAAAGGAACCTCCCCCACACACACACACACACTCCTCCAGCCCTGTCTTCACCTTTGTTTAGGTTAAGTGTCCATAAGTATCCAATACTTGGTCTCCTTGGTAACTTATGGGTGAAAAAAAAAAAAATTCTAGAGAAAAGAAGGAACAAACCTAACCCCCAACAACAGGAATAAACAGGCTTGCATACACAAAGATTCACTTCTGCATTGGCTGACTTTATCAGCTTCAAGATCTTCTACCATGGCCATTTCAATCTTTTTTTTTTCTTTTTTTTCTTTTTTTTTTTCTTTTTTCTTTCTTTCTTTTTTTCTTTTTTTTTTCCCCTTGCTTTTAAACTGCATTTCCAATACATTATGAGTTAGTTTACTGTTTGAATAAAACTGAGTGGTGTGGTAGTGGGTGCTAATATAAACATCCATATATTTGTAATAGTTGTTCCTGTGGCTGATACTACACCAATGGTGAAAAGTGAAAACGTTTCAGGATGGAATTAGTAAAATATCTTCACAGCTCCCTAATGGTTACCTTACATAATTCTATATCAGAAGACTGTTTATTTCCCTGTACCAAACTGTTTAAAATTCTAGGTGGTGATGTGTCTTAAGCAATTACTGCTTGATGCTATTTTTCACTTATATCATGTCTGAAACTGCATTTTTGTTCCTGTAGTCAAAAATTAAAAATTTGAATAGCAAAATAGGAATAGTAAACCAAAATTTAGCTCTGGTTAAGATTGGAGGGGCATAGAGTCTTATTTCTTATTCATTAAATTCCATGTTCTTTATTAAATGCTGGAAACATAAACTTACCACAGGAGTATGCTTATTATTCTCTTCATTCTCAATGCAAATTTCTTCACCTATAACACCGTTGCTCTTTTTTTTTCCTGTTATCTTATTTCTTTTGAACCACAGTTAAAAAAATTTCAACATCCTCAACGCAGAATTAACAACACACAATCTCACTAAGGAAAGAAAACAGTTTTAATTTATTTTTGTTGCTGATAAGAATTTTCTTGCTAGAACCTTGCCTTCTCTTTTACAATTCTTTTATCTGTAAATTAACTCATTTAAACACAGATGGTACAAAAGCCTGTCATTTACATAACAAGGAAAAGCAGGTAAATTTCAGCAGTGCCCCACCTACTGTAAAGTATTAATAATATGCTTCAGCAGTCTTAATTACTTTGGTGACCTTCCTAATTTAACAGATTTGACTTTCCCCATTTGTAATTTTGCAGCAATAATTGGATAACTAGGCAATACATGTACCTAAACAAATTAGGGCTTTTTAAATAAAACTTGATTATTCATAGTTCATTAGACAAAAAACTGTATTTTAATATTAATTGCAATCACTCCTGTAGAATGTCATTCAGAATTCAATATCATGCTCTGGTTTTTTTGCCCATAGAATCATAGAATGGTTTGGGTTTGAAGGGACATTAAAGATCAACTAAGTCCAAGCCCCTCCATGGGCAGGGATGTCATCCACTAGACTTGTTTGCTCTGAGCCCCAAACTACCTGTCCTCGAACACTTCCAGGGATGAGGAATTCACAACTTCTCTGGTCAACCTGTTGCAGTACCTCACCACACTGATAATTAAGAATATCTTTCTTGTATCTAATACAAACCTACTGCCCTTCAGCTTAAAGCAATTAACCCTTGTCCCATCACTACACATCTGTGTGAAAAACCTCTCTTCACTTTTCTTGTAGACTCCCTTCAGGTCACTATTCAGACCAGTGAAAAGCTGTATATAAATTAATGCATCTGAAATTCATTAAAACTGCTAATATAAATATATTTATATTTATGGTTTGACCTAAAATCTGCTTTTTGACCTCACTGAGAAAGGCTAATTCATTTCAAAATTATGGAATAATTCAGTTTACGATCCGTTTTCTTTTTAGTTATCTACATTTCTGCAATTGAAATTGCATCAATGACAATAACATTATCAAACAATATGATATCTTTAGCTCTGAATATCAAGGTCCAAAATGTCATGATTCAGTGATTAACATACAAATGCTTCAGTCATTTCTTATGAGGCTGAAATTTTAAAACTTATTTGAAATAGCATCTACCTCTTCTCTCTGATATAAATTAAAACCAAAACCAAAACCAAACAAAAACATACACACAAAAAACAGAAACAAACAAACAAAAAACCAAACAACAACAACAACAAAACCCTATAACTTCAATATTAGGAATATGAAAATTCCTTTCTCCTCAGTATTGCTTCTAAGAATGTATTTTCCATCAGTTTCTTTTTTTTTTTTTTTTTTTTTTTTTTTTTTTTTTTTTTTTTTTTTTAAGACGCTCTTTTTTTTTTTTTTTTTTTTTCTTTTTTTTTTTTTTTTTTTTTTTTTTTTTTTTTTTTTTTTTTTTTTTTTTAATTTACAGCTATTTTACAGAGCCAGTCTCAATGTCTATTTTAGGCTTGTTCCAAAGATTAGAACTTGAGTGAAATGCTACAAAATGTATGTTGTTTCAAAAACACTAGTGTTAAAAAAGGAAAAAAGTGAAGAAACACCTCTTAGAGGAATACTCTTTTTCATCACAAATCTCACAGTCTTCTCTTGTTCATTAGGTAGTTTTTGTGAAGGTTTTGGTCATTTTCTGAAGATATTTTTATGTGGGAAATTAGCTGCATTGTTTTATTAATATTTTAAGCATTTTTTATACCCTTAAATATCTCTAAACAAAGTTTGAGTAAAAGAAGTCCCCTGGATCCTAAATCAGGCATTATGACTGGAGAAGATATAAATAAATAAATGAACATAGCCTGCCAACTTACTCTTGAGAAATCACCACTGTATTTTTTCCCAGATTAACTTTTCTGTGAGCATTCATATTCATGAAGGCAAAGGGTCAGTTGCACATATGACTTAACCACAGGAAATTTTTATCCTAGATACAGATCTAATTGAGGCAGCTGAAATGTGAGCATATTTTGCTTATCCCTGACCTACAATTTCCGTCTGTTCTAAAAGCGAGAATTAGTTTGGTCACCCTGCTGTCAGCCCAGGGCATCTTCTGACAAGAGATTTCTAATACACTGAACAGCACTTTACATTAAGTGGTACTAATTACTGGGGCTGGGTAATCAGTTTGACCAGAAGTTGGAAGCATAACTGCAGACTATTTGAGAATTCCAGCAGGAACTACTGACATAGTTATTACTGTTTACTTTTTTATTTATTAATTCAATAAGAATAGAAACTCTTAAAGCCCAAATATTCTCCCATGTGTTTCTGTGTATTTAGTTATGATAAAGAGTGCCTTTTAGTTTGCATTTGCTAAAATAAAGTCAGAATTTATAATCATTTAATTTATAAGGGCTGGAAAATTTTGGGCAAAAAAAGCCTCATGGAAATTTCTGCTACCCAATAATCTGTCCTTCCTGAAACATTGCGTCACTATTTTAAAGCAACAGATAGCCTTGCAGGAGCTTCAGGAAGGGAAGTTAATATATTTTTCTAACCTCTATTCTTAATTACCATTTGGCAGTTATGTGTATTTATGTCTTGATTGCTTCTCCATTGACATAACAAGGATGCTAGTAATTGACTTCACAGGACAGTATATCAATGTCAAATTTTAAAGCACCCTGCCTGAGATAAAATAAATTATTTTTCAGTAAAATTATTAGTATTGGTACACTAATTTTGTTTTCCTTGGGGCAGAAAACTAAAGTTGGAAAAAATCAAATGTTTATCTCCATTTATTGCCCCCTAATGTTAGAGCAGTTTCTCACAGAGTATTTTGCAGTTTTCTATTGTTTTTATCCCATTCACATTCTATCTTTAATATCCAGGTACCAAGGTACTGCAAAGGATGTTTCTCAAGGGTTCCCCTGAAAGGAAAGAGACTTTTGATCTTGAGAGGCTCAGTAGAAGTTTGTCGGGTTTTTTTTTAATGTATTGATTGGAAGGCGTGTAAGAGTATGTGTTGTTATCTGTATGGATTCCAATTGTCCTAGGGATTTTTTTACAGAAGTTATAAAAAAACCCAGTTTGTGAAAGCAAGTCCCTTAGAACTGTTTTAACATAAGTGCATAATTATTCAAAAGTACTCTCATGGTACTCTGGCCTTCTTAACACAGTTGGACACCACGAAGATAAGGGACAGTCTGTATATTGTAACTTTTCCTCATTTTTAGGGGTGTGTACATTCTCTATTTTGTTTGTCTACTTTCCTTTCTTTTTACTCTTAATTTGTCTGTGGTGATTTTGACCATTTTTTATTTCTCTTTTTGTTTCTTTTTAGCTCTCTGCTAAAATCTGCCACTGATTTCTGTTTAAGTAACTTATTAAAATGCAAATTAGCAGCAGATCTGAATTCAGAAAGATACTTTGTATGGGATTCATCTGATAAAAGCAGAAGATTCCAGTATCTCCATCTGAGCTACCCAAGGGTGTCTTTATGACTAATGGACTGAAAAAAGCACATCTAAAGCATTATTAATTTTATACATTCAAGGGACGTGATTGTCCTGCTCTATTTTGCGCTGGTTATGTGCACCTCACCTTAAGTTATGTGTGTAATTTTGGGTGCCAATAACAATATTAGAAAGACAGAAAGCTATTGGAAAATATTCAAAGGAGGGCTGCTAAAACAGTGAAAGGTTTACGGGGAAGCTGTGGAAGGAGCAGCTAAGATCAGTTGGTCTGTTCAGCCTGGAGGACACTGAGGGGAGACCTCATTGCAGTCTGCAACACCTTCACAAGGGGAAGACAAGGGGCAGACACTGATCTCTGCTCTGTGACAGGACCTGAGGAATGGCCTGAAGCTGTGTCAGGGGAGGTTTATGTTAGATATTGGAAAGTTCTTCACACAGAGGGTGGTTGGACATTGGAACAGAGTTCCCAGGGAAGTGGTCACAGCATCAAGCATGGAAGTGTTCAAGAAGCAGTGGGACAATGCTCTCAGGCATGTGGTGTGATTCTGTGCAGGGCTAGGAGTTGGATTTCAATGATTCTTGTGGGTCCCTTCCATTCAACATGCTCTGTGATTCTGTGATTCTGTCCTGAAGAAATCATATATAATGAATCAGGTGACTTCCACCCTAAAAGAAAAAAAAAAGTCCATCTTGGGAAAGAGGAAAAATGAGGCCCTGATTATACAGCTGAGCTATGTTTATACTGCAAAAGAGAAAAGCAAAGGGACTCTGCTGTAAAAATGAAGGATACACTCTGACTAGTTAGTGCAACCATCTAGCATTTCTAAATTCCCAGCTTATGTTGTATATATGAATGTGAAATCCTGTTGAGTACTGGAAGACAAGGTGTTGTTTTTTTTTAAGAGAATGTCATATGACATTCTCTGAGTTAACTATGCTCACTTCTAAAGCAAATAACTTTGCTCTCCCATTTACTTTTATTTTCTTTTGTAAAGATTGCTCAGTGTTCTATAATGTAAGTGAATACTGTTCAGAATTTTTAGATATACACCCTTTGAGATATTTCAAGGTCAATTCACTTTCCTAAACATGGTATCTGGATATTATTTGAGGTGGTCTACCTTAGCATAATACTTATCTTCCATGTGTTCTGGAAAGTGGTGCTGTATTTTAGCAGTACTCTCAACACAGACACACACAGACAAGATCAGGTTTAGAAAGGAGACGTTTATTCTGTGCAGGTGAATGTTTTCCACAAATAAAATATGCAAAGGAATAAAAAGTAAGAGAATTTATACATGGAATTCTGCATAAACCCACCTATCTAATACATTTTTACCTCTCCACCTAATGCATAATTCTTTAGCTTGCACAATCTTGCATAATACTTTTTAGAGTGCCTGTGTGGGCCTTTTTGGAGGTCTCTGGTGATCATCTGGGGAGGTGCCACACTCTTTAGTTTTTGAGCAAAATTCAGTTCCAGATGTGCAGAACCCAAAGTTGAGGATGTGTCCCCAAAGAGGATGTGATCTGCAGCACGGTGCCGCATCTCAAGCAATTGCCAATCCAGACATAAAATACAAAAGTTTTCCATAAGCATTAAGCAATATCTGCCTAACATACTTAATAACATATAGTTGCAGTCAAAAGATGGGTTAGAGGTGAGAATGATACCATCAGCTTCCATCTGCAACAGAGATCAAAGGAAGGGACAAGGACAGAGAATTCTGCTTAAAGATATCAGAAAGGAAAGGTTGATTCTTTTCATCCTCTAATTTGCTATTTTGAATAAAATTCAGCATATACAAAGGCAGATATCTGTAATAGCCTAGATAATTCCATATGCAATAGAGCTACATTTAGACAGGTGACAGGAATACACCCTTCCACTAGGAGAAAAAAAAAAAAAAGAAGAAAAAAGTCTAATGTATCTGAATTGTATAATTGAAAAAAATTAGAAATAAGAGATTATGAAAGATTTCTGGTTTAACTACTGCTTCAGTACAGTATTCTGAAATTTTTAAACTATTCAAATTTCTGTCTGGAAGTTTCACTATCATCTAAAGTTCTCTGTATATATAAAGAGGTCTCTTGTCAATATTGATCAGGCAAACTTGTATCCATCCAGGTTTGTAAAGCATTATTTCCCTTAGGAATTTAGTACAGAGATTTTAAAAACATTCTTAAGATCTAAACACTCCACAAAATACAGACACATAATATCTGAATTTAATTTTTTAAAAGTTCCATATGTGAATTTTTCTCTGCTTCAGATTTTAATGAAATTATTATAGCATATGTCCCTTTTTGTCTTTCTTGTGGAAAGAAACAGTAACTTGGTGGACAGGAGATTAAAAGCTGAGGTAGGGAAAGTGAGAGTTTGTGTGGTTTGTATGCACATAGACAAAGTCATATACTTCTGTGAACAGATGGTGTTCGGGTACTAAAATAATGCAAGACATGTACAGAGCTGATATTTTCAAATCTAATGCATATATACATAAAAACCATAGCAGAGGATGGCCCGTTAGAACTTGAAAGCTAATCCATTCCACCTTCCTTTTCTCTGGTAAAATAGGTACTTTTAGACTTCTGTAGTGGGTCAATCCTGGCTGGATGCCACACACCCATCAAAGCTTCTCTCTCACTCCCCTCCACAGCTGGAGAGGAAGGAGAAAATATAGCAAAGGGAAATGAGTTGAGAAAAGGACCAGGAGACATCACTCACTAAATACAATCACGGGAAAAGAAGACTTGACTTAAAGATATTAATTGAATTATTGCTAACAAAATCAGGGCAGGATAATGACGTAAAAATAAACCTTCAACCCCCCTTCTCCCTCCTTCTCATCTCCACTGCCACCTCCCTAGAGGCTCAGGGAGACAGGAATGGGGGTTGTGGTCAGTTCATCACACATGGTTTTTCCTAGTGCTCAGGGAGAGGAATCCTTCTCTCCTCAAGCATGGGATCTCTACCATGGGAGATAGTTCTTCATGAACTATCATGGGTCACTCTTCCACAGGCTTCAGTCCTTCAAGAACAGACTGTTCCAGAGCAGGCCCCCACAGGGTCACAGGTGCTACCAGGAAACTTTCTCCAGAATGGGTTCTTCTTCACAGACCCGCAGGTCCCTTCCAGGACCCTGGTGCAGCACGGGGCTCCCACAAGGTCACAGCCTCCTCTCAGGCATCCATGTGCTCTGCTGTGTGGTTCCTCTATGGACTGCAGGTGGATCTCTGCATGACCATGGTTCTCCACGGGTTGCAGAAGCATGGCTTCTGCATCATGGTCCATGGGTTCCAAGGGAATCAACAACAGTGTGTGGAGCACTTCCTTCCACTCCTTCTCCACTGACTGGAGTGTCTACAGGGAAGTTCCTGTCATATATTATGTCATGTATCTATCTATATATGTAGACAACATATACACATTAGTTTTACAGCTACACAAAAAATGAAGTCTGTAGGGAATTCTTCCGTGAACGGCAGGGAGAAGGAATTCTGCTGACCTGAGATATTCTAGAATACGTGGTTTTATTGCAAGGGTCGTGGGTAAAGAGGGTCTCGCCTTCAGCCACCAGCCTCGGCTGAAGGGAAGTCCCAGACAGAGCAAGGGAAAGAGCAAGGAGGTAATAGTTATGAGAGAAGGGAAGCGGGGGAGCAAGGCAGCAACGGTCAGAGAGCAGAGAATAGGGAGAGCAGGTAAGAGCCAGTAAGAGAGTGGAGCATAGAGAGGAGGTAAGAGCAGGTAAGAGAGAGATTAGAGTGGAGGTAAGAGAGACAGTAAGAGCGTGAGATCCTTGTAACAATGCATTATATCTCCTTTTGAGATGAATATTCTAATTTACAGTGACCAACCAATACAAGACACAAAATCCTATAGAATCTACATATAGCCTATAAGAACTACTACATTACCATACTATGTTATATTTTAAACTCTAAAAACTACTCTTTAGACTTTTCTGTTTTGCTACATCGACCTTTGGATCCCTTAGCCAGCAGAAAGGTATTGTTTAATCAAGAGGGATTCCTCTTCAGCTGGCTAGGCTATTGTTTTCAGGTTATATAGTAACTAAGACTCAGTATCCTACAGCTCAAAGTAAGCTTCCATTTCTATTTTGATTATAGGTTTCATATTTTCAGAATCTTTTGCTAAACAATCATATTTATAAGGTTTCCCTGATTCATCTTCCCCAACAGAAGTCTTTTGTAGAATCTGAGAATCAACCTAAAATATCAAGTTAGATAACGCACATTGAATTGATTTTAAATCTTTGCTAAAACACACAAACCCCATTTTCTTATGTCTTATAAGATATCATGGGAAATATCTTGGTAGATATTTTGGATTAGATTAGATTTTGTAGCAACTTCAAGCCTTAAAAGCAGAATTAGAAGGATTGTAGAATTTATTATTATTATTATTATTTAATAGATTTTATTTCTCAATGAAATAGACTTCATATTCTAAGATAGTGACATTATTAATCTGCTCACCTATACTTCCTAAACTTTCTTTTGTTTCATAGGTCTTTCATAGGTCACTTATGGTGAATTGAACTCTTTATTTCTACAACTAATGTAAATAATGCAGATTGTTTAATTTAATGAGCTTTCACTTTCATAACACTAGATAAGGTATAGAGAACTATGACTTTGAGCTACACCATAGTTTCTCTAACACTGCTGATAATTAAAAGATCCATTAATTCAGTGTCATTAATTATAGCAAGAAAATACACTCCACTGTTTTTCACATTTGTGTATGTCATATATGATATTAATAAATGAGTACTACACCAACTTTTTCCCATGGAAATGTAACTGACTTAAGCATAAACTTTCACTTAACCATATGGAAAAGATAATAGTACACAATGATTTTCCTATGCAGAGTGAAAACAGTGGGGTAATATGAATTAGATATTAGAGTCCTTAAAAATAAGTATTTTAAAGTGACCATCATTCAACACATTCTAAACAGTAGTAGTCCCAACAGAAATGCTTAATAATAAAGAACTTCAGAACCTTAATATTGTGATTTTTATTATGTTTGATGGCTTCTTTCAAGAAGTAACTCTTTTCAAGTAACTCTTTTCAAGAGTTACTTGAAAAGGCTTTAACAGGGAAGCATGCTGATGTGATTGCTTAACATTACTTTAAAAAGTATAATTGTTCATAACTGACGACTTTTAGCAGTCAGATATCACTGCATTTCTTTATATATTTAATGCAGGTATTGATTACCTAAATTACAAGTAAAAATATTCCCAAAAGTTGAGTGGAATCTATAGATATAAGTAAAACTTGTTTCTATTCCCTCTGAATTCAGGAGTGTAGAACGGAAATGCTCATTGACACTCCAATAGCATAGATAACAAATTAATGGAGCTAAACTCTCATATTCCTACATCTGCTTTAAGTGTACCTTCAGGTTGTAAGCAGTGAACAGTAAACAAATATTTATCATAGAGAGTCCTCTAACTGAAATTTACAGGTCTGCTTTACTACATTATTAAAGAAAAACAACCCAACACTTTTCTCTGTTACAGCATCTCTAACTTTTTTGCTAGACTTCTTAATATTCTACAATGTTATATCATATCTACTGCAATTTGACAGCATTACTTCTTTAAATGCTGAGCACAAGAAAGCTATGTGAGTTTTACAGTTGATAGTATGCAATAATTTTAGTGGAAAGCATAGGCAGATTTTATAAGTGCTTTTTTAACTGCAGAAAAATATACCATTTACTTTGAAACATTTTAAAATGAGCATCAGGCAGTGTTTAAAATCTATCTAGTTTACAGAGCTGTAAGCTGTGATCTGCATAAGTGTCACAGAGAATTAAAATATTTATTTCTGTACCAAGTTGCAGTGTAACTAGTATCAGTATTACATTATCCTTGCTAAATGATCAGTTTTAGTAGCTTCATATCAAAGAACTTTACAAACATACGGCTTAAATTTCTTTCTTAAATTTCTTTCTTTTCATGTCATTCAAAAAGTGTGCATGGCTGTACAAGAATCATAATGGTCATCATCACAAGCATGGATATGCATGCCATCTTCTTGTTATTTTTAACTTTGTTCTTTTTAAAATTCAGATACATTATCACTAAAACTAATGAGAAAACTAGGTTCCTATACTACCAATAAATCAAAACTAATACAAAAAAAACCCACATCATAATACAAGACAGTCTTTTGAAAAAAGAGAGGAAGTTCCATCAGCCAAACCATCTGAAGTCTTTCATTTGTATGACATTATTTAATTTGTTGTATTTCTCCTAATGTCCTACAGATATTAACTTTAATAAGACTTCAATTATTAATTAAGATATTAATAAGACTTCAATTCCTAGCCACAGTTCTTGTTAAATATTAACCTTTATATATATATATATATATAGATAGATAGATAGATAGATAGATATATGTGGAGTTGATTGCACTTCTTTGTAATTATGTGTTTTAACTGGTTGCAGTTTTTCATTCTCCATATCCAAACTTTTCATATTGGTTTATCATATCCTACCTGGTATCTCCCTCTGCCTTAGTCCTGTTGCATATATTTCTGTGTGTTAAAATGTTTGCACTTTTACAAAGATTACCTTCAAGATACCTTGCATATCAACAATTTGTAGATTTTGTGATATTTGTGCAATTTCTGCTTCTAGATAATTTAATTCTTTTCCCTGTTCTCCACAGCCATGTGGGTTATCTCTACAGCCATTGTTGCTTTGTGATAAGCTGGTTTTAAAACTATATGAATTAAAAGAATACTTCAATTTTTTCTTGTGTTCTGCTTTCCAGTTGATGAGCTGTATGGATTGTACTTATTAATTATATATACAGAGTCAGAAAATTGGACAATTAATTTGTTACTAATTCCAACATTTTGTAACTTCATTTGCCTTTTGAAGCACTATGTATGTTATATAAAATTTATCACCCGTGTACATATTTCTATTATATTTCTACTTTTCCTTCTCTTGTGTCATTATCCAAAAGCCTTTAGGCTTAGAAAATAAAAAAAATACTTTTTTCTTTATATATATAGAGCTTAGATTTTCAGAGAAGTCTTAGATCCCTACTTATCCTTAAATTCCTTCTGTGACAAACTTATACTGATAGACATATACTGCTAACAGTGAACCATTTTTGAGTGACTTTGGTTGTCCTCTCAGACGGTGGAAGGCATGGCCTAGAGGGAAGGCCCCATGTGTAAAGGACATGTACTAGTATCTCCTGTGACATACTGATACACATATAAGATAATATATATAAAAGAATTCCTTATCTTCTTCTACTCAGCTGGAAAAAGGAAAACAATTTTATGGCCTAAATGTACTATTTTCCTTCATGTTACTCCATTTCAGCTCTCACTTTTATGTTAAAATTGTGCTTGGAAAGATCTAAATCTTGCAGTTCCTGATTTGAATTGAAAATATTCAATCAGCTATTTAAGCTTAAGAGGAAAAAAAAAATGTGTGAAAGCAGCACCAGACTAAAAAACAGAGATGCTGTCTGGGAGAAGAAAGATACCAAACACAAATAAAGATTACCCTTAAAAGGATCACCTTCTGATAGGCATTAGAGGAAATTACAAGCAGTGAGTTTATATGCATGAACCCAGTATTTTTTAAATTCACAGCACTCTTTTGAAGTGTAGGAAGGAAATTAAATAGCTATCTCTTATCAGTGAAATCTGAGCTACCTTCATATATTGTCTACATGTTAAGCTGTTCAAAAAGGTTAGAGAATAATAAAGATTACACAAAGGTAATTGTGTTTAAGAAAAACGGTTATCGGTGCAGAGAAAAGAAAATATTATATGAGACCTAAAGGGGTAATGAGCACTGAAATACTGCAGATGAGAGGGCATAGAGGCAGTCTATCGAGAGAGCATAAACTAAAGACGAATGAATAAAGGTTTGTAGTGTCAGAAGGAGAGTCATCCTGCCCTCTTGGAGCACATATGTAAATACATACCTATTAAAATAAAATATCTGAACCTACATGAGAAGCAGGAGGTGAAAAATAGATTTCTGAAAAGAACAATGGCTTTCTGAGCAGCTTTATTTTCACGCGATTCTCAATAAAAATGAAATGTTGCACGTAATATGAAAAAAAAAAAAAGCAAATCCTAAATTTACAGACAGATATGACATCCTTGGATCCCATCAGGATATAAAGTCTGTTTACTAAAGGGACAGATGTGAGCATCACACAAAAGGAAGGAATAAAAAGCCTAATTATAATCTTTTACATATCTGAAAGGAAAAAAATCCGTAAAAGGACTAGACGTGGGTAACAAAGAAAGAATAAAATCATTAAGTAATTGATGTCTGAGTCTTTCTAGTGCCTTTTGTATGTATGAAATAAAACACAAGGCTGACGTAAATACAACCTACACAAAATCTGAAAATCTCATTTCAACTTCTTGAGCAAGGAAGATCTATTAATGTCTATTTATCTCATATCTGGTAGATTGGGATTTATTGGAAAATGGAGAAACTATGAGCATACTCTGTATGACTGAAAATCATACAATGGGTAAAGTGCAGGTTTGGAATTCAGAAAAGTACTGAAACAGCTCCCACTATTTTTTCAGAGAACGGCTTAAGTAAAATGAGAAGCTGGATCCAAATGACCTGTGAAGGCACTTTGGAAAGCATTTCAATATAGAAACCTTTGTAGAATCAAAGCTGAGAAATAGACTGGGTTATAAAACTTTTATAAAAGATTCATTTGAAATACTGCAGGAGCAATTGCTAGCTCTAGGGAAGCAACTTTAAAAGAAAGTTGAAAGTACTAATCTATTTCTTCCTATAAAAAACAATGCATTACTGAAGTTATCCCATGTGGAATAGAGAGCAATCTCTAATAGAAAAGTTAGACTAAGACTTTATAACCAGTAACAACTATAAATTCCCCACCTACTTTTCTGTATGTAAGTAGGAAACTGAATTTTCATCAACCTTTAAAAATCTAGAACTTAGGAGTAATATTGACCCCCAGTTTATTTAATTTCCACATTACAAAGCATTCTTTTTTGATGTCCTGCTGGATATATAAAATGTTGCTTAGCTTGTTAACAGTTCTATAGCAAAATCTATAGCAAAATCTTCTTTGGGGAAGACTGTGCATCTCATCTCTATTCTTGTTGTGTTTTATGATAATGCTTGAAATATCCAACACAAGCAAAAGCTTGTTTATAGGATCTCTCCTCACCTCTGAATCCTCTTTTTAAACTGGACTTGCCTAGGAAGTGTGACTTCCTTAAGAATACAGGACTTGAATGCACTAAAAGGCCTGAAACAAAAACTAGATACAATCTGCTTAGGGACTGTGAGCCCGTGAAGGGTGTTTCTGCACAAATGGCTATTTCAGACAAGGGATCATGGCTGCACAATGATTTGGGAAGCCAGGCAGCAAACTATGAGTCTGCACCTTGAGTGCTGTGTCCAGTTCTGGGCCTCTCAGTTTAGGAAGGATGTTGAGATACTTCAATGCATCCAGAGGAAGGCAAAAAGGCTGGTGAGGGGCTTGGAACACAAGCCCCATAAGAAACGACTGAGGGAGCTGGGGTTGTTTAGCCTGGAGAAAAGGAGACTCAGGGGGACCTTATCACTCTCTACAACTTCCTGAAAGGCTGTAGCCAGGTGGGGGTTGGTCCCTTCTCCCAGGCAACAACTGACAGATGAGAGGACACAGTTGTGCCAGGGGAAATTTAGGTTAGACAATAGAAAAAAAAAAAAAAAAAATTTTCACTGAAAGAGGGACTGGGCACTGGAATCATCTGTCCAGGGAGGGAGTGGAGTCATTGTTCCTGGAGGTTTTTAAAAAATAGACTGGATATGGAACTCACTGCAATGGTTTAGTTCATGAGGAGGTGTTAAGTTTGGTCATAGGTTCGACTAGATGATCTGAAAGGTCTTTTCCAACCTAGCTCATCCTGTGGTTCTGTACCACAAGATGGACAGTGAATCAAGAGTTCATTAACTCTACCAGCATGCAAGAAAATTTTTATAAACTTACTGGCAAAGATCAAGTCATGCAAACTGCTAATCTTCCACCTGGCTTTATCCCCAGTAGACCATGTCATTCAGTGTTATAGATTGTATCTGACAAAGGACGTAAATAATGTTAGATTTGTCTAACTCCAAGCAGGCAGTCAGTCCCAAGCACGTACTTAAGACACAAATGTTCAGGGTAGTTTCTCCATACAGGTCTAGGTTCTTGATAGTTGCCTTCATGCTAGCATCTTCATTGTCAGAAGACAGAGGGAGAATAAACAATACTGAAGACTTTCAGTGGTCATCACTGAACTAACCAGTCTGCTTCACTTACTATTTCATATCTCTTAAAAAAATTCAATCATATTTTCCTTCCTGAAAGTACAATCAGTTTACTGATTATTTTGAGCAATAATAATCAATCTATTATTTCATTATTGCCTGAAAACATACATTTACAGGCTTCCACTCTCCAGCATTACCTTCTCAGAGAAGAACCATGGAGCTACTTGGGGAAGGGAGGGAAGAGACTTCCAGTTTGATGAGGACACTAAAAGCACTTCCCTCATAGTTGCTGCATTGACATTATTCATCACTAAGGAAAACTCAGATTACTTGATCAGTGAGTTATGTCAAAGCATATTCATTTCAGAGAGAAAATGTACTGATAGCTTTAACAGCCTTGTTAAAATGTGAAAATACAAAATATTTTATTTACAGGCAAAGGTATTAATCTTATATAGAACCAATTCAATTTACCTGAACATTCAACATAATTTGCTAAAGCAAGGGTTTAGGATACAAAGCATTGGATGACAGCTGTACAGCTGTAAGAAGTATTTCTTACCTTTTTCCTGTCTTACAGAGTATTAAAAAAAAAAAAAATAAATAAAAAAATCGATGGGGCATAATTAAGACCTTACAAGACAGGTTTAAAAAAAAAAAAACTATTGTTTGTATGACAACTTACAGGTGAATTTTTCAGTCAATATGAAGATCTTCTTCTGGGGAGCCAAGGAGTGCAAAAAATGGCCTACATAAGTTCTTATGCACCTATTTCCAGGGGAACATATTTCCCAGATGTATTCTTTATTTCTTCTCTACTTCCAGAGGATGCTAAACAACTGATATAAAGTCTCAGATGATTTTTTCTAAAGAATCACAAAGAAAATGGAGGCCTGGTAAGCTACATAGAGACATCATTTGCATAATTATCTGTAGAAAATATGTAATCATAGAGATGCTCTTGCTGATACTATTTAGGACCTGTAAACAGCTAAGAGTAAATAGGTTCAGTAATTTATTTTTTTCTACCTGCAAAATTGTAATCAGATCTGGCTATGGTTTCAAATGAATTTCGCATAAATGAACACCAAAGAGCAATCATAGGGAAAAACACCATGGAGAGGTGCTCAGTAGTATTTTGCATAGTTCAGCACAAATAGGTAGTGATGAAGGACAAAGGGACACCTGGTGGCTATACAGATATATACATTAATCTTAATATTCTGCATTGCTGTCAAAAAAGATCTAAGCTACAGAGAACTCAGTCTATCCAGACGTAATTGTCACTGTCTATTTGAATAAAATATGCAGATTCATATGCTTGATCACATAAAAATCAGATACTGAATAAATTATTTTTTAATCAGATTCTGTGCCTGTATTTCCTGAACATAACAGCCAGCCACAGCTGCCTTATCCAAAGCACATGAAGGAGTTAGTTGTGTTAGTGCTTTACCCTGTACCTCAATAGAGCAGAATGTTTTCCTCACTAAAATACCTTGAATGTAATTTACAAAAAACACATTTTTCATCTGTACTGAGAAAAAAACACACCTGAATTATACATTACATTCAATTTAATAATAAGGCAGTTACAAGAAAAAGTAAGTGGTTGCTTGCTGTTGGGTTCTTTCGTATTTTAAGGTCTGCTTTCTTCTGTACCCTAGGTTGCACGTAAGCAGCAGCTGAAAATTATTCTTAAAAGCACCATTATTTAACTCATTGATTCCTGTGTCTCCATTCCCTTGAGTACAAAAATACCCTACTGCTTATATAAGGAATAGCAATTTTTTTTTTTCCTCTTTCAGGTAAAATTCAAGCAAGCACCATTGTTCCCAGATAGATTCAAAATGTAGCATTTTTTTGCAAGCAGTAATTGTCCCATTTCTTCATTGCAATGTATTTCCCACATTGGTAGGAATATCTCCCACATATGTAGGAAACGTGCTTACAGATTAAAAAATTCTAACCACTGATACTGGTGAAAAGCAGCACAAAATTTGTTCTTCTCTGTCTTCTCCATCTTGTAACCCTTCAGCTCATAATGAATAGCAATGTTGAACTACAGCTAAATGGAACAGTCAAGCTGTGATCTCAGCTATTAATACTCATAAGCAGTGATTACACAATGCTAAGTATTGTCATTACAACACGGTTTTCCACTGTTAGGTCACAGAATATGCTGCAGAAAATTTTTAAAAAGTCAAATCAATAAGACTGTAAAAGAGCATGATTTCTTTATTTCTTTTTGGTTACGTAGCACATCAAAATAATTTCTAATAAAATTTAAAAAAAATAATTTTAGAGAAAGATAATGAATAAGAGCACTAAACAATAGAAAAGAAATAACAAAAAATAATCTCATAGAATTTTTGCAATAGCTATATAAGTATGTTAATTAACTCTCTTGAAAAATAAGCTGTAAATGACATTCACATGTTTTAATTTTTATCTCAGTTATTAATTAAATGCTCCCTCCAGGGTCTGAAAATCCAGTTCATTGTTTTCAAGTTTTCCTTGATCTGAGTAAAACCCAGTTTAGACTTTCTATAGTCCTCATTGTCTTTTCCTCTAAACCTTAATCAAGTGCATGTTTTCAGAACTTTCCAAATCGGGTATCTTGCCCAATATCAAACCCATTTACTTGCGCTACCAGACACATGTTCAATACCTCCAAATAATTATGTCCTTTCACAAGTATGCTGCTATCCCTTTCACAGGTCGTCTAGGTTATAAGTCTACTTAAAGAGCACAATAAAGTTGAAAAATAAGACAAAACTTTAAGGAAATTCATTCTTTATAATGGTCTAAAGAAATATGTGCATATATATTAAAGAAGGAATATACGTATATCACTCTCTTCCCAATATTTTGTCAGTGTTCTTTCTAATTTTCAGATGTATTTTTTAAACACATTGGGGCTTTTGTTTTTATTGTACAGAAGGGATTGTTCTAAGCAGTTCTGGTGCTTTTTCCCTATTCATTCTCCTTTTGGCTTTTCTTGGTCAGGCACAACACCTGTCTCAAGTTTAACTTCTCCCAAGAAGATCCTTTGACCTATCAAACCTGTTTTCTCCAGGTGGTAACAAGCTCTTTTTCTATAGTTTTCCTCTTTTTTAATAGAAGGTCACAAGTACTTGACAACCATACATTTTTCCACTTTGAATACTGATCAGTAGTTTCATGTGCTGTTCGTTGATGATGCTTCTTTAAGGGCAAGTTCTGTGATTCCTTTTGCTGCCCTTTTATTATACCCCTCCTTTGAAGCCTAGGAATGAACTGTGCCCTTCAACAGACTCTACAGATGCTTTCAGCCTTCAGTAGTAATGCTTTAGTGAGGAACTGTAATAAAATAGCACGGGGCGGGGAGGGGGGGGGATTGTTTGTTTTTTTTTCTAAATGTTTGGTCTTAGACACTTGTCAAATTAGAGTTTTTGTTGTGTTTATAGCTCCAGTCAGCAAGTAAGTGCCACCCAGCCATTCATTCATTCCCCTCCCCCCTTTCCCTGTGAGATGGGAAGGGGAATCTGAAAAGTGCAAAACCTGTGGGTTCACATATTAACAGTTTACTAATTGAAATACATTTAAATATTATTACAGTGATGCTAAGAATATTATTACTATGATCATTGTCATTAATACTAATAGCAGTAATAATGATAGTGAAAACAAGAACAACAACAATGGAGGAAAAAAGAAACTAGTTTTTTGGCAGTATATTAATTTTTAAATAGTAATATGGACAAATAATATCTCCTGTTTGTAATAACAGAAAAGGAGTGATCTTCTCAAGATCAAAAAATACTTGTCCACATTTATTTTTCGTAGATACTTTTCATAGAGATTATAAATCACAACAGAAACCTCCTTTTGGCAGATAAAACCTTTTGGACACTAGTCATGTGTAGTATATCAGTGAGATAAAAATGGCATACATCTGGTTGTCAGTAGCAAATATCCTTTTATAATATTTAGCCTTTCAGAAGAAATTCAGCTCTTCTATTTAGAGGTATATTGGGGAAAATATCTTCCAGCAAGTAATAAGGCTGAACACAGCATGTTTTAATACTGTATCTTTTAATTTTACTATTGCAACCAATGTGCACAGTTGTAGAATAAAATTTTTCAGCATGAAGACAATGTCAAACAATCCTTGCCCCTTTGGAAATGGTTGTATGGGACCTTATTCAGCTTCCTGTTTTCCTTTTTGCCATTTCTAAATTGAACTCCACTTAAGAACTTCTCTTAATCCTCAGCTCTAAAAGTAAATGATAATATGCTCCTACAGGGAGCATTTGCTGAAAGTTCATTAGCTTTTTTCTTCTCTGTGAAACAGGGCTAGTGGAAATTAGTGGCTTTTAGAGTTGTCTTTACATGCGTTTTCTGATTCTTTTTTTTTTGCTATTTTGTACGAACAAAGCCTCACTTTGCTTATAAATAAGTTTCTGTACAAAGCCACTTTTACCTATTTGTCAGTGTTCTATTGATACACATTATATCAATGCATTGATACAAGATTTCCTACATGTTGTATTAAAATTAAAAGAGAAAACTACAGGACAGTGCTTAATAAGAAAGAAAGTTATTTAGAAAAGGGAGAAACAAGTCATGTGTTTGATTGTATTAACATATTTAGGGTGGTTTTTTTTTGGTTGTTTGTTTTCGTTTTGTTTGTTTTTTTTTGTTGTTTTTGTTTTTGACATTTAATATAAGCTTCTTTTACCCCGTTTCACTTTAGGTTAGCATGGTGCCTGTGTGAGACCACAGGACCACAGTACAGGTTGCATTGGTCCAGGCTTCATATATTGCATAGGCATTGGACTTCTAGAGGAATTTCATGTTTAACTACATTCAGCTATTAATTCCCATGAGAACAGCAATACTTGAGACTATAAATTTGTGTCAAGATGTATTGTTTATATTCCCTTGTTTACCTTTATATCACAGTAAATTAACATGCATATGTGCTGAAACTCTCGCTGGTGACCTCCTCTAGCTAATAGAGCTTGACATTTTAATAGGATAAACAAATGTTTTATTTGTACAGTGTGGAGTATTTTACCAATGATCTGATAAGATTTTGTTAGATGTTTGTTCTTTATATATACTGGAGGTAAAACTCATGTTTGCCAGATGACCTATTAAACTGCTGATTCATTGAATGCATGTTATAATTTAAAGGTCAGGGCTATCCATTAAACTTATCAACATGGTGCAAGATTCTTTAAATCAAAAATGTTCTTGCGTGAACTTCATTAATTCTATGGCATGAATGCTAAAAACAATAGTAAGAAAAGTTAATCCTCCAAGCTGATGGATTGCAGGCTGTGGCTCTTATGGCTACAGACTTTCAACAGAGTGGAGTCACAGGTAGTTCGCAAACACAGTAAGTAGGTAAATTTTCTTTGGAACTTATAATTTATTTCCCACTAAATAATATCACTCAAAAAAAAAATCAAGAATTGGTTCTAGGAATATGGGGTATAATCTCATTATTTTATTGGAACACATAGTATATCAGAGTAGCAGAATTTAGACTGGATTCAGCTTTCAGTTTGATTTTGTGAGCTGTTTTACCTAAGACATTTAGGTTGAACCAATAGAGAAATTATATAACTGATATTATCAAATTAATAAAAAATAATGGACAGGTTATGTATTACTCTGAATCTTTCAAAGATGCTATGTTTCTATTTCTTAGGAAAATTAAAGAACATCTAAGAAGACATGGTAAAAATATTTTAGGATATACAGCATTATGTAGTAGCTATATTGTTTAGCAATGTAGAAACAAAGACTGGATATCAGCTTTGTAAATATCCCCCCACAGGCCCCCCCGGGACTAGCTCTTGAGAGGCTTTGGAGAGATATCTCAGAGGCACAGGACAAAAGGTTCCGAAAGAGGCTCTTACCCCAGAATTATTCCAAGCCGTTTATTCTCGAAGGGTTCCAGGGGGCAAGAGGAGGAACAAGGAAGTACAGGGGTCTTACCTAGTCTTCCACTCAGGGAGGATGGCTGGCACTCAGCCAATTAGGTCAAGAAAGGAAGGAAATGTCAAACCATATGGTTATAGACATTAGGGGTCTTGAGGGGAAAAACCATTCCCCAGAGAAATACAACACAACTTGATTTTTACTGTTATATTAACCTGCTATATAATGTTGTAATTTATTGTTATTCGCCTAAATGTCTAAATCAATGCTTTAAGAAAAATGTGAAAAAAACTACCTTTTCTTTGTTTGTTTGTTTTTTCTAATGAAGATTTATATAGATAGAGTTCCAAGCAGCGTGTAAGTAACAAAAAAATATATTGACAATTGCAAGTCCACTAGCAATGTTTAGTTGTGGGTGACCTTTAAAAAAAAGCTCTTCTGCCTCCAGGCACACACATGCTATTTACACTAATCCTCTTAAATTTCCCTTACGGCTCCAGTATGCTGCCGCTTACTCTAACACCACCTTCTGCCTTTGGACCTAATTTCTCTACTTCAGATTGTTTTTTCAACTTTTGCTGGTAGTTGCCAACAGGACAAATTTTCCTGTGAAGTTTGCTAGCATTGTGCAGCTGATTCCAAAAACTCAGAATTTGCATTTTGGAGTACAGCCTGAGAATCAGAGGAAGGCATCCCAAAGCAGATTCGCAAGTTTTTTGGAGGTAGAGTGCAGACTATAAAGGGGCTAGAAAATTCAATCAAAAGTGATTAAGATACATAAAGAATATTTAGGCAAGGTAAGAGGGTTTTTTGGTATTATTATATCTGCTTATTATTATCAATAAGTTATTTTCCAGCAATAAGAGAACAACTTATTCAAAGTTTAATATTAAAGATTAATAATGAAATAATTTTTCACTGACACCGATTTCCATGGAGTGTTCTTTTTAACATTTGGTTTGCTTGGAAAAACCCTAAATGTAATTAGAGTTAGTTGGAAATATACACACAGATAATACTGTTTAAAAAATACTATCTTAGAAATGTGTAATGCAGACTCACAGCCTAGATATCCAGATGTATCCTAGGGTGCATTAAAAGCAGTACGGCCAGCAGGCAGAGGGAGGTGACTCTTCCCCTCTAATCTGCTCTCCCAAAACCCCACCTTGAGTGCTGAATCCTGCTCAGGCCCCCAACATAAGAAGGACATAGACCTGGTGGAGAAATTTGTTCCAATCGTAAATTTTTCTTTCTAGGTGAAAAAAGTTCCAAAATCGGTTTGCTTTCATTGCTTTTGGTATCTCTGACTGTGGATTACTTATTTAAGACTCTTTGAGCTAGATCTAGAAAAAAGTTAGATGTGCCTAAAAGTGAGATGCTTCAGTTTAGATATTGTCAAGCTCCTGTTAGGAATAGAAAAACTCAGTAAATGTGTCTAAGTTATCTAAAGTGTGCAGTGGAAATGCTGAGTATCTCAATATATAGATACAGACTAAAATCACATGGTGTGCATTAGGAAGCCATTATCATAGCCATTAGGAAATTCTAAATACAGGGTTCAAACTTAAATATCAACCTTCTGCTCTTTAAAAAAGAAATTTCCTTCCTCATAATACCTTAAAATCATGTTTTAAACCCTTAAAACCTATGTTATCAAAATATATATTTAGAACCAAAAATCAATAGTTTATTTTCAAATAGAAACAGACTTAAAGTGTAAATGAATAAAAATCTAAACTACTACATTAAAAAAAGTACAAATTAATTCACTTCCTTATTAAGCCAGGATGCAGTTCTCTGTGTCATAGCAATTAGAGTGCTGGCTGTAAAGAAGTCTCGTTTGTATAGATAGGTGTCTTTTCATTGATTAATCAATTTCATTTTAATGCACCAAATCTTCAGTAAATTTGTATTCAATAAAATAAATTATGAAATCTTTTTCCCCAAAGAAATAGGACAACTTACTAAAGACTACTGTGTGACAGCATGAAAGTAATTAGATCTCCGTCCCAGCACTAGCTGTCCACTTATTTCTGTGAACCTAAAAGTAAGGTATCTTTCAGATTTCCACCCCTGTGTTAAATCAGCTCTAAATCACTCAGGGGTTTCAAAAACTTCTCCAGAAGGGAACTCTCAGACAAAAATACAGATTAAACAATCCCCTTTGCCATCATTGAAAACCCAAGTGATACTTATGCACTTAAGCTACCACAAAGATTTGTCTCCTACATGGAGTAGGTAGACATTACTAGTGTATTTATTTGAAGCATTCCCACAGTGGGCAAATTATATCAGCAAAGGCCTAGTCATACTTATCTGTGTGAAATAGTCTCAACACAGGAAGGTTCAAAGAATGCATTAGAAATTGGTGTACGTTCTGTTTTATTCTCCTTTCCTTCTCAGGGGATAAATGGGTTGGGGCAGCGGCCTTCAGCTGAGAGCTTATCTATTTACACCTGAGAATTAACTGATGGTTTACATGCTGTCAGGAGCAAGAAAGTAATGATTTCTAAGATTGGATGCCATGCGTCTAACAACATGAAAGTAGGTCATGAAGGAAATTAAGCTTCATCAAATTGACAAGGATGATAGTATAGATGTTTGAAAAAGTCTATCACTATGTTAGAGTGGCTTGGAAAGTAGAGAGTCTGGGTAATAGAAAGGAAAACTTGTAAAAAATACGAGATGTTACTGAGGTTTTATTTTGCAGAGATGGAAGAACTAGGAATCAAGGTAGAAAGCATGGCACTTGAACTTAGGAGGTTACAGGCCAGGATACATGAAGACAAAGAACTATGTATCCTCAGAAGTTCAGCCACTGCTGGTTTAAAAATTCTCTCTCCTAAATTCATTCTCTAGCACTTAGCAAACTGAACTTGCACAAGCTCTTTTCCCAGTTGCAAGGCCTAGCTTTTAAGCCTGTGGAGCTTTGTGAAGCTTGAAAAAATAAACTTAGAACCCTCACATATCTGTCCACACTGGTTGATATAAAATCCATTTTTTAAAAAAAAAATATGTTTATGATCTAATAAACTATGTTTCCCTGTCAAAGCAGGCTGAATAAAAACCCAGAAAATCAAGTCCCTGTCTTTGAAGTAGATGTTCCAGCTGTAAAGATATTTAGCTATATTCACTTCTCAGTACTCTTTCTAACCTCATAAATCTTGAATTCTTCCCTGCATAGCTTCAATAGGAGGAATGAAGAGTAGTCCAAAAGACATGAATAACTTATAGGCTAACAGTTATGGCACTTAAGAGTAAGTGATAGTTTGTAAAGACTCAGGTCTTGTCACTCTGTGTTAGTCATGCTCTAAAAACACCTCTCTGATTGAGATTTTGCCTTTGTCAAAGATTGCTAGGTTCAATGCCCTTTCCAGAAGAAAAAAACAAACAAACAAAACAAACAAACAAACAAACAAAAAGAACCAAAATAAACTTTAACTTCCTAGGAATATTTTTATCAGGAAACTATTACTCAGGCTGAATGCAAAGTTGTGGATATTTAGTTACTTAATATTGTTAGATAAGAAGTAATAAGTAAGAAAAAATAAAAAAAAACCCATACAAAATCAGCCCCCCAAACAAGCAAACAACAAAAAAGGACATGCAAGAAGGGGACATAATGTGTCTAATTTATTGGTTATGGAAGTCTGTGAAGGGGCATGGTCTTTATATATGTTAGGCTATGGGGGGAAAAGGAGACCAGATGGCCCACTATCTTTCTAAATGCTCTTAATATGTGGTTTTACACAAAGGTAGCTGAGAGACTGCTCTTTAGTGAAGAAATCTTAACCCTAGATCAAGAACAGAGAAAAGGGCTTAGACATGGCTGAGGAAGATACTTGCAATGTGAATGGGTTGTGTCTAGCTGCAAGTTTCTCTACTGATTAACTTCTGATGTTTCCCTTAGTTTCTCCTGGGTTTTTAAGAATTTTTTTTTTAACTCCCTATCACACTTTCCTCTTTTATCCATCAAGAACTTTGCAACTGATCAATTTCATTTGAATGTTGAAGAGGATGATGGCCTCAAAATGAAGAAAAATGTTCTTTTGGATTCTGAGAAAAAAATGATAGATTGAGGAAAACTAAATACCTTATTAGGCTGGCCTATCTGCACACACAGTCAGGCTATCAGTCACAGCAAGCAGATTTCTGAACTCACTGAAATACAAGTAATCTCTGTCACCAGGAAAAAGAAAGTTGTTAAGTCAGCATTTCTGTGAAAGGGCTGGAAAGAACAGGGGAAGAGGCTGAAAGTGATAATTCTGAGGTCAAGTTGTCATGGGCAGCATATTATATGGAAATATAAAACATGAGTTAAACTTTGTTGCTGCAGTTTCCATGGAAAAGGTTGCTTTGCACTTCCATTTTAAGGGCAAACTTACACAGACAGAAATAGATAGACATTTTAGAGTTCATCCCCAGGCCTATCAGAGACAGTCCATGAAGCTAATGCACCTTTTCAGACTACAGCTGGCTCAAAATACAAGCAAGATGTGGTGGGTTGTCTTGGTTGATGGACAAATTCCCACCTGGCTGTTCAATCACTCCACATCCCAAGAGGGCAATAATTCACACATCAGAGAAGGAAATAAGTGGTGCTTTTATTCAAATATCTAACTCTTCACAATTTTTTTTTTTTTTTATGAGCATCGAGTTTCATAGGTGTTCAGAGTAACACATTGCCTTGCACAGTTGGTTTACTTTTCTTGAATAATGAGGGTAAAAAAATAAGTTAGGGTTAGGGTTACACTAAAGATTATCTAATTTTGGAGTGTTTAAAATATATGGAGGTGATTCTAACCTTTTATTACCCAGGAAAAATTGTTGAAACCACATTTGTGCATTGCTGGTAGTTTTTTTGGAGGGATTTTTCTTTCTGAGTCTCTCCTTTATTGAGAATTTTCTTCACTGCTCTAAGTTTTAAATGTAGGTACCTGACTTACTTAACAAAAAAAAATTAATTGTTTCACTCTGTATTTCTTTTTTTTTATCATCTTTTAAAGTTTATATTAAAGAAATATTTTCACTTTAATGTTCAAAAGAAAATGTCATATTTCTTAGTGATTTTACTCTTCAATGAAACATTTTAAATTAAGAGGTTAAATGGGGATGCGGAACTAAATTTAAAATCCAGAAACTAGAGAATTATGAATATGTTGATTCTATCTCTTAACTTTCTTATCATTGCCTTGTCTTGATTCATGGTTGCATAATTCTGTTAACACTGATTCTTTGGTGCTTTATTTGAGATTTTTTTTTTCTACAGAGCTATATGGTAGAGAGATCATAATCAATACTATCTCTCTTACTATTAAATTAATGTAAAATTCTTGCAAGGTTCATGGTATGACAATGCTTGCAACACATCTGCCTCGGTTCACTGGGGAGCTATGAAGTGATCTGGGAGAAAGGATAGTGCAGTGGTGGATGAGAATTGGCAATTTTTCTTTTCAGAAGAATGTCATGGTTTGAAAACCTGTCTCTCAGGTCTGAAAAAGAATTTTGATCAAAGAAAAAGATATCAAAACTCTATGTTTTTGACTTCTCCGCTTTAGAGCAGAAAACTTAACCTTACAGATATGCAAAATTCAGTGGTGCCTAGTGTTTCGGGCATCTTAGCTGTGTTTCAGAACTCTGTCATATCTCTTTTTTTTCCTTCCAATAAGGAGTGAAAACAAGTCTTAAAATACACTGTGAGATTAATTTCCACTTCTCTAGGCAGCTATAAATATTAATCCCCAGCCTATACCCTAAAACCTCTAATGATTGAGATAACACTGCATCAAAATGCAGATCTGCTGTAGGCTGTTGAGTAGCATTCAAATTAGTAGCAATATTAGAGCAATCCTACACTAAAATCCAGTAAAACAGAGGTCTTTTAGTATTTTTTTCTATCTGAATAAGCCATCCCAACCCTCAGTTTAGGAAGAGAGGGACAATGTATACAAAACCCATTACTTTGGGATTTTTTTAATGAACCTGACTTCTTCCCTGTTACAGCACTTTCTGAAATACGTGCCATTATTCAGCCACTCTTGTTTTAAATCAAACTGGTTAAAGATTTAACAGGTAACTATTTAAAACCCACATATTTTATTATAATTTTAATACTGAATCAGTTATGTGAAATGTTTCAGTATAGAAATGAAACATCTGTTTGAATGTGAAATCAGCTAAATCTATATTCATATGTGTCAATATAAGCACAGTCTGAACAGTGATGCATGTGCTTCTGAAAAAAGCTTACCATGATCCTTCTTTTCAAATGATTGATTATTGCAAGGCATATAATTTAGTTTTTCTAGCACTGAAAATTGGATTACAGGTAATGAACATGAATTTATAGAAGCTAAGGATTAGTTCATGAACATCTCCATGAATTTAAAGCCAATACTGCAGTGATTCTACCCTTTTAGAAGGAAAACGTGTGTTCCTTAGCAAGTGAGAAGGCTCCTGACAACAGTGTGTGTCTGTGTGTGTGTGTGTGTCTGTGTGTACAACAGCATTCTAAATACTGAAAATGTTTGTGGTTCTACGATGGGCTGACTTTGACTAGACACCAGGTATCCACCCAGCCACTCTATCACTCCTTCTCCTCAAAAGAACAGAGAGACAAAATTGAGACAAAATTGAGACAAAAAATTAAGAAAGGCCATGGCTTGAAATAAGGACAGGGCACTCACCTGGGCAAATGGGCAAAAGAGATTGGATTCAATTCAGTTCAATTTATTTCTAGTTATTAAAAACAAATCTAGAACCATCTACCCTCTCCCAATTCACTTTCCAGGTTCAGCTTTCTTCTTGACTTCTTTATCTCCTCCTTTCACATATCTCAGTGGCTTGGAGAATATGGGTTGAAGTCAGTTCATAAGGATTCATGCCCGTTGGTCTTTCCTCTTCACACTGGTACCCTGCCACAGTGCGAGGTCCCTCCAGTGGGATACAGTCCTTACCAAACTGTTCCAACATCCCTTCCCATTGGCAGAAATGCTTCAAGAACTGCTTCGTTATGGGCTTCTTCCACGTGATAGAGTTTAGAGACCTGCAGGAACAGACTGCTCCAATATGGATCCCACAGTTTCTTTCAAAAACACACAATAATTTGGGCTTCTTTCCATGGACCTTGCCTCCTGTTAAGAACCTGTAGTTTCATTCATGGTTGACACAGTCCACTGCAGGTTCCTCTACACACTGCAGGTGGATATCTGCTTCATTTTCATCCTCCATGGGCTTCAGAGGGACACCACGTGTCACCTCAGCCTTCTTCATGAGCCACAGGGGCATTTCTGTTGCAATGCCTGAAGCATGTCCTCCTCCTTCTTCATCTTGCTGCCTGAACAGTTGTTTCTCTCATATTTCTCAATCCTCTCTCCAATCTGCTGCACAACATTTTTTACCATCTCTTTAAAGTATAATATCACAGAGGTGCCACTAACATAGATAATGGGCTCAGCTTTGCCAGGTGTGGCTCCATCTTTGAGCCAGCTTGAGCTCATTCTTCCTTACATAGGGGCAGCTCCTAGTCTCCTTTCATAGAAGTTGCCCCTGAAGTTTCCCTGCAACCAAAATTTTAGCATGTAAGCCTAATAAAGATTCTAAAGATTTGTATAGTAAAATTATACAAAACCTAAAGCTTTCAGATACAGCTGCTTAGAACAGAGTCAATCCACTGCAGAAGCTGGCTCGTATTTTCTTGGAAGTATGACCAACTATTTTATTTCTTACTTGCATATCATTCAAATACAATGGCCTTCTGTTCTTTTGAATACGTGCATGAATTTTCAGCAGTGTCTCATAAATCTAACAAATACCTTTTCCACAAGTGGTATCATGGAAGAAATACTGCAATGGGTATCTGTTTTCCAAGAAAAAAAAAAATTGAAAACGATAGTCAACAAGAGCATCAATTCACATATTAATTCAGACACATTGCAGTTCTGATGATATACTTGGTTGACTTGGATTGTATTTGGTTTTCAAGGCCAATCTTCAGGAAAGACAGTTATAGTTAGGGGAAAAATGATCGTATCAAAATAATTTGTTGCAAATTTTTGCTCTTTCTCAAATTATCCTGAGGATCGCGGGAAGATAAATATTCAGTTTAAAATCCCATAAACTATTCGGTTTGGCTCAGCTCTAGAAAAGAAATGAATTAAAGCATTTGTCATCCAGCTGTGAGCAATGCACACTAAATGAACTTCAAAAGCCTTCTGTTTCCTGGGTGTCAAGGACTAGGAAGATGCTAGAAACATACAGGGTAATTCATACCGAAACTTTTCCTTTGAAACTCCACTCTGGTGGTCCATGGATGCTGGAAATTCAAGAGTAAGGTCTGTACTTCTCACTGGTTAAGCATAAAAATATTGTATGTTAAAGCACTTAACTTGGAGCTTAAAATATTTGAAAGCTATGGAATCAAAGCAGGCAAACAAGCAAACAACAAAACCCCAGGTGAAAACAAACAAACAAAGTCAAAAGCTGGGAAAAAATATTCTCATCATTCCTTCGCGATGAGAATGTATGAAAAAAAGTGATTTTTCACATTTAAATTTATATTTGATTTAACTGGAACAAGATAATTAAAAATAAATTTAAAAATAAAAGGTTTGAACTGCTGGATGATAAAGATAAAAAAAAGGTTGGAAAATAAATCTTTTTCCTTCCCACTGCATTTCTATAGTTTGAAAGTATTACTTCCACCTTTTTGCATACAAATTTCCTCTTTCTCCTCTGGTTTGTTTTTCTGCAACAGCTTCCCTGATTACTGTCATTTTTCACCCATCTGTCCCTGCCCTCTGGTCCAAAAAGTCCTCATCAAATCATGGTCAATTGTCCTTCCTCATTTTTCAGGATTTAACCTTATAAAATATGCTGAGGCAAAAACTACACATGACAAAAATCATCACCTCTGCTGCTCAGTGACAGTCTACATAACACGATATGTTTGGGCTATACGATACCTAGGAACTGACTGCATCCTTGTAGTATTTGTCACAGATTGTGATTTGTGTATTTTGATACATCTATCTTTTTTCCTCTTTCACGATTATCAATTGCATAATCTCGCAGTTTCAATAGAAATGAAAATTTCATTTAGGGTTCTGTTTTGCAGCCTAAAAACAGAAAACATTTGAAATTTTGCATTATCAAAAGAAAATGTTCTATTTCTTACATTCTCCTTTGGAATGCTTTGTTTCAGTAATATTCCTCAGTAATACACAGTCTTATGGGCGATTTTTTTCTGGTTATCACTGATCACTGAAGATGCTTTCTCGGCTGACCTCTATAACATCAGCTCTCAAATTGATTTATGAAGCTTTAGTAGATGTATAACTTGTTACCCTATGGCCTCCTTGTGGAAATTGGTAAGAGTGCTGGGCTCTGTGTACAAATGCTGCAGTGACCTAGTTATTTGGATCTGTGCAACTTTAGTAAGCATAACTTAGGTAGCTTTTTTGAAACTACTTTTAACTTAAAAGGTCATAGTACAATGCAAATAAGGTGTTTATTTACAGCGTCTGATAAAGACAAGATAGTTAGAAATGTTTTCAAAAGACAAGTGAAGGAAAATCAATTCCTAATTCACACTAATTTAATATAAAAGATCTGTTTGGCTGCTCAGTACCTTATGTTTTGAGTTGCATTTGTCAAGGAGAATCACATCCTTACAAATCCTTCTGGCTTTAACAGATAGTTTTATTCTTAGAGTCCTCTCAGTATCACATTCAGATCCAAATATTTTCTTCCGTCCTTCTCCTTATCCAAGTTCTCCTTTCCAACATGTAGTCTGTTTGCTATGCTATTTCCATGCAAGGTGACAGCTGTGAAAATTCCTTAATAAAGAAAATAACATTCTGTGGGGGATATTACAGACATGTTGGATTAATTTCTAATTTTCAAAAGAAGGTTAAAAAAAAGTTATAACATTTTATTATATTCATTGTGGGTGGATTTTTTTGTTTGCTGTTTTTTTTTTTTTGTTTGTTTGTTTTTTTTGGTTTTTTTTTTTTTTGTTTTGTTTTGTTTTGTTTTGTTTTGTTTTCTTTTGTTTTAATGAGGCGAAGAAAGTATTTATTCCAAAAGTCAATTTCAGCCTACATTGGTTCTAGGGCTCTCTGTCTACAAAATATTCCTCACAGTCAATATTTATATTGGCTGACTGGCTCTATATGGCAAATCCTCTTTTCACATATTCTCAGATTTGCTAATACAAGAAGTGGACTTAGGAATTTGACTTGCTGACATAGAATTCAGTTTAAAGGTAAATTGTTTTGAGGTTTTATCTTCATGATAAAACATATTCCAGTCCACAATATCATGGTGGAGATGTGGTAAGTTATGACAGTCTCTCCTCCTGGGGTAAATCAGACTTTTAAAGTGGCCTTTTTATAGTCCAATGATGAGATATTTTTAGGGTTTAGCCATTGTGAATGTGCCCACACCAACTGTGATAACCCCTTCCAGGTATAAGTGTGGCTAAACTGTATTATTCTTTTCCTTTTCTGCAGAATATTTTTGTAGGATTGGGTTGGTTTTGTTTCTATGCTATTTTGGTTTTTTTGAAAAAATGTCACAACCAACCAAAATGAAGCAACCAAATAAACCTTTGCTTTACCCAGAGAGAAGTAACTACTATTTTAACAACAAATACAAAAGCACCCAATAAGAAACATAAACAAGCAACCCCAAACCAAACAAACAGAGCAAATTCACCCACACAAATACAAAAACAAACCATGAGCAGGTGTCTGGACACTGTAGGTCCTTGTCAATTTCTGACATTTACAGAATAAGATTTTTGAGCTAAAACCTATGTTTTGTTTATGAATGTGCACACGGTCCATTGAACAAGACATAATGGTCTTGATGAGAACTATCAGCACTATAACATGTTGAATTGAACTGCTGGAAAGAAGAGGGGAATCCAAAAAATACTGGTTGCACCTTTCTCATTCTTCAGCGATTACTCAGTACTTCTCTCTTTAGTATCTGTAATTATATAAATCTTAAGGATCAGAAGCTTGTATCTTTCTGATCAGAATGAGACACCAAGTCTCTTTCTACAATACTAATAATTAAAAAATAGGTGGATGATCAACACCTTTTAAAGGTAACTTTTCTGAAAATGAGACCATAGATTTAGATTTTGCAGACTTTTAGAGAGTCTGATACATAAAAAAAATCTCATTGAATCAATAACAAAAATTCTGATCTTCTCCACACAGCAAATGACTACACTGACATTGGTTGTCATATATCCTAATGCAGAAATCCATCATCTCAGTAAAAAGCTGATGAAAATACAACAGATATATTCCAATAAGCTTATTCAAATTTATTTCTCAGAAGGGCATAATAGGTTTACGTTTCATTTTGCTCTTATATTCAAGTGTAACTAGCCATTGACGGAGTATTTAAATCTTGCATATCCTGAAAATCTTTGTTCACCAGTTTATATGATTTTTGTGCTGCAGGAAAAAAAAAAAAAAACAAACAACCAAACCAAACCAACATGCACACACACACAAAAAAAAGAACAAAACAAAACAAACAAAACTCCCAAACAAACAAACAAACACCAAAAGCAAGCTAACAAAAAACAAACACAACCCCCCCCAAAAAACACTAAAAATAGAAATGCATCTATGATGCATCAGCATATTATCTCCATGAATTTCTTAATTTCTCATCATATCCTGAAAAATGTAATTTATATTAGGTTTTAGGTAAAAATATAGAAAATACTAGTTTTAGATGTATGAATGTGCCTGTCTAATTTTATATGAAGTTCTGGGGTAACACACATTCTTGCAGAAGAACTAGATGTCTGGATGCTACTAAGTTTTTCCTCTCATGGCAAAACCTGTACAAGTGGTCTTCATGAGGAAAACTGCTGCCTATATTAAATTTTGATGAAATAGACATTCATGTAGTCAATACTTGTTTACTTTTATAAAAGGTGGTCCTTTGTGTAAAACCTAAGTGTAAAATACTCACAGGATAAAAAAAATAATTTCTCTTAGAGTGTCCCTGCTTTTTTTTTTTTTTTTTTAATCTCTGCAAGTATCACCAGTTTTGACTGTTACTCAGAAATTAACCTTTAAGGTAAATGAATGATTTTCTTGACATTTCTTATTCTTCCAATCATTTGTGTAATACAAGTAGATATTTATAACAAAATAGTGGTCTTTTACTTTTCAAGTACACTGGTTTCTTTAGTGCAAAAAATCATTCAAAAATTACTTTTAAAAATTATAGTCTTTTTTGTGACACTTATTTTTGAGGTAGTTACTGTTGTATTTTACCAGTACACAAAAAAAAAAAATTGCAAGAATAATCTTTGCTTTCAAAAGAGCATAAAGTGTAAATGACAGAGTGATAAAAAGATTCTACTTGGAAATAATCATTTGAACTGTACACCTGATATTAAACTGGCCTGCAGGGAGTAGCAGAACACAACGCCCAGGTGCTGGTTTAGGAATGATACTCCCCAGTATAGTTCTCCCACTGAGACTCCCCAAACCACACTGTGGCTGGCTTGCTCCCCCTTCCCTTATCTTCCTCTCACCTTCCGCCTAACCCACCCCTCCCTCCCATGGCCGGCCAGAGAGGAGATTTGGAGACATAATAGCAAGAGGTCATGGGTTAAGATAAGAATGAGATAAGAAAATGAAGAGTAACAGCAACAATGTTGATAACAAAAGTGTACAAAAGACAGGATAATTTACATGTAAAATGCTCAGGAACCCGACCTCCACGTGATACCCCTTCTTCCACACCAGCAAGAAAGTGAAGTGGAATCAAATAGCATTCGGGTTCTGGCCACACCCCCTTCTCCCTGTCCCCTCCTGCTGTTGCAAAAAATCAACCCTGTTCTTGGCTGAAACCCGGACAACACACAAAATTGGATGAATTACAAATAAATAACATACCCATATTGCTAAATAAACCAGGCTAAAAGCACACTGTGTCACTGGACTATTGGTTCCCCGTACAGCTTGTTGAAATATTGTCTGATACAGGTTTGATCCACAGCTGTAGAAACCAGAAAAAAACGTTGTTCAGAGGACAGAATGCATCAAAGAATGCCTCCAATAGGTAGTGCACATAAAATTGGTCTGGTTTGACTTCCCAATCTTCCAAAATTATTCCACTATACTTGCACAAGCATCTCTACATCCTTTCACTCCATCCCAGGCCATGTCTTTTGTATCATGCTGTGTGTGGAAAAATGACTGGGGGCACAATTAAAGTGGAAAGATATAGACACAGTTATAACCACATGGAAATTATCAGGGGCAATGTGTTTGCTGCTAACCTGGATGGAATGTGGTCAGCATGCCCAGCTTCCCCAACGCAGAATACAATCTAAGGGAGATTAAAAGTAGAATTCCAAGAGGAACTTGGTGGAATGTTTTAGCTGATAAGCCTTGCAGCAGTTGAAAACCAAGAGGGATAAAGGAAGATGATCTTCTTTTGAATCAGCAATTGTGGCAAAATCGCTTTCCTTGGGCTGATGTGTATCCCTATCCCAAGTTTATCTCAGATAGAATACTGACATTACCCACCTCCAAAGTATGACTACTGCTCTCTGAATAAGATGTATGACTAGATCGCTCACACTCTACCTAAATGCAAAGAAATACTTTAAAAGTAAGTAAAGAATGGTGAGAATTTTGGACAGACTGCAGATAAATGTGTCTTCACTTCCACAGGGATACTTATTGAGAAAGAACCATACTCTACAGGCCCTGAATGATTACCTTGAGGTAATTTTTGTTAGGGATTAGGGCTTGTCTGTGCATTGCTTTGAATGCATTTTTACAGTCAGATACTATCACTGACAATCCTCAAACCTTAAGCTGTCATGATATTATTATTAAAGAATGTTTTTCTGTAAACTGTTAGTGGAAATCCTTCAAAGGTGTTAGCAGTCTCCTGTGGTGAGTAAAGGTATGGAGACCCATGAGATCTTTCTGTTGGCAAATGTCCCTGAATAAGGCAGTTGAATCGACCTCTGATCCATCACACTGTTCAGTGGAGTCCCCACAATGGGACTCTGATAGGCTGGCCAGGCACAAGGGTCTCAGCTTTCCTAGTGTGCTGACAGACTAATCCAACACTTAGGATCTGAGAAAATGTCCCCTATTCATGTGACTCTGTAAAATATCAGTCTGGCAAATTCACACATAGATCTTACATATTTCAGATGTTTAAAATCAGAAAATAATATGTGCACATGTACATACATACCTGTGTGTATATATATCTGCATCACCTTGTGTAAATATAGAGACAACATATGCAATCCAGAGGAGACCCAGAATCAGTGCAATGTCATGTGACTATACTCAAACTATTTGTTTTAGCCTTAAAGCTAAAGCACAAATCCTGTCCCTCTTTTATTTTGCAGTATTGACATAATTCCTTGTACTCCAGCATTATTTGCCTAAGGAATCTCATTGAAGTCAGTGGAATTGTTTGTATACTATCTGTGTGGGCAGAAATAGAGAGAATTCCCTGAACCATTTCTGAATTTAGAACTGGTAAAAGTCAATGTCAGAAATAGACTCATTTCCACCAATACATTTCACAGAATGGCTTTCTGAATCATTTCATGTTTGAAGGATTCAAAATTATTTCGCCATATTGATGAAAATTCCTTCTAACAAGAAAAAAAAGCCAACTATTGAACCAAACTCAGAACTGTCTTTATTTTACTCTTTTGTTTTGAAAGAAATTTCATGTTACCAAGTTTACAGAGGTTAAAATTATGTCAAAGGCATATAATAATGCCAAAAATAGTGAGTATGGGAGAGGAAGTCACTTATAAAAAATGAAATAGCATTCTTGTTTTTTAAGCCTGGTGGGAAACATCCTACTATAAAAATGAAGAAAAAAGCGATGGAGGAAAGCCATTGCTCAGGAGAAGAGTCTTGCTAATATATATTTATTGGGTTTTGTGACCAGACTGAATTCTGACTTTGAAAGGAGACTAGTGGAAAGAGAAAAATGTATTCTTTTAGAAAAGGGATATTGTTTTTGGAGTATAATGATCTATATTTTCATCCAGATGCTGAACTAAATTTTCTATAGATACTGGTATATATCACATTTGTCATGTCCACATTTATCAAAAAGCAAGGTGTCTCCTTTCTATTTCAGATAGGAAAATAATACATATTAGATAATACATTAAACTTAATTACACATTTTTAGCAAGCAGTACATGTATGCGTACAACTCCTGCAAATGTTTATGTGGAAAAATTAGACCAAATGTGAAAAATTAGACCCAAACAATATTCTTCTTTCACTGAGTGGTATTCTGGATTATTTTACTCCTTTATATGTGTTATAGAAATTATTTATACCAGCCACTATAACAGAGCAGGACTAGGTTTCTGCTGAATAAATAAACCAAAAGATGCATTCTACTATAAAAATACCTTTTATTAATGACACTTCAGCTCAAACTGGCTGTGTCTGAGGAAGCACCCTGAATGAAGAAATCCCCAGGCAGTCATACCCTTACAATCTAAGCTCCCCACCACTCACACAAAATTTGGGTCAATAGTTGTATTAGGATCTGGTATATTCCTGTTCTTCATTGGGTCCCTTCACAGGTGAGCAATTTCTTTCCTTATCTCTGGGCTGCAGGCTCCTCTGGTGATTGTACCTTCCTTATCTTCAGTCTTGAACAATCTCTAGAGCCTTCTTTTATTTAACTAGGTAAAAGTTCACTATATCTAGGTGAAAGCTCAGAGCTTGCCACCTAAGACTTCAGCAAACTGAGCTGCGAAAGCTAGGCAAGTTATGCTAAAAAACTTTAATATAAATAGAATCACAAATAACACAGAGTATGTCAAAGGGCTTTCTCTTTATTTTATAGAAATACGCAATTTATCAACATAAAGAAATACAAATTAATTTAATTTGTAGGTGATTAACACTGACTAACACTCATTTAATTTAGTATGTGATTAACACTGACTAATACCTGACTAAAAGTCTTTGGACTAATAGCAGTGATCCAGTCTTTTAATAAAGAACTTTACAGTATTTCCAAGCCATTCCTTAACTTAGAGAAATGAATTTCTGTACAAAATACAACAGTTTCTTAATGTACAAAAATTCTGAGAGCCCTTGAAATTATACATGATTTATATTTCTTTTGTACATTTTTCTGGTTAAATTCTTCTACTCAGTAAAAAAAA
>VXBN01007303.1:62039-82191 GCA_013397395.1 Sinosuthora webbiana | reverse complement strand
TGCTCTTTCCCTTCCCTTCCCTCCCCTTCCCTTCCCTTCCCTTCCCTTCCCTTCCCTTCCCTTCCCCTCCTGTTAAATATAAAGAGAAAACTCTCTTAGAGGAAAAAAACCCAAAACATTATTCAAGTAAAAGAATATTTTTTTTTCTATCTCTTTACATAGAACCTTCTAATGTTGCTTGAAGAATGTTTTTCAGGAATGAGAGCATTTTCAGAACTTGCACTTACAGTCAACCTTTGCAATATTTGACCAATACTGTGCCAAAGCACAGTATTGACAATTCTATATAATATGTTTTCAAGTTGTAAGATACAAAATAAATAAATAAATAAAATTTAAAAATAAATTTGGGTGAATTGGAGAATGTGTCATCTTCATGTGCACTTTCCTAAATTAACTTTTTTGTGCTATGAACAAGATTACAAAAAGAAACTGAAGAAGGAAAGAAAAAAGAAAAAAACAAAAAAACAAAACAAAACAAAACAAAACAAAAAAATCCCAACTATCAGATTTCCTTTTTCACACAATGCTGCTAATTTATTGTGTCTAATTTTGCTTGTAGGATATAATTTAGTACTTTTCAAGGAAAGTATAGGCCATGATACAAATAATCTGCTCTCAAAATAATAATTTAAAATAATAAACAAATAATCTGTATGAAGAAAATAAAGTCAGGCAATAAAATTGTACCTAGAAATATTATATGACATTTTAAAAATCCAGAACAAAATTTAACTAGCAGATAGTCTAGAATTTGTAACATTCCTGTAGGAAAATGCGGCCCAGCCTGCATTCTGCTAGAATCCCTTAAATTATGCAGCTGATATCCGGCAGAGCCTAATGAACCATTAGGTAGGATGAAATTTTCAAGTGGAATAGTTACCACTAACACATATTATTTTCTTGCATGCAATACATTCTTCGTTGTATTTCACTGTCAAATGAAAAAAAAAATTCTCACAAAGCAGTGACTTTAAGTGACAGAAATTTCAGACTGGGGTAGATGCTCTCTTAAGGAAGAGAGAACTCATAGTCAGCATGCTGTAGCAGGAGCTAGCTCTGTGCATCATGGATACAAGCTGATTGAATGACCTGAGATCGTTTATCAAATTTTGTGTAATTTACAGGCATAGCCAGTGGCATGAAGCATACCACTATGCACAGAACTGAAAGTAACTCAGTGTTATCACACATTCTTTAAGACTGGTTGTTAGGTACATTCGAGTCTTCTGGAACACCCCTCAACAGACTGGTGATTGCTGATTCTCGTAGATTTGGCCAAGGATGGGTGGGAGGTGGAGCATGGAGCTGTGTGGGTGTGTCCAGGTTGTTATTCTATATCACTCTCACAATCACTGCAGAAGCACAAATAAAGGATTCTCACCTCCATGAAGAAGGGTCCGTGGCTTCAAGTGAAAGAAAAAGGGGATGTACAGATCCCCCGCCACCATTTTTGTTCCTTCTTCCCAGGGGAGTAAATGATGAACAAAGTGGTGGGCTTTGTCTGTCACTTTTTTTCTGTTGTCTTGGGCTTGGGGAAGGAGCATGGATGCAAACAATTTGTCCAACATTGTTAGTTTCTTTCCTTGCCTTAGGGTTTTAGGAAAAACACATGTGCAGATGGGTATGTCTGCCATTTTCTCCTTTGTCTAGGGAGCCACGTGGCACCAGCTCACATTGGGTCAGTTGGACTCTGTGAGCATTTTACATATAATAATTCTGGTTTTGTATACATTTGTTAATACTATTGTTGATGTTACTGTTTGTTTTCTTATTCACATTACTGTTTCCAATAAATTTTTTCCTATCTCAGCTTGGGTAGGGGAAAGGGAGTGGCTGCATAGAGCTTGATTTCCAGCTTGGTTTAAACCACAACACTGATACTACCCAATTTCTAGGTCTTTACCTAGTACAATTTTTGGCTTGTTTAGCTCTTAAGCTTCAAGGCATGACCAGGATTGAAAACAGAGATCAAAGAGAGACTCATCTGAAATGAGAGTAGGTTGCTATGATGAGTTTGGCTCTTTTCACCTCCATTATCTTCAACCACTCTTCAATACACTGAAGGCAGATAGCACATTTTCACACTCTGGCCTGTTCCAGCACATGCTCCTATTTCAGGTTCACTGTGGCACTGTTCATTGTGGTGCTACATGATATCCACTAGATATTCAGAGACAAGTGCTTTGCACCAGCATGGATATTAATGTCAAACATGGGTGACTTCTCTTGGGGTGATGAGTGTAGAAGGTTTCATGAAAGAGAAAAGCATAATTTTAGAGCTCAGTTGCTGTTCTTTCTAACTCATTCAGCAAAACCATACTTATCATTACTTTGAAACATACATAGATTTTCCAAGCAAACCACTAGCTAGACTACTACCAGATGTAAAATTTTGCCTTTTGACAATTGGGTAGATTTAAACAAACTCGAAGACATTCTCTTCCACAACTTTATCTGGAAACAGGAGAAAATTCTCCCATTGCTCAGTGGATCAAATATGAGCTATGAGTACTTAAAAGCTGTGCTTTTCTTTCTGCACTAGTCCATTTTACATATTTTTCACTAGCTACTAAATGTGTTGTCATTACTTTTAGAGAAGCTGATGATCCATTTGGAATTCAGAGTGTGTGTTATAAGCATAGAGTGATTTATATAGAGAGGTATGAAGGTGACATATTTTGCCCTGAGGCACAAATGCCCAGTGAGATCGCTTAAAAAGGGATGGCCCATCTCTAAAGTTATCTAAAAGTGAACAGAGACCACTTTCCTTTCCTCAGATAAGATCTTTAATAATCTTTGACAATTTTTGAGAAGCAGACCAGACAAGGCAACCATGACAAATATAAAAATCATGTGAAGGTGACTTTGCAAACTGCATCAATCTTTCCTGCACCAGTAACTGTAAGAAACTTGATTTTGTGTCATTCCCTTTTCAGCACTCTTTTTGTACCTGTTCTTAAAGGCAGAGAAAGGAATGGTAAGCAGTGCAACTTTGCTAAATAAAGAAAAAGAAAAAGCCCTTCCTTATTTACATTTGTTTTTTCATGTACTCCATTTAAAATCTAAAAGTGCAAACTACTTGAATTTTATGCTTCACATGAGTGCCAACTTGAATATAGATTTGTCTAAATTAATCTTCGGGACGGTCAGGATTTATATTGAATATACTGTTCTGACTAGGTTAATAATCAACTTTGCTATCAATAACAGCAACGTATCATCTGCATACAACATGATGTGTTACCATTTACTGCCTCAACCTAATTTTAGAATTTTTTGACCATTTCTGTCAAGGTTTCCATTACTATATTAAGTAAGATAGGTGAAGATTAATCAATCATTTGCTGTTATTTTACTGGGTGCAAAAAATAGAAATGGATCTGAAAATGCAGGAAATATGACAGCTATGAAAATTATGACAATTATGAAATGTATGAAATTGTAAAAATTTTGCAGCGTGTATGTTATGTACAATCTCAACATTTAATTGCCTCCATCCCAGCCCTGATTCTCCATGAACATGCAACAATTCAATAGAATTAATAACTTCCATTATAAAATAAAAAACTGTATGTGAAACACAGGCATTATGGCTAACACTGTTACTGTAGCTCCCATCAAGCCATAGCATGTGCATCATAGTTTGTAATAAGACAAACTGCTGCATTTCTTTCTTTTTGCTATAAGAACATTATGTCAAATTCCTAGGTAACTAAGGATAAACTGAAGAAATACCAGAAGGGGGATCAAGAGAAAAGAAAAACACATATTTTTCCCTCCAAGGCTTAGTGCTTGAGGGGATATGTAGAATTCTTTTGATGTTTACAAGCTGAAGTGCTTTGTTTATCAGACATGGAAAGTATACCCATGTAGCCTTGTGATATGTGATTATTTACCCAAAGTTGCTTGTTTTTTTGCTGTGGTTTAACCCCAGCCAGGAGCCAATCCCCACACAGCCACTCACTCATTCTCCCACCAGTGGGATGAGGGAGAGAATTGGAATAATAAAAGGTAGAAAATCTGTGAGTTGAGTTCAAGGTAGTTTAATAGGAAAGGCAAGAGCTGCTCGCACAAGCCAAGCAAAACAAGGAAGTAAATCACTGTTTCCCACATTTAGGCAGGTGTTCAGTCACCTCGAGGAGAGCAGGGGTCCATCACCTGTTATGGTGACTTTGGAAGACAAACACCACAACTCCAAATATCCCTCCTTCCTCCTTCTAGATCCAAATTCGTTTACAGAGCATGATGCCATATGGTCTGGAATATCCCTTTGGTCAGCTTGGGTCACCTGTCCTGGCTTTGTCTCCTCCCAGCCTCCCATGCACCCCAACCTCCTTACCATTGTCGGAGTACAAAAAGCACATAAACTCTGTTCAGCAACAGCAGAAACATCTCTATATTATCAACCCTGAGTTCAAAACAAATCCAAAATACAGCCCCATTACAGCCATTGTGAAGAAAATGAACTTTTCCCCAGCAAAACCAGCACATATATGCATACAAAATTAAGGGCTACTAAAAATTTAATATAAAAATATTTGAATATCTTTAAATGTCACCTTCCACTCTTCATGAGATGCCTGGAAATTTTCTTATATTAGGCAGTGTAAGAAATTATCTTTTAAAGAGATTAAAATTAAGCTATTTATAAAAATTATCAAAATATTTTTCAAAATCTTATACCATAAGTTTATCATTGGGCACTGATGCATGCCTATAATACACAAAATTCCACTTGGGAAGAACTCTTTTGGAAAAAAACCAAACATTTGCATGAATGCAAAAAGCAATATAAAGATACATCTGTTTATATTTTCAACTCTGTGATTATAGATATAGTGTTCCTATATTTTGAAAAATTTACAAATATATGTGTGTGTTTATGTATGTATAGACACGCACAAGTATGTTCATATGTATATGTGTATGTGTATATTTGTATGTATGGCTTTAGTCATGCTTTGATAAATTTTAAAAATTAGTTATGCACATAATTTAGGAAAATGATCATGGTGTTTCCTTATTATGTAAATGAAAAAAATGTGACAATGAGAAAAAACAATTTTCTTCTTTCAATTTGTTCTTACCTTTCTGTCATTCACTGCTACTTGGAAACAGTAAAGAACAATGATAAACTTAAGAGACAGAGAAAAAGAATATGAGAAAATCAAGCTACACAGGCTGAACATGGACCAAAGAATGTTTTCTGTTATGAAGATATACATAGAAAACAAAGGACAGGAACTTGACCAAAAATGAAGAGCAGAAGGCTAAAGAAGTAGTCAGGGATGGATGAATAATGATCCTAGAGAAAACCTCAAGGCAGCTGGATACAAGGCAGATATTTCAGATGTTTGAAACATTTGAAACATTAAGGAAAAGGTAAGTTTGAAATAGTCTTTGTGCTTTATGAATGGATTTAGTCATTCATAACCTGCTGCTGAGTTTGAACGAGAGTATTACTTACTTGGTAAAAAAATATATTTGAATGATGTAATACTATGTAAGTTCATAAGATCAGTATTGGCTATCTCTGGTCTTTGTAAGTAAAGATGAATAACAGCAAATATCAGGAAGCTATTGTACTTCCCTGTTCTGCAACTAGAAGTTGGAAGGCATTATTTTAATATTTTTCAGATACTTAGTAGGCATTTTAGTTTTTCTTTGACATACGGATACTTTTATGACTGTTAACAACAGCACCTCTTCCTTCACTCCCCTACTCCCTCTTTCCAGAAATGCAAGGCACCAAATTGTGTTGCTGTCCTGTGCTGTTGTGGGGTCAGACATTTGTCACAGTTTTCTTTAAATAAAGTCTGTTATTTCACAAGCAGCAGTTTGAGTTCTGGCAGATATAGTTTTGCTTCTGTCTTCACTGTATGTTATAAAAAGTATATATCTGTGTCTAAAAGTAATGTAAATAATCACGCTCCTTGAATAAAGGACTATTTCTACTTATTGCATATCTGTCTCAAAGGAAATAGCAAAGTTCCTGATGAAAGCCAGTGAGTTAAAATGTTACAAGGAAGAAAATCAATCTAAAACCTACTCTTATGTTCTGCTTTGAACACAACAAAATGCTTTTTGAAATCATCTTTTCTTCAAGTCCATTCTTACAAAAGTTATTGGGGGACTAAATGTATTCCAATTTTTTATACTCTTCAGTATGTTCAGCTTAATATTGATTATATCCCATCTTTGCTTGTGGTTTTCTTCCTTCATCTAATATGAAAGGCTTGATATGACACTGAGCAACCTGAGGAAGACTATTACCCCTTAGTAACTAATCAGATTTATTTCTAAGCAATGTTTTGCAGCCTGTTCCAGTTCTCTGACATCCTTACAGTAAAAAGGTTCTTCCTCATGTGGAACTTTGTGTTCCAGTTTCTGCCCATTACCTCTTGTCTATCGCTCAGCACTCCCAAGAAGAGCCTGGCTCCATCCTCTTGAATCTTTCCTTCAGATGCTTGCATACATTGACAAGATCTTCTCTCAATTTTCTCTTCTCCAGCCTGAACAGGCCCAACTCTCTAATAAGAGAGAGGGTCGAATATCCTCATCATATTCAAAGCCCTCTGCAGGACCTCCTCCAGGAGCTCCATGTCTCTTTTGGGCCGAGGAGCCCAGAACTCTTCACAGTGCTGCAGATGCAGCCTCATGAGGGCTGAGTAGAGGGGCTAGGACCTCCTTCTGGCAATGCTCTTCCCCAGAATACAATCACAACGTACACCCCAGGATACAATCAGGCTTCTTGACTGCCAGGGCACACTGCTGGCTCATGGAAAGCTTGTGGTCCACCAGGATCCCCAGGTCCTTCTCTGCAGAGCTGCTTTCCAGCAGGTCAGCCCCAAGCCTGTACCAGGGCATGAGGTAATTCCTCCCTAGGTGCAGTACCCTGTACTTGCCTTTGCTGAATTCCAGAAGGCGTTGCTCTGTCATCTTTCCAGCCTGTCCAGGGTTACACAGCACTCTGGGTATTGGCCACTTCTGCCAGCTTCATGTCACCCACAAACTTGCTCAGGTTACACTATGTCCCTTTCTGCAAGTCATAGATGAATGAATTAAAAAAGACTGGACCCAACATTGACCCTTGGAGAGCGCCCGATTACTAACTACAACTCTGCAACTCTGCAGCTGATCACAACCCTTTGAGACATTCCATTCATACAGGTCTCAATTTACCTCACAATCCATTTGTCCAGCCTGCACTTTTTAAATTCTTGGCTTAAATTGCGGCTGCCTCTTCTGAATAGTTTAGGCATACAGTCCTCAAGTCATATCATAAATTCATAGAATGGTTTGGATTAGAAGGGACCTTAAAAATCATTTAGTTCCAATCCCTCAGACATGGACAAGAACACCTTTCACTAGGCCATGTTGCTTAGGGCCCCATCCAACATGGCCTTGAACACTTCCAGGGATGGGACCTTCACAACATCTCTGAGCAACCTGTTCATGTGTCTCACAACCCTCACAGTAAAGAATTCTCTCCTAATATGTGTTCTAAACCTACCCTCCCTCAGTTTGTCCCTTCTCTGTCCTTGTGAAAATCCTTCTCCTGTTCTCCTGTAAGCCCCCTTAAGGTCTTCCTGGAGGTTTTTCTTCTCCAGGCTGAGCAATCCCAGCTCTCTCAGCCTGTCTTCATGCTAGAGGTGCTCCAGGCTTCTTATCATCTTTGTGTAACTCGTCTGGACTTCCTCCAACATTCCTCCATTATAGCTGTCAAATTCACAGAATTGCCTCGGCTGTTCCATGACAAAGCCAGTGGCATAGGGGGATAATATTTAGCAGCAAACTGAAGCATTTTCACCACTCTGGTAGCAAGCTAATATTCTAATATAACAACAACAAAATAGCAATGATCACATAAGCACAGGCAATTCTTTTCCAGTACAATAGAATCATATTTGGGGCAGGATGACAAAAGACACCAAAATGCCTAATCCTACATTTTACACAATTTTCAATGCTAATGGAGACTATATCAGAACCCAAACTGTGCCAACAAGTTCTGATGGTCCCAACCAGGCTGTAAAGATCTTTCTCTGTAATCCTGTTCTACAAGTGCTGCCCCTGCCAGAAGTTTGGTTACCAGTGCTCCAGGTCATCTCTGATGTACTGCAACTGTGTAAACCTGGATCAAATGGCTGGAAGAATCATGACCTTGTATAAAAGGAGCAGCAAGAGCACACCTCTGGTTTCCAGCCATTGTCTTCTACCCAAAGGGGTTGCATTTCACTGGGGGCCCTGAGCTCTTGCCTGACCTTTGTCACTAGAACATATATCTGGCTTTGCACCTTGCTGATCCTGAAGCTATGTCATGTTATTACATACAGTCGTGTGTCCTGGAGAGCTGCTGTTACTTTTAGGCTTAAGGATAAACCTTCATAACTTCCCAAAGTGATTTTGATTTCAGGAGGAGGATTTTCATTGACAAAGATTAGTTATTTTAGAGGTCTCTGCAGGTTTTTTTTTATTGCTTCCCTTTCTGCTGCTGCCCCCCACTCCCCATCAGACCATTTTTATCTCCACTTGGCAAATATACATATGGAGTCAATTTTATACGTATTAAAAAAAGCTGTGTTTTCTGGATATAGGTCACCTTCTCACATACAAATCCACTATTTATTTCTGTCAATGTGTATCAGGAACGCAATGGATAGTAAAGTGTCTTTAAATTAATCAATTATATTGACCCTACTTTCACAGTTAAGTGTGCTTTTCTCATCATACAGTCTACTTAGCAAGAAAGTAGAAATTTAGCTAATGTGTGTAAATTGTCGAAAACAAACAAACAAATAAACCAAAAACAAACAAACAAAACCCCCAAAACAAAAAAAAAAAAAAGGAAAAAGAATAATAAAAATATAACCCTACTTGAATTTTTATTTATCAAGGAAAAAATAATTTCTACACTCCATTATGAAATTTAGGAAACTATATGAAAGTTATAAAAGTGATTTTACAGGAAGCCCAGGAATTGAATTATTTCATCTGATAAACAGAGGAAAAAAAATAAAAGAAAAGGAAAAATGCCAAACAAGATTCTGTAGTTAAACACTCCCACTAAGTACCCTATTTTCATCCAAAAAGGTATTGAAGTATAGCAATTGTATTATTAAGGAATAAAAATAAACTTTTCCCAAAGTGAATAACCCAATTTTGAGAAACATCATGATTCATTCTTTTCATTCCTTTCATGTATTACATGCTTAATAGAGAGAACAAAAACAACCCTATTTAACATTATACTTCAGTGTTCTCATAAAATAACTCCCTACTCCACTCTCTTTTCATCCAGTTAATAATTTGAAGGCTCAATTTAGTTAAAAATTTGTTTATGCCACAGTTTTTCTGATTTTTCCATGAGAAATTATTAGAAGATAATTCTGCAGCTAGTACAGATAAAAGCTTTAAAACTAATGCTCTTCAAAAATTAGTTTCCTTTTCAGAAAGGGGTAAAAAAAACCCCTAGTAGGTGGGAACATTGATTTTCTCCAATGTGAGACTCACTCCAAAAGTGAGTCCTTCCCTTTCTACAGTCTGTTACAGATCTTCATGAGCTCTTCCAGCATGGGTCCCTGCAGGGGAACAGCTGCCTCCCTGTGGTCTTCATTGCAGGCTGAAGTGGAGTCTCTGCTCTGGCACATGGACCACCTCTTCCCCCTCTTTTTTGTGGCCTTGGTGTCTGCAGGGATATTTCTCTCACATATTGATAGGCTGGCTCTGTTTGACATATAGAGAAATCATTCGACTTTCCTGTCCCTGAAAACTTTGCCACACAAAACTAATACAAGGTTAAAGTTTGCATTCCCAAAATTCAGGATTCTGGCCCTGCTTTTTGTACTGCTTCCTCCTCTTAGTATCATGACCTCTACCTTCCCATGGTCACTGCAGCAAGGAATGCCCCCGGATTTCCATCCACAGCTCATTCTTCCTCATTTGTAAAAGGTTCAGGTGATGACCTTTCCTTGTCAGCTTCTTGAACAACTTTGTTGGGAAATTGTCATCAATGCAGTCATAGATTGCTTGTGCATTGATATGTAGCCGTTTTAACAAATTTCAAGGTGAGGAAAATTCTCCATGAAAACCAGGACTGTGAGATTTCTTTCTGGTTTTACCCAGCCTGACCTCCCTGGAGAGCCTGTATCCATGCACTGTAATTTACCAGTGTGTGAAGCATGGGCATATGAAGCTTCTAAATTAAAAACATTCTTTCATTTATATGCTTTAAGTTTGATAAATTTTATCAGCTTTTTACTGGATTCTGCTCAGGTGAAATAGCACATTAAACATAAGTTTTGTCAAAACTAACTGCATATTATGGGAGAAAAAAAGATGACAGTTACTTAAAATTCTATTACATTTGAGGGTGCGTTTGTTCATTTGGAACAAAGAACTCCACTCAATAATCTCAATGTCCATGAAAAAGTAGTAGACATAAACCTGATACTTCTGCACCCCTTTGAAGAATCAACAATATACATTCCTTGTTTCTGTTTTCTCAACACATGTAAGAGGTGAATATTCAAACTTTAGAAATGAAACACATGAGATGCCTATTGTTATGTGTCTTAGATTTCTAATATATATTGCTGAAATATTTCTATTTTCCACTTGTGGCTATGGACATGTTAGAAACACAATGTAAGATCATATTTCCTGGTAATAATAATAATAGTAATAATGTAACTTCTCACTCAACAACCAAATATTTCCAATTCTTTTGACAGAGGAACATTCAGTCAAATTAATAGAAGCCCCAGAGAAAAAGACAAATTATACAACATCACGATTTGAAACCTAGAGGGAAAAAATATAATCAGACTTACACTTCACTAAAAATTTTATCTTTAGTAAAAAACATGATAATTTTATTTATGATAGTCAAAAAAGCAATTAACTTGACTCATGATACTTATATTCAACATATACAAATTGATTTTTGTGCAGTCTGTTATGAATCACTGCCATGCAAAATGTGAAGCCTAAAAAAATTTTCTACTAGATTAGAGAAACAGCAAGTACTGCAGTTTTCAAATACCATGCTGAAAGTTTTACTTGCTCTGAATTTGAAAAACAAAATTTTATCTGAAGAATTGGAATCTATTTTATAAAAAAAATAACAAGTTAATAAAGCTACTGCTGAGAGTAGACTTTTCATAATAAAGTAAGATTTATTTTAAGCTGCTAAATTAATTCCAAAGAATACAGTTAATTTTCTGAATGTATTGGAATACATACAATATTTGACAAGGAGAATCTAATTAAAATGAAATATCATTAGAATAATATTTTAATCTTACTTATCTCAATTGGGTAAGTATTAACACATCCTTTAATCTATGTTTCATTCACTGCTTTCATATGCAGCTTCCCACAATGAGTAATGACACAGAGTAAGATAGTATAGCTTTGCTGCATTCTTGCCTATTGTCCTATTCACAATATGCATAGACTATTTAAAAACTCTTTTTTTTACTTTTTTTTTTTTTTTTGCATAGAGTAAGAACAGATTTAAAATATCTACTAGGGTATATTTCACAATAGTTACTTCTCAACAATTAGAAAGCCATTTTGCTTGTTCGTTTCTTTTTAAAAATCAATATTTTTCTATCACTCCCTCTAATGTTGCAGTGTCTACTGTGGATTACTTAATTTTAAGGAGTTATGACTAGCTTTATCAGTTTTATGCTGACTTACATTTTTCATTTGGTACAAGCATGACCAAAAAAAAAAATATTAGAAAATTCATTGGGGGATTTCAGTGATAAAACGATAAAGCCAGAATTTGTGCAATGTAAATATTTAAATAAATACATTTTAGAATATACATTTTTTTTTCATTAGTAGTGGAAGTTCATAGGCTATTTATTTACTTGATAGTACTTAGTGTTAGGATCTGTCTTATCCTGATCTGATTTTATTTTCTTTTCGCTGTTTGTATTCCACCCCAAAGAATTCTGTTGTGTGCTGTTTGTCTTCTAGTTTTCTAAGCCTCTCGCAGTTTAAGTAAGACTAACATTTGTGAATTTAGGACCCAAAGGAGCACAGCACAAGGAAGGGAGGGTGGGGATTAGATTCTGGCAAGGTTATGTTGAACAATTTTTATAGTATTAGTAGTGGCACTTTTCTATTAAAACTAGAAAAAAAAAAAAAGCAGATATGTCTGCAAATAACATTGTAACTAAATCCTTACCAAAAATCTTTTTACTCGTATTGACTGTAAGGGTTTTTGATTTTTTTTGTTTTTTCATATGACTATCAAGTCAGCCATGAGTTCTCAGCCACAGCACCTGGTAAAAAAGCATAAGCTACATTCAGTGACCTCACCAATGATAACATAATTTGTAATTAATCAGGTAATTATATACTTAATCATAATCATGTTTGACACCTTTGTGTTAATGTCATCATGTTTTTAAGAATATGAAAAGAAAAGATAATTCCTGAGGGAGGAAACTTCAACACTTGTGGAATACTTAATTTTTTCCTTTCTTTTTGAACAGCAGCAGAATAGAAAAATGAATATTTGTTATTTTAAAATCTTCTTGAAAACTGATAGAGGCCATTGCTAACCTTGAAGTACATTCTACAGGTATAATATATTAATAAATCAGCTAATGAATCAGTATTATGTATAGATATTTTATTCTTATTTTAAATTTCAAACAGGCATTAGAGAAAAAAAAGTGTATTTAAAAAAGTTTAGTACTAAAATAAAAAATGCATCAAGTAATCTGTGAAAAGAAAAATACCTTCAGAAATCTAATACTCTTTAAAATTTCAGAACAGAAGGAAAATGAACATGTAAACAAAATAGACAACTAAAAGGGTACATTTAAAGAATGTACTATATAGAATAGTATATTAGAATATGTATTAGAATAAAGCTAAAATAGCTTTATTTAATTTACAATGGAAAACAAGAACTTCCAGTCTCCAGAGAAAGAGAGTGAAGCAAGAGAATTAGGAGGGGGTAAAAATGGAAAATATCTAGATAAAACTTATGAATTATGAGAAAAATACATGTTAGAGGTGGAACTTTAGGAGTTGTCTTCAAGGGTTATTTGTACATTCAGGCATTCAGTAACCTCCCTCTGACTCTGGATGAAGTTCCCGGAATGTAACTATGCTGCTGATTTTTCATATTCCAGTGACAGGTCACCACTCAGTGCGGTCATTCTTTGGCTTGCCAAATTCCCTCTGCACACTGCACATTTCAGGCATGTGGTAAAGAATTAGAATTCTGGGACTAAAATCAATAGAAAATACACAAAACACTTTCTAGCAATTTTCTACTAACAAAATCTCATATGGAATTCATAAGAACTTGTGCGAATTCAGATTTTTGGAAAGGGGTTAATTAATGAATTGTAATCCAAGTAGTGAGAACAGATTAATTTATATTATATCAGTGATATAAATACTTATATTTACTCCTTCAAATTAAAGGATAAACAGAAATGGTTCTGGGTATTTCTAATGTGATATTTTGAGATGGAAGTTTTGGCAGGTCTAGTCAAAGAAAGGTAGTGACAATAAAAACATGCAAAATGTAATTTAATTCTTAGACACAAAGAGAATCATATCTACTTCATTTCCATTGCAGTTTTATTATTTCCTAATATCCAAGTGTCCTACCATTAGGTTAGCGAGTTAACTTTCCTTAAAATGATATTCACTAAACTAAGATCCAAGAGGAACATTCTGTTCCGTTTGAGAGGTTTTACATTTGGTTTTACAAAGTTAAGAGAGGTGTGCTGGTTTTGGCATGAATAAAGTTAATTTTGTTCAGTAGAGTAGTTAGTATAGGAATATGGTTCGGATTTGTGCTGGAAGCTGTTGATTACTCTGAGATGCTCTCACTGTTTCTGAGAAGTGCTTACAGAGTCAGGACCTCCTCTGCCTCAGTCCACTTTACCAGTGAGGAGGTTGGGGGTGCACAAGTAGCTGTGATGGGGCACAGAGGCAACACTTGATCAAGACTGATCAAAGGGATGCCCCAGACTATATAGTTTCATGCTCAGCATATAAAGCAGAGGGAAGAAGCAGGAGGGGGAACAACAGCCAGTGTGATGGTATTTGTTTTCCAAAGTCACCATTATGTGTGATGGAGCCCTGCTTTCCTGGAGATGGCTGAAAACCTCCCTACAGCTGGGAAGTGGTAAATAAGTTCCTTGTTTTGCTGTGCTGGGCATTCAGATTTTGCTGTTTTGTTACTAAACTGCCTTTGTCTCAACCCACAAGTTTTCTCACTTTTACCTTTTTGATACCCTTTGCCATCCCAGGGTGAGAGTGACTGGGCTTAATGGATAGCTGGGTTTAAACTGTGGTGTTGGGTGACACAGACATCTTGCACTATGCACTTAAAAGTAGACTTGGATTTTTTCTTTACTTTTAATATATATAACGTGACAGTGATTTAGAATGTAACAGAGCACAATGGTCTTACCAAGTTCCTGAAAGGAACCACAGATATTCTTCTTCTGTCTACAAATAATTATATGTTTACCTGACACACTATTTCAAGGTCTGATTTGATCTCATGTACTTTCTGAAGGCATGATGGTGGTTTTGGTTTTGGTCTTGGTTTTCTTAATATTCTTTAGGAATAAATAACATATAACAAGAAATTTTTTCTTGACTACCATTTTTTTCTATTTTCTTTTGCTTTATCATATCATTACTCACTACGAAAAAAAAACCCACACTGAAGTAAACATAAAAGAGCCTTTCACATCTTTTGGAACTCATATTTTTTCTATCTCCAGTTTAGAAAAAGAAAAACATTATAGAATTTTAGGAAGGCTGGGATCAGAAATTATTAATAAATAGAAATCAAACTTTTTGCTTTATTCTTCACTCTTACAGCGTGCAAATCTTTGCTACAATTGGATAAAATACAGGACTAGAAAAGTTAAATAAAGACACAACTTTCTAGTATTATGCTCACAGGCACACCAGATAGGTTTGTTAATTACAAAATTTAATTATAGTATCCATCTTTCATTTTATTCCTTGAGATTTAAGTGACATTACATGACCTCATCCATCATGTCATTCTTTCTCGTCCTCCTTCTTGGGTTTTGTATATGAGATGAAATATCACTTTAACAAAAAAAGGAAATTAAAAAATCTTTGACTAGATATATTTTATGCAGAAATAGAAAAACTGTTAGAAAACTATATGCTGAGCAATTTCCAACTAAGACAGGGATAAACATGAGGAAAAACTACAAGATAAACAAGAAAATTATAATGATTCTCACTATTGATCTATTTGTGCATGGTAAAATCTGAATAATGATAATGATAACTCAAAAAGTTTAGGTGAAGAAGGTGCACAATATCCACAAAATATAGTGATATGAATTTGTGAATATAAAGATAACATCACCGTATTATTCAAAGGATAGATAGAAAACTTTTGTTATAATTTTTGATCTGAAATATAATTTATAAATAGTCAAAGCAATAGCTGTAGAACAGAAAGTAACTGTTGTGTAGAAGTTAAAATTGGATAAGAGAAACCCCCAAAACATTCGAATATTTGCTATAAAATCATTACTCTCTAAATGCCAAAACTTCTTTAATTCTACTTTGAATCATTCCCATGTCTATAGAAGCTTACATTCATAAGTGGGACAGTAAATATAACCTTCAATCTAGTGGTTTATTGAAGACAGCTAGGTTGTGGGAAATTCCTGAAGGTGTTAAAAACAAGATCCTAAGCACCTTGATAAAAATCTCGAAGTTGATGCTGCTTTGAGTAGAGAATTGGAACAGATAACTTCCTGAGTGCCTTCCAACATTCATTTTTATATGTGTCTATGGTAACTGACACAACTATTTATATAATTTAATAAAAATGCAAAGAATATGATTAAGAGATAAAGCATCTCTTTATGACAGTGGAAGGACTTTGAGCATTTTTTACAGCTCTGTGTAACAGTGTTTCTAGTCTGCAGACCTAACAACAAACCTGATGGCGCAGTATTGCACAAAGAAACCATGCTAGCTCATGTCTGAGAAACTTGCTTATATTGTGCTTTGTCCGGAAAAAAATTATCTGCTTCATTTGTTGAATCTCTACTGTTTCTGGCTGTGGAGTTTGTTGGGGACACAACCAGTTCAGTGCATGTCTAAAATGTAGACATACCTTCTATAGGTCATCTTGCCCTTTTTTGCTCAGGAAAGAAGACAACCTTACCCAGCTTTGTATTCTTAATGACTAAAACAATACAGAAGAAGTAAAAATTGTGCTATCATTATAATAAAATGGATTATTAAAACTTTTGCCAATGACTTTGCTAGAATTATACTTCAATAAAAAATAAATTAATAATGAAGAAGGGGGATGTGAAGGACAAGGAAATGGAACACCTCCAGAAAGAAGTATCTCAATTTTTTGAACTATTTTAAAATTATATTTTATTTGAATTATAATTTGACCTGAAAATATCTCCTCTCACTTCCTCATTATGCATATACCACACGCAGGACTAGGTCCATGTCCTAGTCTTGGCCAGGTCAGGCTTAATTTTTTACAGTAGCTGGTAAGGTGGCATGGCCAGACTACTTTATTGTTTTTCAATAATGTTATGACAAGCCACTGAAGACAAGAGTAACTAAGGTTCATTTTAATAGATTCTTTTTGGGGTGGATTAGGTGAAACAACACTGTATGATTGTTGTTTATAAATATATATCCATATGTGCAGGGTTTATTTTAGAACAATTTAGTTGCAAAGGAACGCAGGTAAGTTGCTGCTTTGGCTATTATCTATAGTGATACAGCAATACAAAAGCATAAAAATAACACTTAAGAAAGTGTATAAGGAAAAGAAAGAAAGAGAAAGGATAGTACTAGAAAGATTTCATCACTCGTGGATGCAGCAACAAGACTGGATTGTTGCAATTTTGATGTCTGTCGGTCAAAGTGATGGCCACAGTCTCAATCAAGCTTTGGGGTTGGGGGAAGCCCATGAAACACAAAGTTTAATGGGTTAATGTGCAGCTACACTTACATGGGAATATTCAGGTAAAACTCACCTGGGGTGAGGGAGTTTTACACTCTCTTTTGCAGTACCTCGGATCTGTTCCAACACTTGGCTGATATGCATGTCCTCTGCTGGAAGACCCCAGAAATGAGTCTGTGCAAGTGCCTGCAAGTGCCTGCAAGTGCAGGCTCTTTGATGGTCTATGACAATTTCTAGGACATGATAGCTGCCCCTCACATCAGCATAGTTATGCCCCATCAGAATGGATAAAAACGCTAGGTCTAAGTGGGAATGTTCTGTGTGAATATGACCCTCTCCAGTGTAGGATTTTTTACGGCTGAGCCCATCGTGTGAGGGAGGACATTGGCATGATAAAAAGTACTAGCCTCCCTCTGCAGGGTGTGCTTTTTTCTGCCTTCTGCCTTATCTGGCTCAAAACACAGAGCCTTCAGTGGTGAGTGCTCACTCCCTCTTATATGGCTCAGAGGTTTCACCATCACTCGACCCAAAAAACTCCTTTCCCCTTGTCCAGGTGCTGAAAACACATCAAAGCGTTCTGCCACCTCTGCAAACGGCTGATTTTATTGTCATGAGCCATTAACATTTCAGTGTCTTAAAGACCCTCTCAAATCACCTGCCAGGGGCAGGAGTAAGGGGGGCCATTTAGAGAGCAAAAGGGTGATACTCTTCACTGTACCATACAAAAATATGGGAACCAGAGCACAAGACTGATTAAGACATTTAAAAGGTCTTACAGAAAAGTTAACCCAGAAAAGGGGCAAATAGGAGTAATACCGTGGGACTCTATCAAATATGGAATAATACATTGAAAAAAGGTCAAGGAAACAGGAGATATATATCTATATCTACATATCTATATCTATAGATATATATACACATATATATATACACATATATATATGTATATATTTGGGTTGAGACAATAATTCAAACCATAAATTCTCATTTAATTGTGTTTAATGTTCATAATGGTTTGTGGGGTTGCAAAATTTAGTTTAAAACATATTATTAGAATAGTGTAAGTTTTAGTTTTCCCTAGATGGGCCCCTTGGTATTGGAATGCTTTCTTATCTCAAGTTGATAACGGTTTTCATGCCATCCCTGGGTTCTGCCTGGAGATGGTTTTTCATTGGCCTCTTCCCTAGATGATTTATATCTATCTCTACAGTCCAGAAACCTCAAGGGTCTCTGTCCTGTGGTTGGCAGAAGTTTTGGGTCCACTCCCCTATGTACCTGTGATTTGTTACTAGCTATGTAATGTAGTAGGCATTTATTGTATTAATTGTTTTATTGGCTCTTAGACTTATTCCCCTCCCTTCTTTGTCTGGAATGGATAAAACCCCGATCGCCCAGGGTGAGGTGTCTCTCCTGGGGCATGGTCTGAAGAAGGGGTTCCCCTGTGTCCCCCAAATAAACCTTTGCTCCCTCCCAACTTTGGAGAGTCCTCTCTTTCTGTAACACCACAGCCATGTCAACCAAGAAGGAGGTGCTGCTGAGCCAAGGACTCACACACTGGTTCTGTTGAGACGTGCTGAGCACCGGGGAGCCCCACCGAGAGTAGGCCAGGCTCAGAAAGGGCTCGCACTGCAATGGTTTATAAGACAGAGTGCTTTTTCACATAAGTTTATTGTTTTCTTTTATACTTAGTACGATTTTTTTTTAATTGTTCCAGAAATTCAAACAGCATTTTCTCTAGAATGGATTAATTTCTAAGAAAAACAGACTGGAACATAATTATGAAAAATTATAAATTATATTTGGTCTCATATGAAAGCCAAATACCATTTTCCTTTCAAGTATTAATACATTGAATTTTAAAAGTTATTTAGGATTATGAATCTTTGGATTGAATTGGAACCTCCATGCTGATTTTAGTACCTGTTTTATCTGATATATTTTAATACAGAATCTTGCCTTTTCGTTTTACGTTAATGTTTGTCTAGCTGTAGCCAAAAAACACATTAAGAAAAAATCTCATCTGAAAATTGATAATGATTACTAAACTTTTAATTCAGCATCTCTTATACAAGCTGAAGTTGAATCTCCAAACACCTCAGCAACACAACAGAATTTTTGATATTTTCTAGGTGGTCCCATGTCATAGATATCACAGTTTCCCTCTGTTTACCAAATTCTTCTGTTGGACCATGTGTGTAAAAATGCAATGTAAAAATATAACACATGTCTTCTCCTGTAAGCTTCTTTAAAGCTATGGAATAGGGACACAAAACTTCTCAGATAATAAAGTATATACCATCTATAAATCTCAAACTGCATCTTTTCCTTCAATAGATGCACAATAGTTTTTCATCATATACTAGGATTGTGTATAAATTGTTACATAGTATAAAAATTGTCAAGACAAAAAGCACAAGATAAAACTTAAGCATTTGAAGTCCTATCACAATGGTTCAGCATAATACATGTACTTTTTCAGAGACTTCTCTCCGTAGTACTTTCCATGAACCCAACACCTGAAACTAAGTAATCCAAAGATTATCTGAAACTAATAAGGTTTATTGCTTGGGTAGATTTTAGTAAATGAGTCAGTCCTATGTGCATATCCACAGCCTGAATTGTTTGGGTTCGTTTTCTGCCAGTGTGCCAAGGAGCCAATGGATGATATGTAGCTTGTACCCATTCTATCAAATTTTCTTATCTCAGACAGTGTCAATGACATCCATATTGTCAGCCTGAAGTGGCAGCCCTCAGGCTATACCTGAATATCATTTGTTCTAAGTGCTGACTAGCATCAGCAGCTGGTCTAACAAACTATATCTTAGGGAAATGTGTTGTAGAAAACTCAGTTTCCCATTCTTGGGACATGACCATGCAAAAACAATTTACAAGCTCATCAATTTACAAGCTCTTCTCTGAACCTCTGGCTCTGGCACAAATCACCCTTTGGGGCTATGGGGAAACTTAGTGTCTGTCCTGGGTTGTAATGTAGGGTGTGTACAAAGTATTCTATCACCATCCTAACGAACTGTGAATCCAATTGTTGGACCAGTGCTCTTTCCGGACCTCTACCCTCAGGGCTAATCTTCTGCTAATGGCCCATCAGATGCCTTGCCATGACTCATAGATAACACCCTCTGGAGTTATCTCTGTTTAATGAACCATCAC
>VXBN01007303.1:50716-62018 GCA_013397395.1 Sinosuthora webbiana | reverse complement strand
TTTTTTTTTTTTTTTCTTCTTCTTTTCTTCCTATTAAATTGTATTTCTGACTTGGAGTCTCACTTTTTTTTCCTTTCAAACCACTACAGTGTCTGAGAAATTTCATAATGTATTGCAAAATTCAGATGACTCAGAAAAAATCTAAAGTCATTTGGTATTTCCTTAAACTCATGACACAAGCAGAGAAGTAAATAAAAGCAAATAGAAGCAAAATGATAGCTGTCCTACTATTACAAAAAATTCAAACCTGTCTGAAAAATACTATGACCACAAAAAACACTGTCAGTTACTGACTTCTTAGACAAATTACAGGTTCTTTTCCTGGTGCATTGGTTGGCATAAAAAAATAATCATCACTTTCAAGACTTTTCTGAAGCACTTGGTGGTGGTTCTGGTACTTGGTTAGAACGTTGTTCTAAGTACTATTCAAAATGACTGGTATGTACATGATGCCAGATAGGATTTTGAATAGAATGAGCAAAAGATTATCTTAAACACTTTGATTAAAAGTCTGAAGGAGTATGTACAATGGTATGTAGATGTGCATTCTTAATTAAATAATGTATTGAGTGTTTTATTTCACTTATATAAATTATGGATCACCTTGTGTCATCTTGATTGTTCCGTTTCTATTTATTTTATGTTTGTGTAATACATTTCTCAAAATATATTACATTTTCCTTAAAACAGAAATAAAGAATGAGACTATAAGTACGCATTGACAAAAAATCCCCAGTTTCTTTCCCAATCTACACTTGTGGAACTGAAAGCATCTTTGTGAATTACATTTCCATTTGTCTCATTTTTTATTATTTCAGAAAACAATATCTTTTGGATTTGTTGCATACTTTCAGAATTACAGTCCAACTTATTTAGTGCCATCTCCAGTTATAGTTGAGTTACAGAACTAAGGGATAAGGAAACAAAAATATTACTGCTGTCACATGGCAAAACACAAGAATAATGTAAAATATAAAGAAAATGTCATTTAAATGCAAGGCTTTGAAAGCAGAAAAGGTGATTGATGGCAGTTCTAAACTCTGCAAGGCAGGCAAACTGTTGGGAATTTACCAGTAGTTCTGCAATTAATTAGCATACAAATACCAGTATTTCCCTGTGTGGAACTTGTGGTGTAAATTGATGGATACATTTTAAAAATCCCAAAAAATAACCCAAAGACTTCTTTACATTTGGTCCTGGGCAGTCAGTGTTTTTAACATAATTCAGGTTTCTAATTAAATACACTAAGTACAAATTTGTGAAATATTAATAGCCCAACATATATTTCATATAGCTATATTTCACATGAGATTATTAATATTTTTATGGTTTTATTTATTAAAAAGGAATGAAGATGCTAAAAACCTAATAGTATTAACTCTCTTGTATGCACATATAAAAATGAGGTTATCAATTGTGATGTATTAAAACTACTCAACATATTGTTTACAGATCAGAAATGCTATTTTGAACAGCTTTCTATCTGTGCAGCATTGCTGATAAATGCTAGTGTTTACATCTAGATATAAACTTTCCATTATGACATGCATTCTTGGTAATAATCAGAGGCTGTTTCTGGGTTTTAATTATTCTTTAGTGTTTTGGTTCTTCAAAAACCCCAACATCCCCAAAATAACCCCAAAGACACCTTCCTCCCCTCCATCCTCCCCTTCCCCCCTACCCCTGGAAAAAAAAAAAAAAAAAAAAAAAAGGTGATTGATCTTTTTAAGAAGAGCACATATGATGTTATAAGATACCCCTGAATAATAATTTTACATAGATTAGGGACAGATATAATATTTAATTGTATGATATATAGAGATCATATACTGGGTCAGACCAAAGCTGGATCTTGTTCAGTGTCTTGACTTCAAGTATCACTGTTTAGCTAAAAAGGCACAGAGAACAATCAACAGAAACAGTTCCTGCACATACATCTCCTGATATCCTTTTTACCTTCATCTGTATTCAAAACTTCGGAGACCTGAACCCAAACAAACCTACAACATTCTTTTCATGGAAACATAGAATCACTGAGACTGGAAAAGACCTTGCACAGCTTCACACAGGACAACGACTGTCTGTAAACTACCACCTTCCAGTTTGGATCTGATTCCTAGCTCCTTCACTGGAAGACAAAGTAAACAGTCCTTTCTTTAGTTTGCCATGGCACTTATGAAAACATATTTCATGCTCACCCAAGGCACCTGTCCTCTGAAATGAAGGCCCCTCGCTTATGTAGTCATTCCCTCCACAAAAGCAATTTCACTTAGACTAGAGAAAGGTAACTGATTCCTCACCAGCACTGCTTCTTGCTGTCACGGCACCATGGGACTGCCAGCCATGGGGGACTTCAGCGGAGTCCTGGGATATATGCAGTGTGGGGGGGACGTCCTGGGGGCTGGCCAGGGATAGCTGGGCCCGTCAATGCCTTCAGAGCACAGACATTTCTAAAAGGTCTTTTGTTCAATTGCATTAGTTCTAAAACTCTTGGCAAATATGGAACAGAATCCACAAGATGACAGTATTCAGAGAGAATTTTATGAAATGTTGAATGTCTGACAGTCTAAATCTCGGGACTTGTGATGCTTCTCATATATTGAATTCCACTGAAATACTGATAAGCAAAAAGCCATGACTTTAGAGATTATAATCATCAAAGAGTTAATTCAGGCATCATGTCTTCATGTTTTGTTTTTTTTTTCTGCCATACATTCATGGAGTTCAACAAAGATATGGTTTAATGATGATAATTACACTGACTGCAAAATTGCTAGAAACTAAAATAAACAGACTTCTCAAAGATTTAAAAAGATATAATGAGAGATCTTAATTAAATACTCCCACAGTTTTCTCAGATCTACTGTAAATACCTTCTGGGTTTTTAGAAACAGTGATAACTTTCTATTTAACAAGTTTTCATTTGTGCTATGCATCTTTCTCTAATTTTCTCAAGTTAAGGTCAACTGTGCTAACCTTTATGTCTTTTATCTGGGACTTCTCAAGAAGGATGAATCATTTAATTTGTAATCTCCTGCTTTACAGTATAAATACTGTATTTTGTTAACCAAGCATAATAAACCACTGCGAGTTTCACAGCTATTCAATATATTTTGTTTACTTGTTCTGATCAGTTTATTCTAGCTCAGTGATAAACTCCAGAGGAAAGGCGAAATTTCCTTCTCCTTAAATACAACTCATCATCTCCATATTTGTGTATGTGCATGTCCATGTTTGGAAAGAGATATCTGAAGTGTCAGAGGGAGAAAACTGGAAATAAAAGATGTTGTCATGTACCTTTGAAGACACTCAAAAAAGCAGGAATCTGTCTACAATCAGACAACAGACCAGAGGAAAACCTCAGAGGTAACATAAGAAACTTTCCTACAAACAAAAAGGAATTCTTTGAAGTTTATTCAGCCCAGGAAGCTACTGAAAATTGTTAGATTGGAAGAAGCAATAGAAGAAAAAATGCAAAGCCACTGCAATGACACAGTGGGAAAAAGCAAAGTTTTGTATTTAATGGCTTCAATAAAAGAGTTATCCTTATTTTCTGATACTTTTTTATATCACCTGTGTTCTGATAAAATGTTAACTGTAGGGTTTGAAACTATTTTGAGCCTTTTCTGTTCTCAGTTCAAGAAGGAGGGAGGTGTGAATGTGTATAAGTGCATGTGCCTGAGAAAGAGGACGGAGAGAGGATTGGAGAGAGATTCTAGAAAATATTTTTTTGAGTATAAATAAAATATAGTCAGCTCAAATTATCTGTAGTGTGTTACTCTTGTTAGCTACACAGTCTACAGGTACTTTTGAAATCCCTGTGGATGAAAAGGAGTGGATGTGTAGAGAAAAAATCTTGTTATGGAGGATATAATCATCACTCTGTGCATCACACATCTCAAGGTGTTTTATTTCAAGTAAATTCAGTTTGGTCATATGGATGAATACATATTTTCAGCTGAAGGTCACTCAGTGCAGTCCTGCAATTCATTTTCCACTTCTCTGAAATAAGCTCAGTTCTTAGGTGTTCCACAATGAACTGGAATAGTTTTAATAGGGACTGACAATAGGCAGATTGCTTCAAAAGCTTCCTCTGCTCTAGACTAAAACTGATTCAGATATGCTCGTAGTAGGTGGTTCCTATTCAGAATTTAGGTTTTAATTCTCTGCTCTTTTTACTTCTATACAAACCAGAAAGCTCTGTGAGTAAACTTTGCCCCTGTGAGTCCATTTGAACACCAGCTGAAGATCTGTGTTATTATTTGCATGATATATAAAGTGCTTTGGGATTGATGCATGAAGAGCATGATCAAGGTCTAAGGATACTTACAAGTGACAGCATATTTCTGCAAGTATATTATGCAGTGTATATATACCTGTACTAATACTGTGATTATTCCTACTGATTTCTCATTGTTGCCTCAAAAGTTCAAAATTTGTATATATATAATATTTTCAGTCACACATAATCCATATAGCTGCTAATTTATATCCCCTTGGTTTACGTTTCCCCTCCCTAGAATGGAGACAATTTTCTTCATAGCAGTCTGTATGGTGCTGTGCTTTAGATTTGTAGTTAAAACAATGTTGGTTTAAATTGTTCTAGCTGTTGCTGAGCAATGCTTGTGCAACATTGAGGCTTTCTTTGATTCTCAGACTAGCCTGATCAAATAGAACAGGGATAGGCAAAAATTTGGGAGAGGACACAGACAAGAGGGTTGACCCCAATGGATCAAAGGGATATCCCATACTTTAAAACACCATGCTCAGCAATAAGTTTTAGGTATAATTTTTTGGAAGGGGTCATAGCTCAAAGACTGAGCATTGGTCTGTTTGTAGGAGGTGGTGAGTCATTTATTTGCATCACTTGCTTGTTGATATGGAGTTATGGCAGGTGGTGGGCTTTTTTTTTTNTTTTTTTTTTTTTTTTGCTTGGTAAGTTGGTTAGTTTGGCTTGTTTTGTTTTTTCCCTTCAATCATTAAACTCATTTTATCTTGACTCACAAGTTTTTTGTATGCTTACTCTTCTGAATCTATCCTCCATTTCACTGTGGAAGAAGAGCAAGAAACTGATGGATGCTCAGTTGCTGGCTGGGGTAAGTCGACTACACCCCAAAACTCCCAGTTTAAAATGTTCCAGCACAGCTGGCACAGAAGGAAATAAAATAGTGAAATGCTATTGAGATTAAAGAAACAAGGCCATTAGCCATTTCTTGGGAAAGGAAAAATATTTTGCAGAACTGACAACAGAAGTTTACTGAGGGAAGGAGTTCTTACAATTTTTCCTTATGTTAGCAACAAAGGAATATAACTGGGATGTTGACTCACAAGGTATTTATTTCATTAATATGAAATGACTTGTCATTTATATACCCAAAAAGACATTGAATTCAAAGCTGACATTTATTTTGGACTGCAAAGGCTGAGTTGTCCATCATACAGTGCAGGAACCATTAGAAGCTGATCCAAGAGTTTGTTGATGAGAAAGTTGTGCAGGACCGAATGAGCAATAAAGCTCACAGTAGTTCTCAGCCTTCTGTCCTTAATGGGACTAGGGAAACTTTTACCAAGATCTAGAAGACTCCTTACTATTCACGAAGAAATAGAAATTTTAGAACACAAAAAATGATATATGTGTATCATCTAGTGTAGAGAATAGGGTAGACAATCAGGATTTTTCCCTCATTAAGTTAAAGGTTTAGAAATATCAATTCATTATTTTGTTCATTTCTACCTATAATATAGTGAACTAACTGTTCTTTTCTTCACTGTAAGAAATTATGCATATAAATCTTTCAAATGGGAAGAGGCACCATTATTCTTTGCTACTGCAGACTTTCAGATAGTTGATTTTTTCCCCAAATAAAATGGGAACATTACAAAAGTTTAAATCATCAACCATTATCAGGGTTATTTGGTCTGTCAAGGGTCCTCCTCTCTGCAGAACAGCTTCACAGATGTTCTTCAATGAATGTGCATAAAATTCAACTTGAGTTCTAAGAGGTTCAGTTTCTAAACAATCTACTGTTAGGGTAGAAGAGAGTCTATAGATAGAATTTCACTGATTTACAATCTCTGTAAACACTAATTTCAAAATGATTTTCTATTCATTGTGATTGCTGGGATTAATTTTTTTTTTTTTTTAATAAAAACATCATCCTATTTGTGAATATTTATTTTATTAGAAATATAGATTTCAACACATCATGTGTCTAGTTTTGAAAATTAATAGCACTGCTCTATAAACTAATGATGTGGTAATTCCAGGTTTATAGAATCTGAGAAAGTGGTTCTGATACAATGCAATAAGTAGTTTAAAAAAACTATATTAACTATGTGTTCATTTTTCAGTATTTCCTGGATTGGATGAGATGTCATCAAATGAATTCCTGGTATGGGAAACAAAGAATAAGTAACAATACATATGCTTATACAAGGTTTAAACAACAGATGGTATTTTCAGAGAAATACTGAAAAATATGACTGAGAGGTTTCTCAGAGAATGGTGTGGTTTGATCTGCAGGAGTGAAATGAAAAATGGTGTGGTTTGATCTGCAGGAGTGAAATGAAAAATTTTCTTTACAGATGTTAAAATAGAATTAGAGATAATATTAACTTTTCTTTTTAGTATGAACAAACTAAAATCCAGAGATTTTATTTTCTACTTATTATAAAATAAATCTTATATTATCAAATGTTGCATATACCTTTGAAATAAACTGCTGCAGGACACTATTTTTAGGCACTCTCTCCATTTTTATTTGTTTGCTTTTTCCCCACAATTAATGCTCGGCAGAGTGAAAAAAAAAAAAAAAACGTAAAATTTGATTTAGTTTTTCTTCATTATAAAGTTTTACAATGACAAGTGAAAGCCCTACCCCGGGACAAAATAAAACAAACTAGCCAAAGATCCAGTGCAGACTGGGATCTGTGCGGCTGAGGAGAAGTCATGCTAAAAGGAACGTGGAGGTCCTGGTGGAAAATAAGCTGAACATAAGGTAACACTGCACTGCTGCAGCAATGAAGGCAAACTGGACCCTGGGCTATATCTGTAGGGGCATTTCTAGTGTAGATAAGGGGCTGGAACAAGGGGGTTGGAACGAGGTGATCTCAAATGTGTCTTTCAACCCAAGACATTCTGTAATTATCATCCTACTCTATTTGGTGCTTCTCAGGCCACATCTGGGGGGAACTGGTGTTCAGTTCTGGTCCCACAAAAGAAGACACAGGTGTACAAACAATAGAGACCCAGGAAGATGATAAAAGCACTGGAGAAGCTCTCCTGTGGGGAAAAACTGAAGAAGCTCAGTCTTTTGGCCCTGAAGAAGAGAAGATTCAGGAGGATCTTCATCAAAATGTTCCAGTAATGGCTACAGAGGGGATGGAGGCACTCTCCTCACAAACAATCACATCACCAAGTAATTAATTCTGGTGTATAGCTGGCAGAATATCACATCCAAACTGATATCCTTCTCCACAAACAGGTTTCTTTTTCTGTTTATATACATCTACTTCAACTTAATCAAATTATCGAAAATAATCTTTCTGTTCTTTCACTTGTCTGATGAAATTTACTTGTGTTTATCAATGTTATTTATATGTGAACTAAATTTAGTACTGTTTTGAATCTTTGCAATGAAATATACATGCTGCTCTGTTATATAGAGAGTGAACAAGTCTTGAACTTCTACAACACCAGATAAGATGAAAATCAATCTGCTGAAATAAAATGTTGATTTATAAATGTAGTGTGTTAATATTTTTTTTCAAAATTTTTTGTTTGTTTTATTTGTGAAATCTTTTTTCTTTTCTTTTAATTTGAATTTCACAGGTCTTCTGTGTAATGAAAGTCTAGTTTGAGATGAGGTTGTAAAGAACTTTAAATCTCTTGATTACACCAAATCCCAGTGAGGATTTGAGTTAGGGTCCTTTCAAATATTCAGGACTCTACAACATCTTAATCTATGGTGTTCAAGAACCTGGGGTTTTTTGTTTTGTTTTGTTTTGTTTTTTTTTTTAATGAGTAGCTTTCATTTTGATTTTGTCTCTTCAAAATCAATTAAAAATTATTAGAAGGTCCTTCATAGGTAACATTAAAGAAATCTGAGCTAAGGATGATACTTCAAAAATTCCTGTTAACGGCTATTAATTGTTTGGGGTTTTTTCTTTCTGTAGGAAAATATATTCCAGCACACTTACTTGCCCTCAACAGTCTTACTTCATTACCTTTGGCAGTTTCCCTCCATTCAAAAAATGCAACTGTATTAATAGTATTTCTTCTATTAAGCTTTTGTAAACCTCAGTTTCATGTTCACTGATCCTTTTTTACTCCATGGAAATGAATTACTTTCCCTCAGTATTCAGATCAGCTCATCAATTGAAAGTCTGACATCATCTTTTTAATCTGTTTCTGAACTTTATACTTTCTTCTCTACCGTTCAATGGAAAGAAAAAAAAGGGGGAAAATATTCCGAATAAATGAAAATGAGTACCCCTGAAGAGGAATTCAGAGAAATTAATATAAGTTTGGTAATTGCCTTCAGTGCCAGCAGAATTCTACTGTTTTCTTTAGAAAATTTCATACAGACATACATACAAAGAAAAATTGTAAAATTTAAGTTTTCTGTTGGATCAGCATAGCTGCTGCTTTTGAGTTTGATTACTTGATAATACTTATCATAAGAAATGATGCAAAAATGGAGGCAGCAATAACTACTTTAACAGTGGATTGGTGTAATTTATGCATAAGGATAATATAAGTAGAGAATTTTGTTGGTAAAAGTTGTCTCTTTTACTGTGCCTTTTCATTAATTTCTCTCTCCAGTACAACCAGACTGAATACTTCCAGTTGGAGCACAAAACTGGTAAAAGCAAATTTCTACTGAAGTGGAAATGTCTCTCATTTTCTTTTAGAAGTGAAGTGAGGAGGTTTAAACTTTTCCAATGTCTAAATGTATGCATTTAGGGGACTGCAATTAAAGAGATTTGAACACTGCTACTACATGGAGAAAAAACACACATCATGGTTTGTGTGACACTATTTACATAAGCAGTATGACCCTGTTTAAGTAAAAGATTTGAAAAGAGGTTTACATTTTGCTCACATTTCAATGTTCAATTTTCTTTTGCTATAGTCAGAGCGCTCCCAATGACTTCTTGGTCTGACAAATCCTTCCAAACTCTCCCTGGATCCCTGCAGGACCTGGCTGTGAGTCTGATGCAAGCGGACCTTATATTCATATGTCTGCCACTCTCTGTTCCTGATGAAGGTATCTCCTTTTTATGTCACTGTGTGTTTCTTCAGCCTGTAATTCAAAAGCTTCTTTAAGCATATCAGTGATGGTATATAAAGTACCTTTTTCTCTTTACAGAGGTGCTCCTAAATGTGTACTACCAAAGACAAGGTGACCCCCGACTGCCTAGCATTACCCATGTTGTGATGATCCCATTAAAGGTCTGGAATAAACAGGTTTAATAGCTCTACCATTCATCACACTGTGTATCAATTCTTGCTCTCTGAAGTGGGCATTAAGCTGCACTGAGCTGTGGTGCAATTACTCTCTGATGAAACAGCTAATTTGCTTTTCATTTCTGGAACAATTCACTTACAGCTAGCTACAGTTTGCAGCGTAGATATGTGCAAGGCACACAAACACTTCTGGGGGTTCCAGCTGGAAGTTTTATGGTAACCAAAAGGGTAACTATCTGTCCTACTTTTAAACTCAACCTCCACAGAAAAATGAAAAAGGAAAAGCATGTTAGCGGAACTTCGATGTGTACAGCTCTTGCCTTAGGCAAGGTTGACTTTTACTTGACCCTTCCACATCTACCACCTCTTCCACTCCCCTTACATTTGCTACCATTTCATTAAAAATCTTCCAGGCAGGAGTGTAAAAGAGAGTCCCCCTATCTGTCTTTGTAGAAAAGAATACAGTGATGCCATTTCAACATCAGATACTCTAACCATGAAATGCAACTCTCTGAGTTTACTAAAAGACACTATTCATGTACCACTATTTTAGCTTATCACAGAGCTATTTGCAAATGGCATAGTGAAAATATTAGAAGTCTGAGTGAATGTAAATGTAATTATTTTCAGTTTTCATGTATGAATCACTGGTTCACATTTTCCTGTCTAACAGTAATGCCACAGTTATCTGGAATGATGCCCAGGTTATTATTGATGGGGTTGGATCAATTTAGTAACAATTTACAGGGGACAGATTTAAATGATATATTTGCTTTGAACAGATCTTTTAAAGTTATTAGATGAGTATCCCATTGAAGATATGAAAACATCTTAGAAAAGAAAAAACAGTTTCTCAAAAAGATAGAAGTGAAAAAAAGGAATTTCCTTTTTTGAAATTCTTCACCTTTGTAGGTTTTTTCACATTAGTGATAGAAGTATAATTTTATATTTTCTTAAATGTTCTTGTACATCCCTCTGTTAAATGCACATATATAGTTCTGGTGAGCAGACAGCTGAGAGCAACTCAGTGCTTATTAGCTGTAGCAATAAATTTTTCAGTGAGTTGCTTGTGTTTCTCTGTTATTCTTATATATATTTGAAGTAAATACTGGTTAGAGAATTCCAAGAAAATGCCTGTGAAGGAATAGCACTATTTGATATATATATTTGCCTACTAGAAAAAAATACAGTAAACTTAATAGGGGGATATTTTGCTACCATAATCTTGGAAGCAAATGCTAATAAAAAGCTATATTTCTCTTACTGCAGTTAAAAAAAAATGTTTCTCACTTTACTGAAGAATAAGAAGAGTCAAATAGATCTTAAGTGTTGTTATTATCTTACTAAGAAGACTGTTAACATTTTTCATAAACAGAGATGTCACTTCATTACAAAATCTTATTGTCTAAATTTCACATTTATGAAGGTGTTTTTTCTAGTGGGAATATTTTTGTGGCATTCACTCCAGGTGTTCCTTAATCACAGAGATAATTCAGACAGACTTGTAGACATGCAACAGGTTTATTGTCTTGGGCCAAGCTGCAGAGGTTGAAAACAGGACAGAAGACAGATACTCCCATATTTTCACCCTTGTACTTTCTGCTTGATGCTTTATATCCTTTTTTGATCATCACTGCCACCACATTTACTGTCTTTTTAAAAATACAATCAAACCCCAATTTACTTCTTTCCTTTATGACTAGTCTTACAGGCTCACAGCCTTATTTGTAGTTGCCTTAGTTATCTGACTTGCTTTGTGCTTTCCCCTTTATCAGACATACTGCAAATTGTGCAATTTGGATCTCCTCCTCCTGCACTTTTTTTTTTCTTTTT
>VXBN01007303.1:35846-50706 GCA_013397395.1 Sinosuthora webbiana | reverse complement strand
TTTTTTTTTTTTTTTTTTTGGCAACAATTGGCTGTTTGCACACTCCACAAACTCTCTTATCAGTATTTTGTCAAGAATGAGGCATATCATTTTACAATATTTTAAATTGATTTTTTTTATGATAAACCTTACATATGGAAAATACCCAAACACTATTAAAGCTTTCTTAAATATTTTTATTTACTGTCTAAGTCCAGTCAAAAGAGATAAAAACCTAGGTATAGGATTTTGGAATCCTAGGGAAAAAAAAAACCCAAACATTAAGTGTTAGAAACTATAAAATATTGGTGTTCTTCTAATTTTAATAGAAATTACTATATTTTAATAGATTCTGTAAATCACTAAAAGCATATAGCTATAAGAAGGGTGAGTTTTTTCTAAGACCTTTATCAAAAAAATATGTCAAGATTATGTGAACTAAAATATTCATTAAAAAGTTATAAGTTGATGAAGAACCATTGAAAATTGCTTTTTTCTATGTCTAACTTCCTGTCAAATTTCCAGCAACAACTGCAATTTTCTGGCTTAGAACATTTAAACAGCACATTTTTTCAGTTATAATTAGAAACAAAACAAAAACAAACAAACAAACAAAAACCAAACCAAAACAAAAAAAAACCCAAACAAACAAAAAAAAACACCCCATAAGATTACATCGTAGTAGTTGGGAAACATGGGCTATTTAGTCTTGTCTGGTGCTTATGGTTAAAATCTACCCCAAAATCTTTAAACAACTGCCATGCCTAAACATGAAATGTTAATTATGTCACCCTGACTCCACCTCTGACCACATCCTCTCACTCATAACTTTACCTGATTCAATTAAAAAATAAAAAAAAAACCAAAACAAAACCCCAACCAAAACGCAACAAAACAAACAAACCAACCATTCTGAAATATGTGTTTTATTTCTGATTTTCATGAAGATATTTTAATTAAACATTCAGATTTTCAAAGCTGCCTGAGTGTTTGCCAAGCACATGCCAACTCTAATAGCTTGAAGGTACTATGGATGTTGTTATTGACGTTATTGTTCAGTCTAGGCCGCCTTTTGGTATCCGTGCTTTGAAAATGTCTTTAACTTCACAAGGACCTTGCAGATGAATATCTAGCTCTAGCTTCTAAGCTCTTAAGCTTTTTTTTTTTCTTTTCTTTTTTTTCCCTCCAAGGGTAAATTAACCATAAGCTTTTTATTACTTATCAGAAGAAAACCAGATTTGTGTAGTTTATCAGTGTCCTTGCTAAGCTAGAGGGATTCCAACTGACACGACTCAACAAGAAAGAAAACAAATTGATGAGAACTACACTGTACAGTTTGTATACTAAAGATGCAAAGACAGTTGTTTGGTGTTTTACTAGTTTCTCAATTTTGCTTTTGTTCTTCAAAATGTTTCAAAACATAGTCTGGAAAATTATCATCTTAGTATCAGTGGCAAGACTTGAGCTGACTTAACAACCAAGGAGACTAATCTTCCACGAGGTCATTGATGGGGATGATTTTATGAGTCAGTTTTACATAGAACCCCTTTGCTGTCTCTGTCCCCTAAACACAAAGGGCTAGAGCATGGGAACACATGAATAGGCTCTGGTTTGGTCCTTCATTCAGATTCCTCCACTATCAATATTTTAATTCAACCTTTCATTTAACAATTCAAGTTTCTTCTCTGAACCACTGTATATTCAGGAAAAACTTCTGAAATTTCTGGGTTAGACTGTCCTGTCTTCTGAGATCCCTTTCAACCTCAGTTATTCTGTGTTTCTGAGCAGTATTGTTAGTATATAAAAATATTGATAGATATTTCTTACAGTGTCAATTAATATTTTTCTTTTTTAATATTTGATGGAAACTGCATTTCTTTAGACAGGAACTAGAGAATCATAAATTCAGGATTACACCTTACAGCCCACAGAAAGAATGAATCATACTTGATTGTCCTTTAATGGAGTCCCTTTCTGTGATGCCTGTGTGATATCAACCATAACAAAACCTACATCAGCTGGACTATTTCTGTAACCAGTCTTCCAGCTCCTATGCTACTGAGAGTATGTACTCAAATTTTACCTCAGTTTTGGCTTAAGGTTTCTGTTTTCTATTAATCATATTTATGGGGGTTGTTTCTCCTTTTCTTATAACCATAACAGCATTTTTAATTTTGTTTTTTTCATGCATTTTAATTTTTTGTTATAGTATTTTTACATTGTTTTTATCTTTCAGTTACTGAAATTCTGGTGTGTAAATTCAGCAAATACTCTGAAAAGTAGAAACTTATCATCACTCATAGAACTGCCATTGACTTAAGTGTCACTCCCAGAGAATATGAAAGGTGTTCTCATGAAAGAAGTACTGATTTGCCTTGTTCTTGTCTTAAATTACTTTGTTGACTATTTTGAGTAACTGAGGCAAATGACCATTTCTGTGGTCTTGTACCCAGCCAAATAAAGACAGTAAACTCTTGTTTAGTCTTAAGTTCAGTCTAGGAAACCAATCTCTTTTTAAAAATTGATGCTAGAAATATTAAAAATATTAATAGATTGGATGCAATTATATCTAAATATCAGAAATACTGAAAAAGAAGAAAACCCCATTGAAATAATAAAACTAATAGGACTTTGTGGTATTTAGAAGTATAACTGTGAAATTAGTTAATGTAGGTTCCTGTTTCTGTTAAGTATTTCTGTCAAGTGGTTACAAAGTTTGTAGTTGTGGATATATAGAACAATCTTACTGTAGTAACCACAAGCACTGTATGAGAAACTTTGGAATCTTGTGAATCGTTCTTTGTGTACTACAGAGCTGAATCAAGGGGAGATAGTAAGGTAAGAATAATTGTGTGGCAGCCATTAAATGACTGCATCTATCTGGAAAAAAAAAAAAAAACAACAAAAAAACAAACAACCAAAAACTTTTAAAATATCACTCCTGTGAAGAACCCCTTGGCTCTAGTAGAATAAAGATTAACTCAAGATCTGGTGCAATGTGCTATGATAGATAGCATGAGTCTTGACACTGACAGTTACAAATTACTGATATTTTGCATTCTGGTGTTTTTTTTTTTTTCCCCAATGACTCTTCTTCTGTTGTTTTTTGTTGTTGCTGTTCTTTTCAATTTTTTTATTTCACAGGTATGCAAGTATTCTACTCTTTCTACACTGCATATTTTCAAAAGTCTGAGTTTTCTTGGAGAGAAAATCTGAAATCATTCAGTTTTTCCCCAGAGGCATTAAAGGAGCACATACTGTTATGCCTTTTTTGTCTTTTTTTTTTTTTAAAAAAAAAGCTTTAATACATTTTTTAAAAGAGTTTTCTTCCTTCAAGAGCACACATATGACATTTGGCTGATAATTTGCCGGTAAATCAAGGAAATGCATTTGCTATTAGAAAAAAATAAAAAGAAAAAAAGAATAAAATTCTTTGTTCAGGTAAGCTTCAGTTTGTAATTCACACTCATTCACTACAGATTAATTATAGCTTGGCATCAAATTATCCAAAAATTTATTCTTCACTGTTGATATTCAGCCAAGGCCATATGACTTCAGCATGATTTTTCTTTCCCCGTAATTGTTACTCTATAAAGAAGATCTGCATGATTTCCAGAACACAAAGAACTGGATATTTCCTATCTCTGGTACTTCTACTTCACAAAAAAAAATCATCTAGTTTTGTACGACTGTGTATATATATATATATACATTCACTGGGGTTCTTCCGTTTATTATTTTTAATGCAAATGGTCTGATGGAAATTTCTGGAATACCAAGAACTGAAGTGAGATGCACCAATCTTGTATTATCCTAATGTTATATGCATCTGTACCATGTACACAGCTGACAAGGAGTATCTGAAGGGATCAGAGGTGTACAGTCAGGTTCTGTGAGTGAAGTGTCTTTTATGCTGTTTCCACATAACTTACTGACAGTACGTTCCTTAATGCTTAGAGTACTGACTGTTTTCTAGTTTGGTGATTGTTGAGATAGAGAGAGATCCAGGCCCCTGTAGTATCAAATAACTTTTGCAACTCTACCCTCACATGTTATCAATGTATTTTAAATTAAAATACATATGATATTTAGTTCATGCGATATTTTCTTTACAGAAAAAAAATGGCATGGAAATTACTAAAAGATATACAAATTACAATACTACTACAGATGTGACAATGTTACAATATGATGTAAGTTCAGATGCTCATTATTCTCAAAAGCTGAAAATAACCTGCTTATTAATGAGCCATTGCTCTCTGCTTAACATGACACTATTTTTCCTTGTAATAAATTAATCTTAAAACTATAATAATCGTGCTATATCAAAATTTGCTTGCAAACCTCATATGTATGTTGTCATTTTGGAGTATTGGAATAGATAGATGTAATCGTTAATAATGCAATTTTAATTTTAGAAGTCTATTCACATTTACTATATCATTATTACTTTACAATCTTTAAATTAAAATGCATTTTATGCTATCTTCTACTAATTTGCATTTTAAATCAGATAACATGCTCTGCATATTTAACATAGAGGAACATAATTAACCTCTATATGCTCAATATCTTCTTCTGCATTCCAAGCTAAGCATGTTCAAAATATATAATTGCATGCAATTATAAAATAATTAAATGTTTTTTTCCTATTATATATTGATTACAACAGGAACTCATGTGATTTATTGGTAACTAGAGAATATGTCTATTCTTAAGTGACAATTCTCAGGCTTACTACACTTTGAAATAACAGATATTAAAAGAGGTTAACTTAATAGAAAAACATCAGTTCAGGTTATATAAATGTTTTTATCTAATAAAAATAAATACTCCACAAAAAATACAAAATATTATTATGGATTCCAAATTAAAATTATTCCTTAAAAATTTGCTATTTAAACAACAGAAAGATTGCTAGAGGAAATATATACAATACTATATACAACATTAACACTAACATAACATTTATGGATGCTGTAAAGAATATCACAGTCAGGAGTATGCAGTATATTATATTAAATATACAATAATTTTAGCAAAAGTATTTTACTGCTGTACTGGACTGTGATGCAGTAGTAGGTGGCTGTGTTTTTGAGGACTATCTAGAAAATTAATAGTATTTATACAAATATAGGACATTCTAATGGGATTTAATTAAAAATTTATCTGATCATCCAGAATTTATAGATTTTTAAAAGATATCTGTCGATTTTTCTTTCATCAGCCTTTAAACAAGAAATCATTAATATTTACAGGGTAAAGAAAATACAGTATTTGCTCTTTGAAGGAAATGACCCTGTTGTCTCACTATATTTCAGCCCTCTCTGGTCGTTACAATGCCCAACTTTCTGGGGATCTGAGTCCTTTCTGCTGGTCACTGACTCTGATCCTGGAACAGCAACATCTGTGTGCATAAGGCACACACTGGGCACTGACAATGCCAGCATTTCTCTGTCTAAGCAAAATTCTGTTTTGTTTTAATCAGAAAGAAAACTTTTCTTTTCATGGTGGTACTGTTGGTGTGTTTTAGTTTCTTCCCGGCAGAAAAGGCAAAGTAATTGGAAAAAGGAAACATAATCTATATGAGCTAGAAATGAGATCTGAAGAACCAAGATTATTGCACCTGCTGTCAACAAGGAGGGAATAGAACTCTGGTGCCAGTGAGCAAGGACTCTCTCTCAATGTCCTCTCAAAGCCCAATGCATGTTACACACTGAAGCTTTTTGCTTGATGGAAGTGGAAATTGCTGAGTAAAACCTACCATTAAGTGAAGGCACCTCTGCAACAGCAGAGAGAGAGGAAGCAAAGCTAATGTATATTTATATCAATTGTAAATAGCATAAGACCCACTCAAACACTGGGGGATAAAATGTTATTCCTGTTGCATAGTCAGATTTTCTTATGAGATGCAACACAGAGACTTCTGTAACAAGAACTAGAAAAGATTGATTTTTTTTTCCTCTCTCTCTCTTTTTTTTTTTTCCTTTTTTCCCAACATCTGCAGAAGGGCTTATGTAAAGGAAGAACAAAGACATTTTTATTTACCCAAGACTGGAAAAAGTGACTTTTAAATCCAGCGTCATGTGGAAGTGACTAGGTCCTCAGACAAAATCCAATCAACAGTAATCAATCCTTTCAATTGTGTAATAAAATCTTGAGAAGATGAGGCTTTGCCACCGAAATGTGACATTGTTTTTCATTAAATAATGAAGCAATTATTGTCACAGAAAACCAATGTCAAACAGCAGTGAGTAAGGACAATCCTTCATCTATCATTATCTCATATAAGTTCATTTTGTTGAAGTACTTCAAACACTGGAAAAAAGTATACAGAAAAAAAAATTAAAATGTTACAATGGATTCACTTTACAATGAGAAAAATATTTACTTAACTTATGCCCTTGTTTGCATTTTATTCTTTCATGAATAATGAAATAGTTACTTAAATACCTGTCTTCTATGATTTTAAATGCATCTCTCAAAAGCAGATACCACACTGGGGTACATGAAGGAATCAAAGAAAGCACAAAAACCCTTGAAATCCTGTAACAATGGATATCATTTATTTGCCAGGCCTTTATCTTTCCATCTTCACCTTTTAATCATTACTGCTTCTCAGCTGTTAAAGAAAAAATCTTGCAATATCCAGTATTCATTTCTAATGCCTCCATTAGCATTCGGTTTTGTTTATTCCTTTGTATAGTGGCTTAGAAAACTTGAGTGAATGGGTAAATGAGTTAACTTTCTTCTCTCCCATACCCTCTCATGAGCTTTTTTCTCTAAATTATGCTGCCTATTGATGTATTAAATATTCACCACAGTTACAGGACTTGAATCCTGTAGTGGTTTGAAAGCAAAACAAGTGAGAGGCTCCAAGTCAGAAATACAGTTTAATATGAAAAAAAAACAAAAAAAAAAACCAAATCCAATAATACAAAAGACCACTGACAGAGTCAGAATACAACCTGAGCAGAGTGATGGAAGCAGTCCAGATGAGGCGGTCTTCCTGAAGCAGCAATCCCATAGAAAAGTCTGGTAGCTCTCATCCTCTGGGAATGCAGTGGGTAAAGCTGCCTGTACTGTCTCAAATCCGAGATTATATCCAGGTGGGAATGCTTGGTTCCTCCCTCTGGGCGGAGCATCTCACAATGGGATGAAGAGTCATGCAGGGAGTACTTGATAGCCCATAAAACAGAGATAGCTCCCAGAGGGAGTTATCTGTGAGTCATGCAGCAAGGCATTTGATGGGCCATTAGCAGAAGACAGCCCTGAGGGAGGCGGCCTGGGAAGAGTACTGCTCCAACAACTGGATTCAAAAGCTCATGAAGATGGTGATAGAATACTTTGTGCACATCCTATATTACAATCCAGGACAAATCCAACATCTTCTGAGTCACCTAGTAAAAACACCACAATGGAAACCTTGAAGCGGACTTAAAGCTGACTGAACATTCCCCCTCTTATGGTCTTTTTGCTGAGAAATCAAATATGAGAGATCTTGTGTAAAAAGGAATTTTTTTAGCAAATTGCATTTTAAAATTTAAATCCAGATCCACAAATTATCTTCAGTAATATACTAATGAATGATAGATAGGAAGGGTTCTTATTTAGCATATGTGATGCATTTTGGTATTATGGAAGAAATTAACAAAAGAACATTTTCTGAAGAAGTGAAGGCTTCTTTATTTTATTAAAATATATACTTAAATATATTCATAGATTATATATTGTATAACTATATATGGAATTACATAATACGTTTAATTAAATATATAGTTTCCGAGATAATACTGACTGAAAATGGACCTACAGCTTTATAAAGTCAGATTACAAACAACAACATGAAAGAAACTGAGACAAAACTTCCAAGCAACTAAAATTTCAATACTAATGAAGTTTATCATAAGGAATTTGAGACATTTTGCACAGAATTAATTGGTGAATGTGAAACATCTAATATGAAGAAATGGAAGAAAATAAGAACTATGCCTGACTTCTAGTGACAGAAAGCAGAAAAAAAAAAACAAAACTTTGAGGAAATAATCTCAAATAAGTTAAGAAAGAAATTAAATGTAACTATTTATATATCTCTCTTTCCACATCAATCTTTTTAGTTATTATTTTATGATGAAACCAAAAGACATTTTAAGTTCTGATGTCTGTTATGATTCTCTGTGATAAATGTTTGAAAGTGACAAAGACCTATAATTTACTTCACTTCTTATCCAGTGTGTAAAAGGTGATGTAAATATACAGTGGTTATAATTAAATGGTAATGTAAAATTTATTAAGAAAGAAAGAGGACTTAGGTTGCATATCATTTTTTATATTTATTTTTAAAAAAATTATTGGTACCTACTTAAAAAAAGAACAACAAAAAAAAATTAAAAAGGGGAAAAGCGAACAGGATGTCTCTTTGTTCCTGACAGGCTCTAGTTAATCCATTGCCCCCAAAGCTAATAATTAAAGGATTTTAGATGTGTTGCTGGTGAATTCAATTTGACACATTAGAGTTTATAATCCCTTTGACCTCAATTATTGAGTATGAATGATGGCAAACACTACTAATCCATATGCCTGGTGTCTTAATTTCTTTATAAAATCCAATACTTAGTTACCTGGCTGTGAATGAAGGTTATATGAATCACACAAAAATTCCAACCTTCATCTTAGAAAAAAAACCACAACTGAAGATAATTGTTCTATCTGTGAAGGTGACTTCTATGTACATTTTCTATGATGTGAAATACATAGACAAGAATGTGCAAAAACTTTTGTCCTTAATATTTATGTTAAAAAAAAAAAAAAAAAAAAAAAAAAAAAAAAAAAAAANGAAAGGGAAATTGATAGGAGAATTTAATTTTTTAGAGAAACTGATTACTTTTGTGTTCTTTTAAATTTTCATCAAGTCTATACTCAACAACTTCCATGTTACATTACTTGATTACTTTGGGGAAATATACAATGAAGTTGGAGTAACTATTCAAAACAGAAAGTCAGACTCGGAAGCAGTAAAAGTTCCATATTCCAGTTAAAATAAATTCCTGATATATTTAAAATTGCTTTCTTCAATTTGCTATTTTCAGACGTGAAAGTTATTGTTATGGAAGAGAGCCAACATATCCCGTTGGTGGCCAGTCACTAGTGGGGTTCCCAAAGCCTCAGTACTGGGCCCAGATCTGCTTAATATCTTTATCAATGATTTGGATGAGACAATCAAGTGCATCCTCAGTAAATTTGCAGAGAACACCAAATTGGGCAGGGGTGCTGATCTGGAGGGTAGGAAGAATCCACAGAGGGATCTGGATGGGCTGGCTAGATGGGCTGAGGCCAGCTGTCAGAGGTTCAACAAGGTCAAGTGCCGGATTCTGCACTTCAGTCACAGCAACCCCATACATTTGAAAAATGGCCCAGTGGAAAAGGACATGCAAGTACTGGTCAAGAGGCGTGGAACATGAGACAGCAGTGTGCCAAAGGACTCCTATTGTCTATTTTTGTGAAACTGTTCTGATGTTTGAAAGGAATTCTGGAAAAAATGGGTCTATTCCTGCTATACTGAAACCATCATCCCATCACACATTCTAAGTTTCTACAGTTTGAAAGATGACAATTTAATTTTCTACAACTTGAAGGTGACTTTGTTTGTGATAGGCAACTGCAATTATGTTTTCATATATGGTTCCATTGAAACACAAAAACTGAAACCATTTTCTAAATATTTCAATGAAGACAGATGTTTTCTTGAATTTTTTTGTCATACCTCAGCTAATGCAGTCAACACAGATAAACAATTATATAACAACATGATAGAAAATAATGTTCCCATGAATGTCATCACAGGGAGAAACCCATCTTTCATCACACTGCTTGAACATTGCCATGCAGCACTAAAATTAAGGTTAGCTGTTGCATTGTGCTAGTAATTTTCCAGCAAGGAAGAATAATAAAAAATCCATCTAAATCAATGAGAAATTTTTGAAGTGACTTCAGTGATACCTAAATTAGATCTAAGTACTGTGTCACCTCCACATTAAAAACGCAAGTAATAGTAATTGCATTACTATCACTTTAACAAAATGTATCTGTTTTGCCTGTGATTATGTTTTTTTTCTGTATTATATAAACTTTTTAGCTGCATTATGATGGACAGTTTTCCATGTTTTTAGAAACACCAAAAAATTAAGAATTTTTGCCTTTGTAAAAGTATTATTATTTTAGTTTTTTTGTTTGTTTGTTTTTTTTTTTGTTTGTTTGTTTTTGTGTTTTTTTTTTTTTTTTTTTTTTTTTTTTTTTTTTTTTTTTTTTTTTTTTTTTGTGGTTGTCATCTTTCCATGGTGTATGTTATTTTCATTTTGAAGTTTGTATATTCTATTTTTTGTAATACTTCTAGAATCAGACTCCTTAGGCAGCCAAAAATGATCTTTCCATCTCCCTGACAAGACTAAGTAGAGTGTTAATCAAATTACAGAAATAATTAACACCACAAGTGCTTTGGGCTTGAAGTAGCACATAAGAAAAAGCCTACAGTAAATTCTCTGTGTAGGTACGTTTTTTATTAAGGGGAACATTGTGTTGATTCTCAGCTGATACAGACCACCTCTTCAGCATAAAGCTGTCTATTGACCTTGATTGGCTACTGAAGATGGAACTGAGCTATAGGGTTTTGTTACTTATTTTGCTATGAGCATATAACACCTTTATGCAAGAAAAGATTCAGTAAACAAAACAATTTATAGTCAATAATTTTTTAGAATACTTCCATGGGTTTTTATTGATATTTTTAGGTTATATAAATTCAAACACTTCATAAACCCCAATATCAAATAAGATATTGCCATTTACATCCTTTCACTAACATATGTATGACTACATAAAATGAAAATCATAACTGAATTTGACCACAAAATTTATATGTATTCTTCTAAGTAGAAGTAATACATCTCTGTATAAAGACATACCCAGGAAAGAACGAAACCTTTGAAAGTGTTAGGAGAGAATTGTTGAAGTCATCCAGAAATAGCACTTAAAAAAAATCATCTGGAAGAAATGAAAAAGCAGTTTGTAAGAAGTAAATGATGCTTCTAGACTTTTATCTCCTTTTGTTTGAGCAGCTGCACAGCAAAATAAGAAAGGTATATTGATTTTTTTTTTTAATATAACTTTGGTTTTTGAAAACAATATTGAAGTTCGTAAATATATATGGTTTACAAATATTTGCATTCTATAATTGCTTCTACAGAGAACTGGAAAAGTTGAAACAGTAATTCATTTTTTTTCTGCAAAGAGCAGCAGAATTTTAACTAGTTTCTTTTCCCACTGTTCAGCATCTGATGTGTGTTCTTCAATCAAACTTCCAACGCCCCCCAAAAAAGCTCACATGTGAAATGATAAAAAAATAAATAGCCAATATATTTAGATAATAGGAATTGCTGAAAGTATTATGTGTAGTGCAAGGTTTGGCATATGTGCCATAATGGATTGTTAAGCAGAGTTTGCTTTCATCATATTTCAATATTGGATATTGGAGAGAAGTTTAAAGTTATTTTGGTGAGTTTTAATACAAGTTGCATTGACTTGGAAATGCTTGAGGTCTTTTGTTTTATACTACACAGGATCTGCTTGTGTGTAAAATGCATATTTATATGTTTAAATGAATATATAGGAAATTATTAAAAAATAGGTTCATTGTACAAAAGGTGGTGTTATTCATTTGCCACGAACATGTCTCAAAATCCTCATAAGTTTAGATAGATTGCATAAAGTTGAGTAAGAAAAATGTATGCAAAGATTGGTTTTACAGCAGATTCCATATTGATTTATGAAGACATTAATTTGCCATTTAAGTCTTAAACTTGACTATTAATAATTCTTGACATTCAAAAGATCTTTTTATATCAAAAAGTCTAGCTAATTTCTTAAAAAGATGACTTTGCACAGTAGTGCATTTCCTTAAAGAGCAGTGCATTTTGAACAACTTTTAAACAAAAAGAATGGTCATTAAATTGCCAAGTTGTTAATAAAATACCAGTCTGTAGTAATAGAAAAAGTATTGCATATATTTGCTTAACATATAATGGAGTAATTCATTCAAGGAAGAATCAAAATGCACTAATATTCAGAAAGACTCTGCATATTTTCCAGCTTTTACTTGCTGTATCTAAAGCAAAATTGCATATTTTCTTGGAAACAAGTTTAAAATAATTGTTTAATTTAAAGTTTATTTAATTCTTAGGTAAGGGCAAAGGGAAGTTCATTTCAGCGTATAATGTCATCACAGAAAGTAAGCAGATATAATCACATAATTGAGCAAAATTATGGTAAAGATAACTGTAAATTAAATGCTTTGGGATATTGTTGGCAGAGAAAGAATGAATAAAAACACTTACTAGTTTAACAGCAGATATGTTGTTTACAAATGTCTGTCAGAAAAAAGCATTAGCCCTCTTTACTACTTTTATAAAGCATGATTTTCTAGGGGTTCTAAAATTGTTTCATTCTAACTCAAATATATCCCATAATATCACACTGAGAGAGGTAAACACGGCATAGGTACTATGTATATGTCACAGACTAGAACAGAATGAGAAGAAAAGACTGAGCAGCTTACAACAACAAAAATGGGTTAAAGATCCAAGAGGAAAATGGACTGCTCAAAGTTTGGGAGAGCAGTGAGTAAAAAATGCTGGTTGACACCTGAGGCTGAAAATAAGGTTGAGAGCACCCATCAGAAAGAAGACTGGAAAAGTGAATGGCAGGTTAAGTGAGACTAAAATGAAAGCAAAAAGGAGAAAACTATGTAAATAAGTACAGGTGTGCTGGTATACAAAGACGGTGGAAAAAGCATATGAAATCTAAAGAGGTTTACTACTTGACAGATTGAGCATTTACATTGGGATCTCAAGAAGAAATTAAGTATTATGTATAAATGAAATAATTTTAAAGAAAAAGGATTTCAATTCTGAGTGAAGAGCTGTGGATTCTGAATAAAAATTCAATACAAAAAAAAAATTAAAAACAAACAAACAAACAAAAAACCCAAAAACAAACCAACCAACCAACCAAACAAACCACTTCCACTTCTAGCAGTAATCTCAGTATCTTTAGAGAACTCTAAAAATCTGTGTTCTGTATATCTTTGGTGACACAGAACAATATATATATATATTGTACGAGAAATATTGAAGCAGCCTTGAGAGAATGTTGTTTACTGGAGGTTGTGATAGAGAATAAACTCAGAGAGATCAGAAGAATGTTTTCAGTTTATCTGTCACACACACAGAGTTCAGGAGCAGATAAAGTCAATAACAGAAAATTGGTAAAAGAGCACAGAAATATACTGCTTAATGGTAAAATAAGCTGTGAAAATGAAACCATATATCTAACTGGGAGAGCTGTGGAGCCTTCAGCATTCTGTTACATTTTAGTTCCATACTTTTCAGTTACAGGAGGGTTGGATGACATCTGTCATAAAGGCTGAATTTCTAATTTAGTCTAATAGAGAAGAGTGTCATCTCCTGCTCTTTAAGTACTATGTAGTGAGTGGAGTTGGCATCAGTTAACTAACAAGACTCCTTGTAAGCACATCTTGTGAATAGCAGTAGAGCACAGTGTTATGAAAATCTTCCACTAAAAGTTTTTAATGACAACTGTGATAATTTAAATGGAAACAGTGACACTGGGGGGGAAATTGCCCAAGATATCTTTAATTTCCATATCCCAGATCCCAGAATATTTTCAGAATAAAGAAAAAAGAAATATTTGAGACATGTTTTAAGTTTAGCCTTATTGAATTTCTTAGGGTGTTCAGAATACAAACCTTTTTGTCTCTTCCTCTTTCAAATCACAAAGTGAAAACATAGAATATTTACCAGAAGACAAATATTACATACATCATACATCTCCTTGCTCCCCAACAACAACAACAACAAAAAAAAAAAAAAAAAAAAAAAAAAAAAAAAAAAAAGACAGTGAGAAAATATGAATTTTGGCAAAACATAAATGAGAATTATTAATTTCTTAACATACAAAAATATGGAACATGAGTTAAGGAAAGCAGTTTTGTGTGTTTAAGGGTCTCCCATTTAATTACCATCAATGTGCTTCTCTGAGGTTTCTTCAATACATTTAATTGACAGTTGCAGAGGGAAAGGGAGGGTAGAAATTGCTTATTGTTTGAGATGAATTTATAGCTGTGTCAGGGCCCTAGGGCCATTATCATCTTTACTGTCACTGTTCACTCTCCCTTGGGCCTTTTCCCAGAGTGGACATGGCTCAGGACCCCATATCAACCTCCTGAGACATCAACCTGCCCCTGTGATGCCACAGCAGGAGCAGCCCTGCCAATCCCACCCTCCCCATGGAGGTGCCCAGTGCCTGGAACTGGGGCTGCCCAGGTACCCCCAAGCTGCCCCTCTCAGTGGTCTTCTCCTGCTCCATGCCCTGCTGTAAGAGACCATGGGGAGAAACTCCCCTGCTACCATCACCCCAGGCTGAGAGGTGACACAGATCAGGCCTAATTCAGATGAACTGCGTATCCTAGAAAGTTACTAAAAAAAAAAAAAAACAAAAACCCAGATTTCAACATAGAAAAAGATTAATGAAGACAGCAGGGAGGTAAAATAAAATCATATTATTTTGTGTAAACATTAAAGCCCAGTAAAAAATTATGTGAATGATAACTGTCCCATGGTTGGGGAAAAAAGAAAATTCAAAACAGTGGGACAACAAGTTACCACAATGCATGACAATTAGAAATATTCTATTATTTGTATTATATTCTAACCAAAAAGAAAAGCTAAGTGATAGTGTTATTTCAGCTAGAATTTAGGTAATTTTTCACACATTCATGTGGAACCACAACATTACTCTGATTTTTTTT
>VXBN01007303.1:0-35717 GCA_013397395.1 Sinosuthora webbiana | reverse complement strand
AACCACAGCATTACTCTTTTTTTTTTTTTTTTTTACTTTCTTTCTTCCTTTCCTTTCCTTTCCTTTCCTTTCCTTTCCTTTCCTTTCCTTTCCTTTCCTTTCCTTTCCTTTCCTTTCCTTTCCTTTCCTTTCCTTTCCTTTCCTTTCCTTGCATACAGCCATCATTTGACCTATGAGCAACATGACACAAGAAAATTATTCTTATAGCACAGTCCAGAAGAGTACAAAAAGTTAAATAGAAAAGAGCGGTGTCAAAAAAATGATTTAAGAGGCCAAACACTAATTCTTTAAGCTACTAGTATAGATATACACTCTTCAACAGTGTGGCTCCTTTAAAATATGAAACAGGTGCTTCCTTCAGTACAAAATAGTAGAGAAATTCTGTTATATTACCTAGTATTTCAGCATGGAAGCACTTCAGATTAAAATACAATACTTTGTTCATTTCTAAAACGTCTCTGGTTTTGAGAAATGAAAGCCCTAGAGAGTAATGACAGCAGGAACAGAGGGCTGTGAAGGTGAAAGAAGTACCTAAACCTGTTTCAATAATTACTTATTTCCTTCTTCCTACGGAAAAAAAAAAAAAAAGAAAGAAACCAAGATATTTCATCATAAAAGTTATTTTCTCCCTGTTCTATATCCAGAGAGCACTACTTTCAGTAATTTTAATATTCTTGTATTGCCTTTTAAACTGTCAGTGTCTTTTCTTACACATTACATCTCTTAAGCTAGCTTTACCTAAATACTGTCAGTAAAAAGAGGATGGAAGGTCCCTTTGCATGCTCAAAACTGAACTCTAATACAGACTGAAACACCTACCAGACTACCAGCCTTAACTGATTCCTGAAAAAACCTACAGGTGAAACCAGCATATTCAGAAAGTCAAAAAAAGGATATTCAAAATACCCTAAAATCCAAAAAACCCTAAAATCCAAAAAATCCCAGTGATCCAAAGGTCCTGGATATTTTTGAAGACTTGACTTTGAGATAAATTTTAATGTGAGACTCAATGTCACTTCAGTAATGTTATGGGCCAGCTCAAAGAAGTTTCAAGAAGAGATTATAAGAATATTACAAATGTACAAGATATGATGTATGAAAACAATGTGAAATTATTTGTGTTACAATCTACAGAATTGAAAAACAGTCAGAAGAATATGTTGTTTTACACCAGTAGGCTGCTCAGATCGTCATTGCCACTTGCCTTTGGGATGGGGCAAAGAATCAGAATAAAATTGAGAAAATTTATGGGTAGAGGTCAGGGCAGTTTAATAGGTAAAACGAAATCTGTGCACACAGGCAATGCAAAACAAGAAATTCATTCACCTCTTCCTGTGGGCAGGCAGGTGTTCAGCCATCTCCAGGAAAGCAGGGCCTCATCACTTTTAAAATTACTCGGGAAGACAAATACCACCCCATGAATGTTCTATCTTTTGTCCTTCTTTCCCCAGATTTGTACACTGAGCATGACAACATCACCATATGGTCTGAAATATTCCTTTGATCAGTTGGGGTCAGCTGTCCTGGCTTCATCCCCTCCCAGGCTCTTGTGTACCCCCAGCATCCTCACTGGTGGGCTGGAGAGAGGCAGAAAGACTTGATGTTGTGTAAACACTGCCCAGCAAAAATTAAAGAACCTGTGTGTCTACTAATCCTGTTTTCATCCCTGATCCAAAAATAGCATCATGCAAACTGCTATGAGGAACATTAAGAGTGTTTGGGCAGTTGGATCAAATCTAGTCTGTAGAGTAAGCAAAGACCAAGGAGCTATAAATTTCTGAAAGGGACATTTATATTTAGTAAAATGACTCATAAAACAAGCATCACTGACTATATTTGCAACTCTATTTATCAACACTACACAAATGTAATTTGAAAGGTCTTAACACAGTAAAGTGACCCAAACAGGTTGGTAAATTAAATAGAGGGCCAGTGAAGAGTGTGTGGCTGCTGGAACACAAACAGGAGGTCCTGACACCTCAAATAGCACTGGGCAAATTAATTTGTGTTGGGCAACTGAATTGTCTTGCAGTTCTGCTAGATCTAATTACTCTCTAATTTATATTGGAACACTTGTACATCTAAATTTCAAGATGATTATTTCCCAAAATGTTCAGGTTCCTTCTCAAGAGTTTTACTGCTGTAAACATCAAGTGGAATTTTATTTACAAATGTATATAATATGGTTTTGATATAATCAAAGAAATTATTGCACATTACAAATGTTTTAATTCTTCATGGGGACCAATACTGGGAAAATACTTTCTTCCTTTTTATACATATTATTTTTTCCCACTTTACTGAGAAGTCTTAACATAAACTGATGTAACCCCAACTAGGAACCTGGTGACATAAAATCAAGAAAGAAAAGGAGAAATCTGAACTCGGCAGATGAGGGTAAGTACATCTCAAAAACTCTTAAAAAAAGATTTGGAATAGAAGATCTGAGATTTTCTTGAATTGACTCAACCTGTGTTTATTAAATTGGGACAAACCAGATGCATCTGGCACAGAACTGAAGTATTCAAAGTCTCATATACGTCTTTTTATTTCCCCCAGAAATGTGATAATATTGGACAGACAAGGTATGAACACACAGTATCTCCTCTGTCTCTATTTTCCTCTGTCTCCTAGAGATTCACTTAGATTTGTGAAGCTAATATTATAAAAATAGCTTCTTTTGAGGAACAGTTATGTATGCCTAATTATGCTACACTGGACAAATAGGATCATATATAAGTCAGTGAAAACAAAGCAAAACAAGACAAATACAATTGGATTGTTATTATTTGAACCATGAATAATTATTTTTAGTAGAAAAAAAGGACATTTTAATTATATTTCATTATTTAATTGGATGGATTGTGCTAACCACAAATATAACAGCAAGAATATAACTTTCAGAGAGTAGAAGACGGGTCTCAATTTACACATGATTTGTTTTGAGGATTTTGTTTCAAAGTTATCCAACAACAGTGCTTGTTTTCTTTCATGAATATGATGTTTGGAATAGATTATATCATGTCCTCTTCAGGATAAGTTGAAGAATGAGGAGCATTTGATCAATGACCTACCTTTGAGCTCATATCTTCATGTCTGACTATTAAGGCTCCTGATAACCTCAGTATGAGTCATCAGAAATAGCTTATGAACCCAAAGAGAAAAGAGAGAAGCTTGCATTTCTAGGAAAACTTTCTTCCTTAGAAAATATCAATGTTTGCCTAACACTTCCAAGAACAGGGGTATAAATCCTTATATCTTTGGGCTAAGGTACGTAGCTACTGATCTAATTGAGATAAAGATCTGTTTCAAATACCAGATTGCATAAATTGAAGCATTTCAATTTATTTTAATCTCTATGGTAATAATTGATAGCAAAGTGTGTGTGATTATGTAATTTTTCTGATAGCAATGTTGAACCTCAAAAAGAATAAAAAGCTCTAAAAGTTACACGAGATTTACATCTTCCTTCAAACTTCAAGCATAAAACTTTTTAAGACTGTGAGTGATATCTTGGCTCCATAGATACTTGTGGGAGCTTTGTAGCAATTTAAAACGACCCAGATTTTTGACCTAAATCTGTACCCAAAGACACATTAGCAGTTTCCTATTGAGTAAGACAAGTAATTTGATTATAAGGAAAATGGCTGTTTCAGACTTTTTTTTTTTTAATTGATACAGTCTTGTAAATATATATTTATATAAACTGTAGGGTTCTGCTATTTGTATGAAATTTATCAGGAACCATCATGTGAACTTCAAAACATATGTACATTTTGGTTTTCTTGTTTTCCTAACTTCCTTCAGATGCCTTGGAAAGGCTAGAAGCTAGTGCAGTATTATTGAAACTGCACTGTTGAGATCACAAAGATTGATCATTCTGTGTCTTCACCCCAGATTATGGATAGAAGTCATGAAATAGGGTGGATGTAATGCATACCAAAACCACCTCACCCTATGTTCCTCTCAAGAAACATAAGCATACAGATTAAATACAGTTGGCTCAAATTTAACTAACACAAATGGAATGGCACCAGCAGGATTTGAAAAATAAACTGATAATAAGGTGGGAGCATTAATTTTTTCTATTGTCAGTATGTATCTTAAAATCCTCAGCATAATGTCTGTTGGAGGCACTTCTCTTGGACAAAGTTTTCTAACAGAGAAAAAAAAATCCTGCTTTTACTTTTTCCTAATCCAACAGAAATCTTGACAGTACCATATAGATAACAGATCTACTTAGTCTCTACAATGAAATAAACTGATAAAAGACACTGCAACAATCTTTCTATAGTTTGCTATAAAAAGTCTTACCATTGACCTGTGACAGCCTGTGCATTATGACTTCATTGGCTTGGTTTCCTTCATTGTGACCCATGGAGGCAAATTAATCAGGATCAAAGTGAGAGGTGTAGGGGTTGTAACCGGCAGAATTGAACAACCAACAGCTGTTTTTATGGATTTACATTCCCTACAGTTGCACAGAGAAAACAAATAATGATGGTGTTTGAACAAATTTAGCTGTATCTGTATCACTGACACATTCTCCCACACACCAAATTTTATGCTATAAAGAAAGGGAGTTTACAATGGCTTTTCATAGAGGTTAAACTATTTCCTTTGACCTGAATTATAGACAACTCTCATTTTATTGTCTCTAGATACATAATTCCAAAGTATTTTAATTGATTCCATCAGGAAAAACAAACCAAACTTCAACAACTAATAAACTAACAATGCACTGCAGCAGGTATCTCCATTTATGCAACAGAAGAATCTCAAGCTCATGCAATAGCAGAATCTCAAGCTCTTACACTTATTTTAAGATTTGAAGTAAAATGCTGTGAAAGACATAATCATAATATCATGGAAATTGGAAGAGATATCTGAAGGTACTTTTTTGCATAGTCTTTCTTGTTATTGGATAGTTAGATTAAATTGATAAGGAGTTCTGCACAGTTCTGAATAAAATCCAGGATGGAGATCCCATAACTTTCCTGGGAAAACTCTTAAAGTGTTTTAACACCTCATGCCACTTCTTTGATTTTTTTTTTTTTTTTTTTTTTAATTTTTGGTTGGAATCCCCTCTGTTCTAGCTTTTGTCCAATGAGTCTCATCTTTCTAATGTAAGCCTCTATAAACAGTCTCTGTCCATATTTTCTACTACTAGCCAATAAGTGTATGAAGAAAGGAAAAACATTTTCCCCCTAAACTTTTCCTTTCAAGGATAGTATTCTCTCAATCTCTCCTTTTCAGCCCCTTAGTCATCTCGGTCAAGGTTGGCTGAAGTTTATTCCTTTCTTGTACTGAAGTTCTCTACACTAGGCACAATCCTGTAGATATCACCTAACAAGTGCCAGATAGAAGGGGAGAATATTTACCCTTTACCTGTGGACTATACTCTCATGATACCGTACAATCGAATATGGAATTGACCTTTTCTTTGCTGGAAGACCATCCAGCTGACTCAAGTTCCACATGTTGCTTATCAAGACCCTAGATCCTTTTCTAGAAAACTGCTTTCTATTTAGTTGTCCTTCAGCTTATTTTCTTGCATAGAAGTGTTGGGTGTCAGGTAAAACCTTGTATTTTTCTTTAATGAACTTTGATATATCTCAATATACCCATTCCTCCTGTATGCAGAGGTTCTTCAGAATAGCACATCTCAACGCTTCCACTGGTGCTCTTCACAAACTTGCTGATCCCCTACCGTATCCCCACATGCTGGTTGTTATTAAAGACATAAAACAATTCTCTGTATTGATCTCTGAGGCATGCCACTAGTAATAGTGATCACCATTGATCACTTCCCTTTGAGACCAGCTGCCAAGAAAATTTTCCATCCACATCTTGGTTACTCAAGTCCATACCACTCCAATTTTTGGTAGACTATGAGGGAACTGTGTTAAAAACCTTAAATCTCTGAAGTAATGTATAGAGCATTCACTTCTCTTGCTTTTTCCACACAGAGATTTGTCTCATTGCAGAGGGTAATCAGTTTAACTGGGTATCATTTGCCATTTGTAAACCCTTGCTGACAGATTCAAATCACCTTCTGGTCCTTGATATAATTTGTAATAGCTTTGTGATTTTTCCAGGAACTGGTATTAAGCTGGTTGCCCTGTAGTTACCCAGACCCTCCTTCTTGCCTCTTCTTGAACAGGAATAAAGATGAACATTACATTAGTGTCTTCCAGTAATTCCTTTGACCACCATGACTTCTAAAGATGGTAGAAAATGGCCTCACTCTGTCCCCAGTCAGCTCTGTCAGTAGCTCTGGATCCGGTTATTTGGTCCCATGGACACCTGTATGTCCAATTATTTTAAAAGGTTCCCAAATTTAAGCTTCCTGTGCTACGGGTAATGACTTGTTCATACAGAGGCTATTTAAAGTCGTGATGTCCTGGGATGCCCAAAGACAAATATTATAATTTAAAACTGACAAAAAAGACTTTGTAATACCTCAGCTTTTCTGAAGTCCTTTCTTTTTTCTCCCTAATACTCTAACACATCAAGTTACAGCCCACACTCTCCTCATTCAAGTTACAGCCCACATTCTCCTCATTCTTCCTTGGCTGACAGCATACTTACAGAAGCTCTCCTTGTTGCACTTCACAATCCTTCCCACTTTCAGTCTCAGCTGAGTTTCACTTCCTTAACTGCAGCCGTGCATGCTCTGACAGTGTCTGTATGCTCCTCCCAAGCAGACCTTTCTTTTTGTGCCTTCTATATAGTTCAGTTTTCTTTTGATGTGTTCCTCTACTCTGCTACATGGGACTTCTGTGAATTCATAACTCAGTTTGACTCCACATGAAATTCAAAATAGTCATATTCCTTTTTGTCATTCCTTTTCACCTTTATCATTCTGGATAAAGAGGATAACAGAACTTCCACAATAATATCAGAGCTTTCATGAGCTTCCAAATCACACTCTGAAAGCATTTAAACGAATAGTATAAATAATAGGTGGTTGGTATAAACCCATGGTTTTGGCAGTGAGGTGGGGTCTGCACAGGTGACACCTGAAAGAAGAGGCCAGGATTTGCCCTATTCCAGACACAGCCTGTTCTGCCACCTCCAAGGGAGTTACTAAAGGACATATCTGAACCTGCCATAAAGTTGGTGGCACTTGAAAAAACATATTTAGGGAGTTTAAACACCAAAAGGACCATATTTAAGGAGTTTAAACACCTCATGGTAGATCTGATAACACCCCTGGAGGAACTGAAGCCAGTGGATGAACACATTACCACAGGCAAATCCCTTGAAGTGGCTTGTGACCTGTAGATAAGCACATACTGTAGATAAGAATACATCATGCTTCCTGAAAAGACTGTGGCACATGGATAGGCCCACAGCAGAGAAAACAGAAGGCATGAGCAAGAGAGAAAAAGAAAGGAATAAGGAACAGGGGAAAGGAATCACTGCAGCCTGATTCCAATCTCCTCCTCAGCCCATTGCCTCACCAAGGCAAGTAAGATTAACCTGCATTGATGACAAGGGAGTAGGAATTTGAAAGGGGGAAGGAGAGGTGTCTGGAGTGAATGGGAAATGGGAAGAAAATATTTTTTTCCCTAAGTGTTTAAATATTTGTCTGCTTTTTTTCTAAATATCCTATCAGTAATTAAATGTCTATGCTAACGGGCAATGAAGTAAGTTAAATTTTCCAAGCAAGTCAGTAATTGGTAAGTGATTTCCCTGATCAATTTTTATGCTCTTGTTCTTGCTGTTTCTTCCTTCATCCCACTGGAACAGGGACAATGAGTGAGTGGCAGAGTGCATACTTGACTGCCAGCTTTGGCAAACACCATACAGACAGACAAAAATCCAATTGTTTAACCAATCCAATTGGTTAAACTTCAGAGCCTATAGAAATCCCTGGATATCTTCCTCTACACTATGAAAGTTTATGAAATGTTTTCAGCTGAATTTCTTGTTAGGTGTGAATATGACAGCCAGCCAGAAACTTAGAAACTACATGGAGTAACATACTCATGAAAGTAACATACTCTCATGAAAGCAACATACTCTCATGAAAGCTTCAGTAAGAGACAGAGAGAGAATAAGAAAGTGATTAGAAGGCAGGGTGAGTGGAGAGACTTTCCACGACCTTAGATAACACAAACTGTATAACTAAGAAAATACTCTTCCTACTGCTTTTATTAACATGTAGGTATTAATAATCAGTAATATGTAGGAAGGCCATTCTCACCTACCTAAATATCAGATCATGTAATAAATTTATTCCAAAAACACAACACATGGGACCAAACCTCTTTTTTGCAAAAGGAGGTTCAAAGCCATTCCTACCATTTACACGAAGCTTCTACTGCTTATCACCCCTTATCATCTGAGTCTTTACATTCAGGCCAAAAAGTTAGAAGATTTAATTAATTGATCTGCTTTTCTTGGCACATCCTCTGTGCAGCATGAATTTCAGGAAACAGTTGGTAATTTTACACAGGGAAGAGTGCAAAAGGTGAGAGGGACATGACTGTGGAGCCAGAGACTTGCTGCTCTTCTAAACACAGAGGCACACTAAGCAGGTTTTAAATAATATTAGTTTGCTTTAACTTTAAATGTTAACACACTGATACAAATAGCTAGGAAGCAATACATTTTTGCACCCAGTGGCCCATATTATTACCATCACTGGAAACAAGATTTAAGCCCTTGTGCTAACCCTGCTATAGATCATCCTGACCTCTTAGGTTTCTTATCAGCTGTTATGAAACTCACTGTGGAAGCAGAGCTTAGCTGACTGTACAGAACCCCAAACATTTTATAAAAGGCAATCTTGAATTAGGAGTGAAGGTACAATGGGAAAAAGTCACCTGTGTGTCTTCTAGAATTCCTTAGTGAAGAGCTCTCAGCCATATCATTTCTACAGCTGTTTTTCTCCTTTTATCCTTACTATGTTATCTTTATCAGGAAAACCCTTTTACATTTCTTTGCAACATAATTTTGGGCTTTAAGTCCTAACAGGGAAATGTAATATACAAAAATATACTTCCCATTGCTTTCAGCTAAAGTGCATATTTCCTATGATCCATTTATGATTCTTCACATTGATAACAAACAAAATACAGATAAAAGAAAATAGTAGGTTTTGAATAATCTGCATAACCTAATAGAGAACAGCTCCTAATGTTTTTTTCCAGAAAAGATAATAAAATACTTCCTTGATAAAGAAAAATCCGTGGCCAGCAGAATTGCTCTTAAGGATTATTACATATAAAGAGAATAAACTGTTTTAAATATTTTCTACTTGCTACTTCTATATCTAAAAGCTTCTTGCAAAGCAAGAAAAAACATTGTCCCAGACAGATCCCCCATGCTTGGAGATTTGTATATTAATCCAACTGTTCAGAATGCCTTTACTTCTTTTTTTCCAGACCATTTCTTTAATATTCAAATTTCTTTAATATTGATGGTTTTGCACAGAATGGTGAAACAAATTTCTGATCTTTTTGTTTTCTTCTGCTTGTTCATGCACTTACAAATTAGGGTTTTTTTTTTTTTTCCTTAAAATAAAATTAGCTTGTAATGCTATTTATCACTTTGGCACATAATTTTAATAATGTCTGTAATGATCCATAGGAGATATTTATTTACCTTGAAATTTCATTTTCATCAGAAATATATTTACTATGCACAAACAAAGTATTCCCCAGTGCAGTGAGTGCCATCAAACTCCATATAAATCAAATAAGCTCAAAAGTAAGGCAATTGAAAAGTCCTAAATTAATATGAGTAAGAAGTTACAGATCTGAAATTTATAGAAAGAAAAAAATTTGGCCAACATAGATTTTGTATAGGCATACTCTAGATTAAAATCTATTTCTAGTGAAATGTCATTGAAGGAAAGTTTTACACTTGGAAAACAAACAAACAAGCAAATAAAAACTCAACTAAAAATAAGGATATAAATTATGTTCTTATGAAAAATTTTCATTTCCTGTATTTGTTGTTTTGCATAACACAAGATGAAAGCTACATCTCCATGCTATGTCTTGTTTTCCAGGGTAATTTATGGAATATGATATCAACCTCACCCTTTCATGTGTCCTAGGCATGAAAGCTCAGTTACCAGGAACTTTAGCTTCTATAAGTTTTCACAACCTTCTCTATTTATTACTTGATGAAAGCAATTTTACAGAATAATTTAACTGTAAGGAAAGATTGAAGAGAACTACTTTTCTATAGAAACAAAACAAGAGACTGAAGAGTTCATAAGGGGAATATGAACAGTAATGCCCTTTTAATCTCATTGAAAGTATGTTTTCAAATATTATTTTACTTAATAAGCAATGCATCTCTGCTTGTTTTTTGAACAAAGAACAAAATATAGAGTATGTATCATGGTCCTTCCAGTGTAATGGACGAAGTCTGATTTCCATTCATCTACAATGTCTTCGCTACAATTTTTTATGGTATATATTTTTAAAATTACCTTCAATTTCCTTCTTGATATGACTGGCAAAAGTTTATAGCATTTTTTAAGAGGAGGGTTGATATTTTTTCCAATTAACACTTATGTTTATATTTTTGAACAACATGAAAACAAATCTTATAAGATGAGCAATTTTAGTTCTGAAATGTCCAAAATTAATATCAATCATCTCTTTGCATTTATTTCACATCATTGCGCAATGCGCACATTTTGGAATTTCATCGGGCTAAGAAGTTTCTAGCACTGGACCACAGTAATAGTCTCTTGTCTTATAACAGCAGAGGAAAAAAAAAAAAAAAAAGACATTTTTTAAAATACCTTAAAATAAGTCTCCAAATTATTGCCCTTTGGAAAAAAAAAGTAGACTCCACACTTATTTCCATATCAGTTCAAAGATCCAAAATTTTGTAACATTTACACTTTCTGGACAGCTCAGAAAATTACTGGAAAGTAAGGCAAGAAGAAAAATGGATGAGGAAGTGTTTTCCTGAAAGAAATTAATACAAACAACAGTCATTACAGCAGACTTGGAAAGAGAGAAAAATTCCAGGGACTGATATTATTTAAAAAGCACAGTAATCATTTGTTATTGGCTGAGTAAAAGGGTCTTCTGGATGCTTCTGCATGAGAGAGCATGACTATTGGTTTTGGTGGCAAAGAAACCTTACTGTTTCATGGTGGGCTGGATAAGCTATTGCTCAGAAGAAGGGAATTACACTATTCGATCTGAAAACATCTTTCAACTCATCTAAAAAAATGCAATAAAAAAAAAATCTGCTGTTGCTGGTAGAATAGAAGCATTTTCCAAAAATGTTGCATTATCTTCAAAGTATCTATTTTCTCTTATATCCTTTCCCATACAACATAAAATGGAGGTCTCCAGAGAATATTTTACAATGAAAATCATTGTTTGTGTGTTTCCTGCAGCCTGTCCTTCTCTCATATAAGCAAAACTATGTGTTTTCAGTCTTGAAGAGGGAATAACACATGAAACCTTAATGACATACGACAGCCAACTAAACCTCTCTACACACTGCTGAAAAACCAAACAGAAGATTACAAAAAAACCCCTAAAAAACCCAACCAACCAACCAAAAAAAAAAAAAAACCCCAAAAAAACACAAAAAAAAAAAAACCCCAAAAAAACACAAAAAAAAAAAAACCCCAAAAAAACACAAAAAAAAAAAAACCCCAAAAAAACACAAAAAAAAAAAAACCAAAAAAAACACAAGATAAATAGTCAGGAGGAAAGAACTGGAATCCAGAAATAGCAAACGTTTCTAAGTTTTCTAAAAATATAAATGATTATTTGAAACTTTAAAATGGCTGGTCAAATTTAGGGTTAAATAATACCTCTCTAATTAAACTGAATTAGAATTTTCCTCTGCTTACCTGTTCGCCTGGGGTTTTTATCTTCTTTATTGCCAGAAATATAATTAAACACTCTTACAGATTTTAGATCTAGCAACTTCAATTCTTATGATGCTGAGAATATATACCTTAAAACTGAACAATTGCTACTCAAAAAGCAACTTGAAGGAATGTAGATTTCACCTTTGGATAGAGAAGGGTTAAGAATAAAAGTTATTCAGTTTCTAAAACTTATTATATGCATTTAATGGCATTATTTTTGGAATGGAAAGAGATGTATTTTGGAAACAGTAATGATTAAATTTCTGTCAGTGTACAGGGAATTACTGTCATCTCTGTTTATGTTGATCAGAATTGCGCAGACATTCTGATTCCTACTCAGTGCAATCTTTTTTGAAGTGCTCTAAAATTTAAATAATCTATTTTTTTATCATTTTCCCTTTTGTTTTTTGTTTGTTTGTTTTGTTTTTGTTGTTGTTTTTGTGTGTGTTTTTGTTTGTTTGTTTCTATGTTTGTTTGTTTGCTTGTTTTGTTTTTGTTTTTGTTTCTCATCTGAGAATGAGTGTTAGCCTAGAAAGGTGTCTTTTTTTTCTATTACATAGTGCACATAACTCCCACTGACATTAAGGTGAGTTAAATATAAAAGGAATATATCTCTTAGGATTTCGAAGATATGTCTTGCAGCCCCCTAGTCCTTTCTCTTCAGTTTCCTTTGATAACTCACTATCAATTGTACTAATCAACGAGGTCAAATCTTTATAGATCTTGTACTTTCAGTAGAAATTTCCTACAGAATAATAGTTCTTGGTGTAGAAAAATCCAGAGTTGCTCTCATTTTCTTTTTTAGAAAGGCGTGCATGTGTTTCACAACAAGGCGTCAATTTTATTTGACATAATGCAGTATATTGTAACTGCAACCTGATGAAACCCAGTCAACTTTTTATATACTTCATGAAATTTTTATAGTTTTCTATTTCTAACAGTTTGCCCATTTTAATTTCTCACTGTCTTTTTACTAGTGACAGTTGCCCTGAATGGCTGTACATAACCTTTGCTCTTCTTTATTTATATTGCATAGCACAAAAGTTAGCTGATGGTAAGCTAATTAAGACATGTTCTCAAAGTATAAATCTGAGCCTTAATCTTTGATCTTGAATGAAAGATGGGTTTTATTGATCAAGCTTTAAGATTATGTGTTTATCATCTGGTGGAAGGAGATTAGACAAAAACTTATGTATTAATCTTATCACTCTTTAATGTCAGGAGAAGTTGGTCTTCTTTATGCTGTCCTCCCTCTGCTGTCCATAGATGTCAGATAATTCGAGATCTGCTTTTTGAAGCTAGCATGTAGGAAGGCCTTTCTTTTCCAGAAGCACGCACAACCAGTAAATAGAAGGGAAAACCTGAGGAATAGAAAGTGCAACAGCATTTGAGAAGATCATTCGCTAATGAGCCCATGTATGTGCACATCCTGAACTCCTTTATTTCTGTCATGTGAGCTATTTCCCTCTGTGCTTTTCTATGTGAATAAAGCACAGCTACTGCTGGTCTGCTGGTTTGCTGCATATGAAGATAAACATAAAATAGCAGCTAGATGAAAATTTGAGATTTCTTTTCATTTTTTCCAAGATATTGGAATTAATTTATGCAAAATTTACTGTGAATAGAGCTAGGGATATTTTTTTTTTCCTCAGGTTCACAAAGAACTGAGAATGGAATTCCTCTGTAAACAGTGTACTTCCTTACAGATCAATTTCATTTTTGTTCCCAGAATAACCTAATCCATATAATTTAAACCTTTTACTTCTTTTGATTCCATTTCTCTTTCATTTCATCTGTTTCTTTTCTCATCAATGAGAAATCATTGAGATAGGATTATCTGATTTATTTTTTATTTTTGCTTCATTTTCATACAGTTCAACAACAATACACACATTCATGGTGCTGTTGAAGAGTCAAGTCTTTCTGGCTATTCAGCACTTCAGTCTTGGATGGTGAAAGTCAGAGGCTCAGTGTCTTGAAGCCAAATAGTTTTTACAGCATACATTTCATTCACACAGCACATTTGTGGAATTGCCTTGGAGGATCTAAATTGAACTCAAATGCCTGTCTATCTATGCCATGTTTATAGACTACTTGGCAGGAAAGAAGTACTCTTTGCCTTGAGTACATATTTTTCAGAGTACATAGGCAGCTGAAGTTAAGACCTCGGAAAATTTTAGAATGAACATGACCCTAAAAGAGTTTAAACAGTCTTGAAAGACAGGTTGGCTGTCCCACAATATATGGAGAGAAAAGTGGTATTTTATGTGCCTCCAGCTATTGAGAGATAATCAAGTTAAAGAACAAGTGATATCCAACTTCAATTCCAGGAATTTCTTTATGTTCTATATTTGGATCCTAATGAGAATCACAAATGTATCAGCAATCTTAGGATGAACACTCTTGTATATCTGTATCTCACAAATGATGAAACAATGTCAAAAAATTCTTTGAAATAAACTAAATTAAACTAAACTAAACTAAACTAATTATTCAATTCATCCATTCATACATTCCTTCATTCATTCTTTCATTCTTTCTCCTAATATGGATAGTGTTTATTTTGGTGATGGCAAATCATGGGAAAATTACCAGTATATACAGATTAACCTTCCTTTTATTTTTTTTCCTAAAATAAGGTAAAAGTCAAAGTCAGAGACATAAGCAATGTCAGAGAAATAGACAATATTATGACCATTCATCAGATGTTTAGAACCTTGCCTATCCACTCTAGTTACTCCATATTGACATGGAAGAAATATTTTTTATTGTAATTCTGGTGTCCTGGACGGCTAAAAGGCTGCATATCAAGAGTTTACCCCTGTCAATTAATATAGGTATGGAACACAAAAAACATAACAGAAACTCTGAATTTTATACATAGATACTGTAGCAAAGCACCTTATCTTGAATTTTTGCCAGTGTGACAAATAAGTCAATATGATTAAAAATATCACTTTCCTTCTCTTTCATATATTCTCATAAGAAGAAAAACAGGGAAAAAAAAACACAAATAAATGAAAACCAACAACATTAAACCACAAAACACACACAAACAAAACCCACAAATACTTTCCAGTATTTCTGTTTCTTCATTTTACTAAACTAAATACATCACTGTCACCATTCATTTCCATGCTTACTGAAGTAAGTATACAGTCCTGTCAATGACAATATATGATAAAAAAATTGCAATCCCAATATATACATAATTTCTGCTACAACTCACACAAAATAAATTGAGAAATGTAGGCCCTTCCCTTCATGACACAATGTGGGGTTTTTTCCTACAGCTCCAATCACAACTTTTATGTGTCTTTTTTGCCTGCTTTGTTGATGGCAGGAACTCCTGAGAAATTGAACTAGAAACCGAAATAGAAAATAAATAAATAAATAAATAAATACATTTAATAGCTCCAAGAAGAAGTTAGAATTCCCCTAAAATATTTATGAGAGGTGACTCACATTGCTTTGAATGGCATAAGGAACTTAGGTTATTTATTTATTTCTGTGATACAGTAGAGGAGATATTCATTCTGGTTTAGAGTGGGAGATTACTTACTATTTTAAATATATTTATTATTCATATTGTTGTGTCACAATATTTTTTTTTAAATAATGGAAAGTTATAAAATTTTCACCTACTATACACCTTCTCAACGATTACTTAAAAGATTGCCAAGTAAACATCTCACCTCAGAACAGCCTAGGACACTGAAAGAATCACTTTACTGTGGATTCATGCAATTAATTTTTAACTACATTTAAAATTTGAGACAGAGCTGTGTGTTAGAGACTTAATTCTTCAATTATTGAGACTTAGTTCATGTTAGGCATAACTGCAAGTACTACAAATGTATTTCTCTACAATAATAGCAACTGCATGATATTCTGCCCTCAGCTCCTTATCAAAGTTTAGGTGAAATTTGAGTCTAAATGCTGATTTTGAGGGAAAAATCCCTTTTAATACTAAAAAGTAATAATTAAAAAAAGAAAAGAAAAAAACAACAACAACAAACTTTTATTGGTTTTGACTCTCAGATTAATTTCCATCCAACTGCCACAGTATTGTGAATATGCAGGTCACCCTTCTCCACAGTCCAGTCCTTATCACTTTTCATCCTAATTTTGTCAAGTGGAGAAACTATCTCAAAAGCATAGAATAGACATCTACATTACTAATAAGTAGCCATAGCCAGGCTCTGCATCCTTCATAAGGTCTCTGATTAGAGCCTGGAGTAGTAATTTAGGCTTCTACCAACAAAGCAAATTAGGTGTAGCAGTGCTGAGCTGTATTTCTGACTTGTACTTGCATTCTTCATTAGTGTGACTGATAAAAAAGTATGTGCTGCCTTCAGAGCAGTGCCCCAAGCCAGGTTATATCTTGTCTCAGGAGAACTGTAATGTCAGGGTTAGGATCATTGTTTTTCTTGATGATTTCTTTTGCCACTAGGAAGATTTCATGGTTTCTGACACATAGCCTGAAGCAGAAACTAAAGCATTATTCTAAGCACAGGCTCACTTTTCCAACAAGGAAGGCCAAGGCCCATTTGGAATTAAATCCGGCTAAGGATGTCAAGGGTAAGAAAAAGAGCTTCTTCAAATATTTCAGTGGCATCATTCATTGCTCAACTTTTGCCAAGTGACACTATTTTCTTCCAAGCTATTTTTTCTCATTAATTTAAGCAGAAGATAGAGGTGGGATTTTTGATCTCATGCTCTATCATGCATACAACATGCAAAAACAACACAAATGCTTTAAGGAACAGTACATGGAAAAATATTGTGAATTTGCTTTGGTGTTGCACTATTATTAGATACCTACATGCTGACCCTCAGTCTTTCCTGCTGAATTTCTCCTTTACTGTATCTCAACAACATATGTTTATCTATTGAAAAATGGTTGTTTTCAGACAAGGGGAAGTGACAAAATATTCAAAAGATTCAAAGCATTACAAGACTAGGGAATTTTACTTTACACAATTTCTCTGTGTGAAGAAAATATAAAATAAAATTAGATAGCTACAACGGCTATTTATTATTAACAGCAAAAATTTGTTATTAACTATTCAAACAGCTGCACTTATGCTACATATAAAGAGCCATACTCAAGAAAGAAGATTTGTAAGATTAATTTTTTTTTTTCTGTTTCAAATAGTTTTCCCAAAGATGATAGGGTATCCTGCAATCATAAAAATAGAGGGTAAAAGCCTGAACCATCAGCTTTTTTTGTTAGATCACTTCATATTAAAAACTTGAACTCAAACCAGAAAATAGCAGCATCACTCTATCCTCTCAAAACCATCCATAATTAAAGATTTTATGAGTAGTAGTTCTACCATGTTATGTCCCATACCAGCTATATTTCTTCTGAAAGAAAAAAGCATCAATCTAGAGCTCACGTTTTGTATATATAAATTTATATTAAAAATTCTACTGGAGAAAAACATAAGGATGGAAATCAAATATAACTAATGGCAATAGTGGTGGCCCTGATACATGTTTGTCCAGACATTAACCCTTTACCAGAAAAAAAAAAAAAAAAAAAAAAAAAAAAAAAAAAAAAAAAAAAACACCACCAAAACAACTATATATAGGTTTTAAGCCATTTCCAGACTACAGTGTTTGAGCCCATATTTTCCACATGCCATGACATCATTAGGGTAGCAAACAAATAATGTAAGAAGCATGAAGACAAAAGTAGAACAAGTTAGAGGAATGTAGCTTTGGATTAGTAGTTGTATCTGTCTGGTTCAGGAAAGTTCATAATTCTTTCAGAGAAACCCATTCCCACATGTTTTTTAGGGAAATGGAACTTGACAGGTCCAAGGTGTGTTTATACATCTCTTCTTTAACTTTCAAAATTAAATATAGCTCACTGTGTGTGTGTACATGCATATTTATGATGAGCATGCGTATATTTAAATACTAGAATGCAGAAAATTGACTAGATTTTGGGCATTTTGACTTGTCTAGTAATGGAGCATATAAAGGTTGGTTGGAGGTTTTTACTGACATCTGTCCTTGACATCATTAATCCCCTTAGGTAAGAATCATTTCTTCTCTACCTCTTAAAATATATTTACTGTATTACTCTTCCTGTAGTGGTGCGGATATCTTCTATATGTTTCTACTTGCTTTCTCCTTGCTTGATCCAACAGATCCTCAATCATTAAATAGAGACAGAGAAGGAGAAAATGTTTTTCAATGGAACCTAATGCAAAGATAAAATTTCTCAAGATTTTGAAGGATTTTTGGTTGATTGCTTCTGGTTTTCTGTTAAGCAGAAAGCAATGGCCTTAACAATATAAGTAATGTTGACTGTATTCACAAGACAGTGATCCAAACATGACAACATGTATGTTATTTAAACTTTAATCTCCAGTATTTTATTCAAAGGGATACAAAAAGTTACTTAAAATTATGAGGAGATTTTCTGTATTCTCAGTCAGAAAAATGCTCTTTCACACAGGATCTTTACATACCTTTGAAAAGTCTTTATTATTTTTTTTCTTTTTTTTTAGAGTCTGATTTAGAAAATAGAGACAGACTCTTTTTTACATAGGGAAGAATGATCACAATCCTTCTCACTGCTAGGAAAGCATTGGTATTTCTGGGTTAAAGAGGCATGCCTGTTGTTGACTGGTTTAATAAATCTATATACTACTAATTTGCAGTAGCTTATATTTCTCAGAAGGGTTGAAAAAGAATCAGATTTACATCTCATTTAGAAAGTGTAGGTTAGGACATTCTCCTCACACAGTAGGATTTGTAATTTGTCAAACTGAAGAATTGTTTCTATGTGTTCATTTACCTTCTTAAGTATTCCATCCACTATAGCATTATGGAAAATCAGGAATGATTTCCTTTTCCGTTACAGTTATCTGAACAGGTCTAATGTGCAAATTTATTCAGGAGGGAGATTTTTGTGAGAACCATAAAATCTTGAGAGGGAAAAATTTCTGAGCTGGATTGTTTGCAGAGAAAAGGAACAAGAGGTGCCCAAAAATGTTTTCTCATGAAAGTGGAAATACTTAAATTTACTAGAGATAACTAAAGAGATTCTCATAAAATATTAGATAATATTTTGACATTTTGTGTATGATTCAAGTGGTAACTCCTCCAGCCTCCCTGACCCAGAACCCTCCTGTCTGGATACTGTGGCCCCTTCCAGCACCAGTGATCCCTGTTGTGATCTGTCCAGGATGAGGGATGCTGCTTCCAATTCACAGGTTCAAATATTAATGAAACTTAACACATATCCCAGAGTCTGACGGACACACTAAGAGGACATTGTCACAGTTACAGCTGTGGCGACATGTTGGATTATATCTTTTTCTGACCCAGAGAGAAACTTTTTTCTGACCCTTCTCGATATTTTATCTCAGAGTTTGCATCCCGATGCAAACTATGGGAGCTTTCTGTCAGGTTTTAAGAATTCTCTACAAATCCATTTCCCACAGCTACACAGATGGCCACAGACAAGGTGCTGCCTTCAACAGCACATATATAGAGAACTCAGATTTAATAAGAAGGTATAAGAATTTAGGACTGACTTCAGTGACCAGGCATAGGGCTCAGACAGACATGTATGGACGGGCCCCATTTTATACATGACCAGCCCCATTTCTATGACTTTCTGTCTCACCCTCACCAGTTGTTCCTTACTTTTTTCCCTTCCCCTGCACATCCCTCCATAGGTCTGTACAACTTTATTAATTCCAGCAAAAGTCCCCCCTCATTTACAGTCTTCTTGCTTACAAAGTCCATGCTGAACTTCTTGGAAGAGGTGCTTCTAGTGTATGCATTGTCCTTGAATGAGTGTAACTAACAAGTTTTGTGTCTTGACATTGTCTCCATGAGTGAGGTGTTTTTTTGTTTTGTTTCATTTGTTGTTTTGGGGATTTTTTTTTTTTTTTTTCAGGTCTACATCTCTGTACATTTTGTTTCTGCTTTTCCCTTATTTTCCCAATTGACAAGTTTGATGAAAATAGGAAGCTAGAACCCAACTTGCATTTAGGAATCTTCCTAAATAACTAAATGTTGGATACAAAAGGCTCATGGAAACAAAAGACTCAGCCAGATCCCATTTTGTGATTACAGTTTGAATCCGATTGTATTTCAATGTTTTAGAACTGACATATAGTTCTTTTACTGTGAGACAATAATACTTTGCATTTATAGAAAGACTTTTATCTGGAAATCTCAAAGGACTTTACTAGAAACAATAAAGCTTGAACTGTTCAGTAATATTCTTTTTTCATTTTGGATATTGTTTTCTCACTGTTCTCTCACTCAGGTGATGATACTTATGTATGTGATTTTATTTTCCTTTACAAGTCTATCTACATGACTTGGAGTTTATTTCTCTTTTCAGTATTAAATTTTCAGTATTAACTTTAATTACATGAACACAAATGCATACATACAACTTAAAATACAGTCTCCCTCTATTGCAGTCTTACCATCTTGAATCAATAATCTCAAATATAATAAAGAAATGTGACCAAAAATATTATAAGGAATATAAAAAGAATGAAGAGAGTATCAGTGTGCTTATTCTGTGAAGAAGACCAAGGAGAAACAAAAGTAATCAGACTGCTGACTGCAGTCTAGCCAGGGGTAATAATCCCCATTTCATCAGGTACATTTAAAAAATTGTGTTTCACATTCATCTAAAGCAGCTTTGCACATGTCACAGCACAAATCAGTGAAGTCTAAATTTCAGCTCAAGGCTTCATGTGTCATTTAATGGCATACACTTGCTAACTGTAGCCAAAGCAGGCTTCCATCAGGGACATTGAAACTTCTCATTTACATAAGAATGGGAAGTTAATTATGCTACAGATATTCTGGCTTCCCCAAGGAATTCATTAAGCATGCTGAACTTGGTGAGAATATAACTTAACTGACATTTCTAGGAAAGCAGGGAAATTCGACTTCAGAAACACCACCTTTGGAAGCAAAATAAATTGTTTAATATTAATTTTATTCATACCTTTCCAGGCTGTGTGTGGAATACCTATTAAAATCTCATTTCTGGAGTAATTTTCTAGATATATGTATTTACTTAGAGTAAGTTTTCTTCCTTTTCAGTATAGGAGCTGCTCTTATTATTTGACAAGAGGATTTACAGATTTACTGCTGAGGAATTAAAAAAAGAGAGGCTGGGTGACATTTTGCATCTTTTACACATTGTTGTTAGTAAGCAAGTACCCAGAATATTTATTTTAAAAAGTACAAAAAATAGTACAAGGTATTTATTTCAGTATTATACTTTAACTATATATGTTGTAAAAATATAAGACTAAAAATATTATTATAGATAAGACACAATCTCCAACAAAAGTTGTAATACTTATATGGAAAAAGAGTCTTATCGCGAGGATGTTGCTTTCACAATTTCCACTACAATGGCTGTGGTTAACTGAAAGAGTTAGAAAATATTCCAGTGTAATAATGTTTATTTCTCACAAAGACTTTTTTTTCTTACAAAAACAACTTTTTTGTAGTGAATTATTATAAGATGGAAAAGAAATATTTACTTGATGGAGAACAGGGATCTTATATACAAGCATTTTATTTAATTCAATAATAGTTTGGGGTTTTTTTGTTGTTTATTTTTTGTTGTTGTTGTTTTGGTTTGTTTTTTTTTTTGGTTTGGTTTTTTGTTTGGTTTTTTGTTTTTGTTGTTTTGTTTTGTTTTGTTTTTTCTTGGATTATGGAGCAACTATGAAATCATTTTTTGATGATTTATTCTGACAGAAAACTAATACATTCTTCTCTCATTGCACTTATGTATGCATAGAGCATATCAAAATATTTATATTTCCATACACTGAAGAGTGTTTACATATTTTCATTTAGCTTTATTTTATGCATGCTCATTCACTGCTGAAAGTTTCTAGTCAGTTAAGAGTTTTCCCATGCAATATTATGAAGACAATAGTAACAATTTTTTAGCAATTCCCTGCAATAAAATTTTATTTTTTTTATCATATAGCATATCAGCTTAAAACTGTATGCTTCTTATGCTTGTTTTTTACAGGGACTTTAATTTCTAATTTAATTTTTATCAGCAGACTTGTAGTATTATTGCTGTCATTAAAGAAGAAGCTTTAGCCAGTCATGGTATTAAATTGACTGAATGTTAATAGCCTTACAATTTTGAAAAAAAAAAAGGAAGATTTTTTTTTTCTTTTTTTTGCAATTAATTGGTTTTATTGCCATTGTAATTGTGAGAATGTATGCACAAGGTTGTGTGTGCGCATGCATATTGAGTGCAGAGGAAAATATATTTATTCTTTTATTGGTTCAAATTTCCAATTGTATTGCAAATGTCTTATTAACCACTGCAGTTTCATACCACAGTATGCAAATGGAACAGTTCAATATAAGAAGAATATAGAACATAATATTGCCTTTCTAAACTAAGTATTTTTTTTTCTGAAAAATCCTATGATAGGAATAAATCAAGTGTACCATGTACATATTTCTATTTCAAATGTATTTACAAATTATATATATAAACTTAAGTAGAGACAGCTGCAGTAGAAAAATAGTAATGTCCTTAATTTAGGGAACAAGGTGTATGGATGGAAGGATAGTAAAAGAACAATATTCAATACAAATTTGAAAAGGTCAGGAGGAAAATAAACAGCAAAATAACAATAAATAACACACGCAAAATTAGACTGCAATGCTGTCGACTAGCATGAACAATATTAAGTGGCAGAACAGAGAAAAATCTTATGAGTCCTTTTCACTGACGTTTAAATTTTAAAAAATAAGATGGGTAACTGCAGTGAAAAAACAAGTGTCTCTTGAAATTGCTAAAAGGAAGATAATCATTGTGCTATATTACCAACTGTCCAACTTCATAGGAGTGATGCATTATGGTTTACAGAGTAGGAAATAGTACTGTTTATGAAGGATATTACAGGAAAAGGCAGTTCTTCAGAATATTTGTGGGTAGCATTCATAAACAAACTATTAGGGTTGAGCTATCAACAACCTAAGCAGGGTTACTATTATACTCAGGAAATACTAGAGTGATATTAGGGAAGCTTCAAAATTAGTAAGAGTAGAAGAGTTCTAGCTAGCCACACATGGCCTGGACAAAACAAGAGATGCAGAGAGGTTGCTTTCCAGAACTAGTCTTGGAACACACAGGTAAAAGATGCCATTCTGATCTGGACTCTGATAATAACACCCAAGATTCAGTACAAAAGATAACAGTGGAATAATAATGTAATAAACACAACAAAATTAACTTTAGGATTGTAGCAGAAGAAAGTAGGAAAAATAAATTGAGGAAGTTTATACTTACATTCCAGAAGAGTACTACAAGAAAATTATGGAAGTGAAAAAAAATAGCCCAAGAAACTCAAAGAACTGGCTTAAATACAAAGTGGTCTAGAAGAAGCCAGCAGGGTATCTTTATAGAACTGGATACTATGTACCCTAACTCAGAATGAAAGTGGAATGTCCCACTCCCCATTCCCTCCAAAACGACATCTTATCACCCCCACAGCAGCAGAGGAATCTCCCAGGATATTCTCATATGCTGTATGTCCTGGAACTCTGGAGAAGAATCTATGGATAGTTAGGATGGATGTGAAAGGTGTTCAACTGGTGGGAGATGAAGAGCATTCCTTCCAACTCCTGGTAACTCAGGAATCACTGAGATACCTAGCACAGCTGTGCACAAGAGTCCACAATATTATTTTGCATCTAAGAGGACCTTGCATGCAAAGGATGTCAAGTTTTTGAGGCGTGGGCAAAGGATGTTGAACTAACATCAACAAATGGACAGGCCTAGTGGATGGATAATGATGTGCATAGTAACACTAGCAGCTGAGAATAGAACAGAAATGCCTCAGTCCAAAAACGACGAGTGTATCAAGGAAACATCAGTGATTAAGAAAATTTTCAGCTTGCCCCTGTGGACTGGTTTCAGCTGGTCCACAGCAGCTCCTATAGGGCCATGTGTTTTGATTTGTACTGAAAACAGTGAAACAGTGTTGATAACACAGATTTTTGTTGTTGTTGCTGTTGCTGTTGCTGTTGTTGTGGTTGTTGTTGTTTTGTTTTGTTTTGTTTTGTTTTTGCTGAGGAGGGCTTACATAGAACCAAGACCCTTGCTGCCACTCTGGTGAGGAAATTGAGGGGTACAGGGGACATTGGGAGGAGACACAGCCAGGACAGGTGACCCAAACTGGCCAGAGGGATATTCCAGATCATATTGCATCATGCTCTGTATATAAAGTGAGGGGGAAGAAGGAAGAAGAGGGAACTATAGAAACATAGAATCATAGAATATGCTGAGTTGGGAAGGACCCATCAGGAACGTCAAGTCCAATTCCTGGCCCTGGGCAGGACATCCCGAGAGTCACACCTTGTGCCTGAAAACATTGTTCAAACACTTCTTGAACTCTGTCTGTTACAACACCAATACCAACCAAGTGGTGTTGTAGCCACTTCCCTGGGGAACATGTTCCACTGCCCAGCCATCTTCTGGATGAAGAACTTTCTCTTGATGTCCAGCCTAAAACTCCCCTGACTCAGATCCATGCCCTTTCCTTCAGTCCTGTCACTGGTCACCACTGAAAAGAGTCCCTGCCCCTCTGTTTTCCTGTGAGGATTTTGCAGACGGCAATGAGTTCTCCCCTCACTCTTCTTCAGGCTGAACACACCTCAGCCACTCCTCATAAGGCTTCCCCTCCAGGTTGTTCACCATCCTCTTGGCCCTCCTATGGATGCTCTCTAATAGCTCAGTGTCTTTTCCATGTTGTGGTGCCCAAACCCACACCTTATGAGGTGCAAATCAAGGACAATGCATCTATGCCTTAAAGTAGACATGGAGGTTAATGAAAGCTGCCTGAAATTCACTTTAAGAAGCTGTGGCAAGTCACAATACCGCTTGTTCCATTCTTCTTTCTACTTATATTTAACTTTTCTATATTTAGATAGAGATGTGGGTGATCCTTCTTTAGGTAGAAGAGATTCACTTTGTTTTCTTCAAAAATTTTCAGACAGTTACACTGCAGAATCTAACCTCTAGACACTAGTCCATACACTTTAGACCAAAAACTTTAAAATATTGTAGCACTTTTCCATATTGAAACATAAAATTATGATATATTTCTCTGAGTGTAAAATTATCAGGTTTAATCATCTTTATGTTTTATTCATTATGTACTTGTTTAGGAAAAGTATGCAAAACGAAGTAATCACCTTTTCTTGCAAATTAAGGAAGAATTGAGTTATTTCATATTAAAATGTTCTAAAAAGTCTCTCTTCTTTTTCAAAATAACATTTCAATCAAATTTTAAAAGGCATGATTGACAGCTCCCGAAAATGAACTTTTTCTTAGCAACAAAATGACAGCACAGATTATTCTTTATGTACCAGATGACATAGTTTTTGATAACAAATGACTCATAATTAGCCTGAAAAAATGTAACTAAGGAATTTTTAAAGGACCCTGTCTTATTTATCTGCCTTATGACATAGTTATTTTTGTAAGAACATCATTGTACACATTGAAATTCTCTATGTTGAAGTATCATTACTTTATATTTATTTGTCTTTGCATTCTAGTTGCATTTGAAATTCTACATGTGTGGACAAAATTACACAGCTTCATCTGAAAAGCAACAAATAAATTATATGCATGGGGCACTTTTTATGTCCACAGAGGGTGACCCACTGAGCTACTGCTGAAATTAATAAAACTAAATTACTAATTTATACTCTAAACCATCCCCCTGGTACCACCCTTACCAGAAGTATTGATGCAAAATGGTGAAGGTAAAGACCTTGTAAACCATAGTCACTGTAAGAGAATTTTTAATTTCCATGACTTCTTGGATTCATGTCTTTTATTAGATCATGTATCTTGTTCTTCTTATGGTTATATTATTTCATTGATTTTTCTTAAAGCATTGTTTGCATGTTGTGCAACAACTTGATCTCTGAAGAGCTGCATTTTTTCCAATTTTATTCTCCATATATTTCTAATATCAAATGCATTTCACCCCTATAGCAGTACCTTGAAGGACTGATCATGTTTCTGTAATCCCTTCTTCTTTACATCAGTCAGAATAAGTAAGTTTTGAAAATGAATGTTTTGATTAAGCACTAAAATCACAATTAAAACATGTTACTAATTTTGTATTTGTTCATTTTGATCAGTTAAGTTTTAATATTTATTAAAAAGGTGAAAACAATTCTCATTATACAAATAAAAACATATGTGAAACAGCTCCCAATTTATGTATATCTTAAAATAGAGCTCTTGTAAGTCTGTCTCACAAATTTATTTTCTTGTGTTTATTTTACACCAAAAAATACATCAGCAATTCTTAATCCCTAAAGCTATGTTTAATTTGTAAACAAAAATAATAAGGTAAGATGGAATAATTCTGTAAATAAAGAGCTCAAATCTTCTGGCTAAGAAATGTTAAATAAACTGCTTGTTTATTTAAACAAATAACCTTCTTGTTTAATGTCCTTGAAAATTAGATATTTTTGTCTTGTTTTACTTGATCTATCAGAAAACTATTATATTATTAACATTCTCTAAAGTCTTGAGTCCTTTTGTGCTGATAAATAGAAGGAAATCAGAGAATAAAGTTCAAGAACTGGACTCCATATTTTTCATACTTCTTAATTTTTAACTCATGTCCTAGTTCTGCTTTGAATCTCAATAACTTCTTTTCCCCCCAACAATTCTGCTACAAAAACAGTCTTTCTGGTTAGTAGATGTAAAAAGATCTGTGCCATAAATTTTGAAGTACCCTTCCACCTTGTTCCCATCTTTTGTTTAATTGCAGAGAAAGACCTAATAATAAATATATTGAAAATAAAACCTGAAACACCATCATATTCAGTGACTGGAAAAAAACCAAAAAAGACCCACATTATCTTTTCTAACTATATTATCAAATAAAAATAAAAATGAATGTTTAAGAAATATGTAAGAAAACACTGGCAAGAAAATTTGGTCAATTAATAAGCATAGGAGAAATATGTTCTTCCAATAAAAACTAATTTAAAATTTAAAAATAATAAATATATAGTACTCAGAGCATCTGTGTAAACATTCCTGATTACTCATTCAGCTGAAATGAATACAAATTTGTTTAAAAAAACAATCAGACGTAGTGTGTACTGGAAAGGACTGGAGAAAGTATTCAAGTAGATTTCATTATAAAATTTCAGTCTCTCTTCAATGAGGAATCCTTTAATAATAATTTCCTGAAAATGCTCAGGAAATCAGGCAAGAGAAAAATTAAATGCCACCTCATGCTTGAGATACTCTTTTAACTAAATGGACAAACAGTGATGATATATATACAGAAACACTATTTAAACAGAGAGATTAATGTGTTAATTAAAGAACTATTTTATTTTTTTTTTTCAAGGAGAAGCAATATTTCTATAATATGTAATAAAATCAGTACTGTTAGCTTCTGACAGGTACACTCTGAAAGACTTGAGTCTACCTTTGACTTCAACATATGAACATTTTTCTTTTGCAATTTATATGATCTTAAATGTGAAAAAGATGCTTTATGAATCAGGAGACATTCACTAAAATATTTTTAATTTTTACCTTTTATTTTATGGTAGGTAGAAAACTTCTGATGTCTTACAGATTAGCGGCTATTTAAAAAAATCAACAAAACAGATTGCATGTATATATTCCTGTATACCTTGATAAAACCTGTACTTTAAGAAGTGACTTCTCTCTACTTTCATTTATTTTGTCTAACATGTGACCATGAATTTTCTTACAGTAAACTTAATTTCTTTAGGAATTTACAAAAATCTTATTAATAATTTGGTAACTAAATACTCTATAAATTGTGAGAAATATTTTTAAAAGTTAATTAGAAGTAGTCAGCAGCTATACTGAAAAAGAATTTCTTTATTATTGAAATTCTTCCTCTTTGAGACACAGATATTCTCAAAGAACTATAGAAAATATAACATATACAAAATAGGAGAAAAAGCATAGAAGACATCTTGCTAGCAGTATAATGCAAATTGTTTGGGTAAAAACCATAGTTTAAAATGAAAATAAACCTGGGAGAATTCTCATGCTGCAGTGGTTGATGGATTACAAGAATACCTAGGACTTACATGGGGAGTAATATTCATGCTGTGCCACTCCATACAAAATTAATATCACTGTTGTATTACTATGCTATTTACATTTTTCAAATACCTGCTGGGAATTGGAAAGGATTAGCAAATCATCATTAAAAATGTTTCCATGTTAGGTAAGACTTGCTTTGGTTAGACATTTATTTCAATAACTCTACTTCCTCCCGTTTTTGCAGTCAGTGGTTTCAGAAACAACAGGTTTTTGTGTCTTATTGAAAAGGATAATAGGTTAAATATTTCTGAATTTACATAGGAAACTAAAACCATCACAAGCATCAAATCCATCTGAGTAAGAGATGGAATAATCTCAAAAGAAACATTCATATATTTAGGTTTTTTTTAACTTGGCAAAAAAATTTGGATACCTTATTTCCTGGTACTTTCTGAGGAAAAACGTTTAATTATAATTATACACATTATAAGGGTTCAAACTGATAAACAGAGAACAAAAAATCTGCTAATTAACTGTCCTGGGTTGGGCACAAAGTATTCTATCACCATCTTCATGTTAAATCCAGGTGGGACTGTGCCCTTCCCGGGGGCCCCTCCCTCAGGGTTATCTTCTGTTAATGGGCCATCAACACCTTGCCCATGACTCATAGATAACTCGTGGCGGGAGTTATCTCTGTTTAATGGCTCATCAAGGATCCCCCTGCAGGACCTACATCCTATTGTGAGATGCTCCGCCCAGGGGGAGGAACAAAGCATTCTCACCTGGATATAATCTGGGGTTTGGGACAGTACGGGGGGCTTACCCACTGGATTCCCAGAGGACTTGAGCTACCAGACCTTTCTACGGGATCACTGCTTCAGGAAGACCACCTCATCTGGACTGCTTCCATCACCTTGATCAGGTTGTATTCTGACTCTGTAAGTGGTCTTTTGTATTTCTTTGCATTTATTTTATTTTACCTTTTTCTTTCTTTTCTTCCTATTAAATTGTATTTCTGACTTGGAGCCTCTCTTGTTTTGCTTTCAAACCACAACATTAACTAAACTACAACATCAGCCCAGTTGCATAATTGTGACTTCCTGAAATCCTGAGCTGAAAACAGATTTATAAAAGAATCCCTAAATAATGGAGAATGCCAAAATAAAGCTTCACTTTTGTTGTCACTTAGGTGTTTTTTTTTCATCCTACCATAATTTCAGCCTTTTCAGTGCATTGGTGTGTTCTATCTGCATTAAAACATCTCACAGGCCTCACAGAACACTCCAGGAATTAAAATGAGGCAGTAGTGAGCAAATTATACTGATTTTATCATTGCGTGTTCCCTTGAATTTTGATTGGAAAAGTTCAATCAAAAGATACTCTGCTTCTATCTGATAAAGTCAGCATCAATATTTTGCATGTTTAACATATTCAAGACCATTAATGAAGAAAAGTCTTAACTCACCCAACCAAATTCATTTATAGTTCTACATTCTATGTAATGAGACACACAAAACCATAGGAAAAAATCCATTCTGAGATACTACCTTAGAATCAAGTTACCCTTTCTTGAGTTGTTAAGATGAAATTTGTAATGGGCAAAAATACAACACAATTTATGGCTACAATAATTTCTTGCTAACCCATATGAAGTGAAATTTATGGGTATTTCAGTTACAATGAAACTTATACATCAGAAATCCATAATCCTCCATTGAAAAAATTTTAAAAAGCAGAGAGAAATTATAATACAATTAAAAATATACAGTCTGTGTTATTCTATTGCTGCTCCTCTTTTCTGACTTTCTTTTTAGTCTTTTCCATTGATGAAGGAACCCTGAGCAGTCTTTCTGAGAAAAGCAAAGGAGAGAAGCCTCCATGGCTAAATGTAAACAACCCAAACTCCTGGTAAGACAAGATTAATGCTGATGGCATCACTATCTTCCTCTCCTGGTTTTCTTCAGTTTTGAGTTTTTGTTTGTCAGTGTGTCAGCTTCTCTCCTGTTCCTAAGCAGGTGTAAGTCCTCTAAATTCTTAGCAACCTTAAACCTCAAGAAGGGCCTCACAACCCTCCTGGGCCTTCCACAGCTCAGAATTTTTTCCCAGAGATTTCAGTTCTACTTAAAGCCTTTGTGTACATTTAGTAGAGAGACAGTGAGAGAAGACCTGTAAAAACATCTTAATCTCTCAGGCTTTCACCTTTTATGGTCCTGGAGAAGTAAAGACCCAAGAAAAAAAAAAATCTAAATTATTAGTAGAAGTGATTGCTCTTCAGAATCTTGATCTCTTTTCCCTCCATGTCATAGTGATCCATCCCTTGTTTAGAAAGCAATATCCCTAAATGTTTCCACTGGGGAAATCAAACACTCGACTTCAACCCCTGACTTTTATACTCAATATCAGTCAAAGTCAACAGCCCGGTTGAAAACCCATATATTCAGGGCCACTAGTCATTCATCATTAACAACTCTTGATTGTTCCATCACCTTTTCTCAGCCTTTTTATTTGGTGCCAAACTTACACTACAAAATTTTTGTACCAAAGCCCAAAGGTAATTTTAGCACAATGTAGAAATAGCAAATGAAGGTCACAGCAAAATGTACAGTCTCTGAAGCAAGATGGAATTCATCGTCTGATAAATGATACTCCCACTTCATGTTTTCATCTTTATTAAGCTATATTTTCCTTAAATTCTGTATTTAACTTCATATTCTTTTATCATATGTTTTAAATGAGCATTAGATATAATACCAGTATTTTTAAAGTATAAAATTTGATTCCTAGTTGACTTAGTAATATTAGTATTGTACAATATTTTGGGTAAACAAAGTGGAAAATTCTGGTAAGATAAAGCAATGTTACTGGTATGATTTATTTTTACAAATATATGATTTTAGAAATAACATGATTTATTTTACTTGGTGTTAAATTGAAGAAGAAAAAATCTCTATTAATTTACAATATTGTTCTTCTTGAATAGCTTTATCATGTAGTTGCAATTAAACTGGAGTCAAGATAATTTTTTAGGATGGGAACATTGATAAAAATATAATTTAAGTTTATCCCTTCTTTGCAGAGATTTTTTTCTGTCTTTTGTTTTTGACATCAGAAATATATATAATATAATGGCATACATGGAAAATTGCACCTCCATAGCCTGTGAATTCATCTCCCAGAACCAGAAAAATCTTTTGCCAAATAAAACATATATTCATACCATATGCATCCATAAGCCTTGTATAATTTACTCAAAAGATCAACTGACATTGCAAATTAAAATATATATATATATTTCTTTTCATTCTAAGCACCTTTGGTAGGTTTCAACACCAATGTAAAATTGATGTAAAGATCTACATAGAAAGATCCTGGCTGTCTCCCTTTTACATCCATTTTCTATTAATGAGAAGCATTGTACGGTATACCTAACTATACATGTTACTGTACAATTTGTTAGAGTTTCAAATTCAAATTATTGGTTGCAGAATAACTATGGTTATTATGGTACAGTCTTTTTTTAAAAAAAAAAAAATTCAAACTTTAGTTCAGCTCTCAAGCTCTAGCCTTTTTTTTAAAAAAATATGAAATTTGGGGACAATAATTATCTCATTCACAGTATATCTTCTTATTTGCATAGTTTCAACAGAGAACATTTTTAGATGTTCCACATTTAGGACTCAATGATCTTAGATAACTCTTCTAACCTTAATGATTCTATGAATCCTAAATCCAAAAACAATTCTGTGGACTTTTACTAAAGAGTATCTTAGAATTGTGAGAGTCATCTGGAAGAAATAATGGTTATGGCTGTGTCCATGGTGACTTGAAATAAAGGAAAAATTGATATGAACTTTTCTTTTTCATTCTGCATGTTAAGTATCAATTATTTGCTATTTATCCTGTAGCTACACACAAACTACTGGCATTAGTCATTGCTTGTTAAACATTCATGAGACTTGCTTGACTTCATTTCTTACTGGACATAGTACTACAGAACACTGTTTTTGAACAGACAATTCTTAAGCAACTTATATGATTTGGCAAAAAACAAAACAAAACAAAAAACAGATTCAGGGTAATATCTATACTTCATCAATTATCTGAAAGAGCTTTTCAAGCTTGCTACAAATGCTGTTTCAATGCCATGGTAGGAGAATTGTGTGACCAATAAAATAATGGAAGGTTCCATAAGTAAACTCTAACCCATACAAATTTTTCTGGGGAGCACGATTGAAGTAGCTAAAAAATTATTTCTTTCATGTAACTTGAATTGTGTGAGGAATTATGTGAGGTCTTTTATGGGAAAATGTTCTGATTCTCTCTGATACATACATGAATGCATGATATTCCATGTTGTCCTAGGGTGACTATGATGCCTGTATCACCAATCGTCTGTTCTGTGTATGCTGTGTATTCTGTACCTTTAAGACTGGTTCTGAGAGTGAGCAGGGAAAGAAGAAGCGCGCAGTTTGTTTTGAAAACTATTCCCTCCTCTGCACTTTTTTTTTTTTTCGTCCTTGGTCGGTGTGTGTTCACCGAGCGCACAGACACCAGAGAAAGGTTTTTTTTTTTCTTTTAGTTAATTTAGCTAGCTAGAGCAAGAAAAAAGCTTCCTAAACTGTTTTTTCCCCTTTTTTCTTAAGACTGTTTAAATCTACTGTGGACTGAAAAACCCAGAGGAGCACCAGGAGCTGCACTTGTGGCCCACCGGGGCCTGGACCTCAGTATTCTCCAACGCCAAAGAGACTAAGACTGATAAAAACTGAGAGAGAGCCGAGCAAACTCCCAGCAAGGACTCTCAGTTTCACCATCTCTCTTTGGAGCAGTGAGAGGTTTTATTGTTTCGTATTATTAATTTCTTATGCTTGTAGGCAGTTTTTTTGTTAAATAAATAGTTTTTTCCACTTTTCTCCGAAAATGTTTTTTTTCCTAGACTGGCTGGGGGAGGGGCCATTTGGGGTTTGCTCTCCAGAGAAGCCCCATTTGGAGGTTTTCCTTCCAAATTTACCCTAAACCAAGACACATGTATTTCATTGAAGTTGCTTACTACAAATAAAAGGAAAAAAAAGGCTTCAATTTTTTTTTTTTTTTAAATACATTAAAAGAGAGAAAATGGAGAAAAAAGTGGGAAAGGAAATATAGGAGAGAGGAAAAAGGGAAAGGGAAAGGAAATAAAGGAAAAGGGGAAGGGAGAGAAAGTGAAGAAAATATCCTTCAAATATGTTCAGATATAAGCCATGAAGTAGTCAAGGAAAGTCCATATAAATCTACTTAACTATATGTAGATACCATTTTGGTACATTAACTGCCTCATATTGTTCTCAGAAGTTTTTATTGGTATTAAAAACATCATTCTTAATTATATTTTTTATGAAGACGAGGAAGAATCCCTAGTTCCATAAAAGTGTCCCATTCTTTCAAGGAAGGATGTGGGGATTTTTCACACACTTGCCTCTAGTAAATTCAAAAGTCAGCATTACCATTCACATCCCCTTAAATCCATTCTATAATCAACCATGCAAAATAAACACATCTGAAATATGGTTAAAATTGTAGGTGGGCCGAAAGATCCTATGTGCATTTCTCTTTTTCTCCACAGGCCACAAAGCGTGCTCAGGGCAGGTCTTGCAGCTAGATAGGATAAATATAGGGCTAAGTGATGGATTTTATATTACATGTCATCCACAGAGATAAGTGGACACTCTGTCCATGCAAAATAAATGGCAGACCAGTTCTCTTAATTCTGCTTTTAGTTCTGAATGCTTAAAATTTAGTAGTAATCTGTCTATCCATGGGAAAAGGGTGTTTAGTAGAAAATAAATTTCCATGTATTTTTCTCTATTATTTATTTCGGTTTATTGTCAAGGAGTTGTCTGGAGCCCTGGGAACACTTTCATGTTTTTAATCCCTGTTGAAAAAGGAAAATCATTATATCTCTAATACAAAAGCTGGAAACAAGCCCCATTTTAATTTTTCCTAATGCCTCCCAAGACCTCTCAGTAATCAGTGCATTGTAGCGCATCTCTAGATAAGAGTTTAATGATTCCCTGTCCTATCCATCAGGAACAGCTGACTGTGGTACAGTTTCTGAGCAAAAGTAAGTAGGAGCTTATGATGCTTTTCTCTTCATAGAGAATGCTCTATGATGGAAGTGTATATGTTTAAGGGAACTAGGTTTTACTCTGGAATATTTTGAAGGATATAAAATATGAACGCTTAAAGACAAACTATTCTTGCCAAAGAACAGAAAGTGAAGTCTGTGAGACAGAATCTCATCTTTAGTGCCTTACTCAATGCTGTAAATTCCATAAAGTTGGGAGCTTAATTGATAGTTGCAGCAACTGTTCTTCTGATACCTGTGTAAAGCTTAAATCCCACTGAATTTTCATGAGAAGATTTAGAGCTTTGAATTAAAATCCAGAGAATTATGTACATTATTAATTCACATTTGATGCTTAAATCCCACTGAAATGCATGCAAAAGATACATTCAAAAATTTTAATCTAGAATCTTAACCTGTTCTAAGGAAAATAATTTATGGTATTTTGATTAGATCTTGAAATAATATTAAATCACACAATCAGCAGAATAAGACTTACGCTTTTGTGGAATGTGATAAAAATGGAAACAAATATTGTTCACATTTTTAAATTTACCAAATGATCAGTCACTATTTTTCTTAGTCCTATAAAACTTTTTGGGCAGTGAGCATAGGTATATATACATAAGTATGCATTAATTTCCATTCTAGACTGCTATGGAAAAGGTAATAAAGTAATAACCTTGTCACAGAATTTTATCTGCATGATCAAAGTCACTACTGTGTTTAGAAAAGAAATACCAAATTAGGAAAACTCTTTTTCTAATGATGAAAAAAAGTTCCAATTCCTTCTAGTTTTTGAGTTCTTTTGAAACACAAAAAATATTGGAAAAAAATAATGTGGTTATGAAGATAGCTTTTCAAGAGAAAACTCTGAAGCTTTGGCAGATACTTCAAAACATGTTTCAAAGACAGGAGTTAACTTTGAATTTTTAGTTAGAAACATACTGAGCTTTATAAAACTTCTTGGTGGCAAAAAAGGACATTTTTAGCCATGAAAAGCAATCTCTCCATATCTTCTGTCATACGAGGATGTGAACATGAACAGCAAATTATATGGAATATAGGAAATAAAACACTTTTTCTTTTGACTGTAATCTTGGTGCTGTGTCTTCCTGATTTTTAACACCTTTCTGTCACAACATCTCAGAAATGTTCACTGGCATTTATAATAGGTCTGAATTGGTGACTCGATCTATAATAGCATCATGAGAAGAACAGCAAAAGAAAATAAATAGATATGTCTATCTTAAATTTTTGAATTATTTTCAAGGAATGATCAAATAAAAAGTGTGAACAAAAACTTCCTGATGTGTGTCTGCAGAGGTAAGTGTCATCAGAATTGTCAGATTTCTTCATTAAGTAATTTAGAGTCAGGATTTTTATACAGTTGGAAACAGACTGCTATAAAAATATGTTTGAAACCACATAATACTGATGATTACAAGAAAAGGAAGTTCAGTTCAAGACTTGGGTCTTCTTACCTATGTCAAGAAAATACAAGATATTAATTCCTCTGTCGCTACAACATGAGGACTTACAAATTTGTTTTTTGTCTATCAGTACCTACACATTAATTTTTATTTCTGTCCTGTGATTCATCATTATTATAAATGGCATTGTCCTGTCGCCCTGCTCTTTAGCCT
>VXBN01007301.1:11009-23985 GCA_013397395.1 Sinosuthora webbiana | reverse complement strand
CCAGCTCTCTTGAAGCCCCTTTAAGTACTGGAGGATGCTAGAAGATCTCAAATCCTTCACTTCTCCAGTTTAACCACCCCAACTCTCTCTGCTTGTCTTTATAGAAGAGGGGCTCCAGGCCTCTGAGCATCTTTGTGGCCTTCCCTGGTTTTGCTCCAACAGGTCCACATCTTTTTTGTGTTGGGACCCCCATGCTGGACACAGTTCTCCAGGTGGGGTGTCAGGAGAGCAGAGTAGAAGGGGAGAATCCCCCTCTCTCCACCTTCTGCCCATGCTGCTTTGGATGCAGCCCTGTAGGAATGCAGTTCTGTAGGAAGGGATATGTTTGTTGTAAATGTTGCATCCCTGAAATGCATAAGGATAATATAAGTTGCCCCATTCTATTTAATTTTGCAAACAAAATGGTATTCTGAAGGACAATTTCTTTTCTTCATTTTAAATGAATATGTGATGAAAGGTAGCTTCATGGACTTCCATGAGGCTTCTAAAATGAGTGGAAGGACCAACTGTTTCAGAAATAAGAGCTGGCATGGAAGAATGCAGAAATTACTGTTTTGGAAGTTGCAAGCACTTTCTCTAAATTGTTTTGGCCGTCATGTACAAGAAACTGATGTAGCCATGGTATATTTAGCCTTTCTGCTTATGTAGGTATTTGATTATGTTTTGTTTAAGGGGGTTTAAATTTTAACAGCAAGCTTAAAGATTTGACATTGAATCTCTGAATTACCATTCATACTTTGAAAAAGTGAGACTTTTTTTTCTCCTGTTATGGGTTCTACTTAGTTGCATCCGGTCAGATAATCAATATTTGAAAGAGAGGCTTTTTTATGGTACTGGATATAAAAAGTATTTGCATCTTACTAAGTGTGTAGCTGTACTCTTTTATTCAAAAGAAGAAGGGAGGAGTGGGAAAATAATTTTAAATCCCCCCACTATTCTCAGGAAACTGTTTATTATCTTGGGCCTCTGTCTATAGTTTCTTGGTAATAATGTTCTCACTTAAACTGGGAAAAAACTTGGAATTTGAATCATGTAGCATTGTGAAATAATTCTCTTGGCTTGTTCTCACTATAGCCTTAAGTAGTCTTTTATATCTGTTTCTTCCCATCACCCCAAAGAAACAAAATTACTCTGGGAGCATAGTTTATTTTTGGAAACACACTTTGCAATGTGATAGCTTCTTCACTTAAAACTTATACATGATTGTGTTTGGTTTTTTTTGTGTAGTATATGCTTCAAAGGACCCAGGACCAAGATGAAAATGTTGCTTTGGAGGCTTGTGAATTTTGGCTGACTTTGGCTGAACAGCCAATTTGTAAAGATGTATTATGTCGGCATCTTGCTAAGTAAGTATTAATTAGAACTAGTTATTTTGAAATAGTCGTCCTTACTTCAGTTAACTTTTTCCTGATTACTATTTTGGAGACTGTATCTAGCTTGCTGTATGCTTGGGAGGATTTTCTTGTAGCTAGTTCTTGTGCATATTAAAAATGGCTGTATCACAGAGGTCACTGAAAAGACTTTTGAGGATTTCAGACTGAAAAGACTTTTGAGGATTTCAGACTTGGCCCCTGAGGCAACCTGAACTGTGTCACTGGTGCTTTTTCTCAAGCTTAACATCCTGTTAAGTATCAGGTGGAGGCAAAGGTATACTAACATGCGCTTAAGCTTAAACAAACATCTCCATGTGATGTTACCTATAATATTAGGTGTACCATGAACATGTTTTCTTGACAACTGCTATTGTGAGCATTTCTGTGCAATGCTTCTATGTGCATAGTAATGCCAGGGGTTCCCAATCTTTATGAAGACATAACAAAATGACAAGATCATTTAGATTTAGGAATCAATTTCATATCAGTTGCCAGGGCAATTTAGGCTTGAAAGCATGTATAATGTGTTTTTCATGCTTCTTCAGACTGACAGTAGTTTTTTAAGCTTCAAAAACTTTTTTGTAAGTTTCAAAAAAAAAATTATCATAAGCCTTAAAATGTAGATCTTTGATTGAACAGGAATTGAATACTCATGCTTGAGATTTAAACATCTGCATATCTTCAACAGTGCTGATAACTTATTTCCAGACTAAAGACTTTTGCAATAGGAAACATTCTTCAGTGTTCCCAGTAAATGAAGACCCAGTTTTCGATATATACATGGAAGGTTTTTGAAAACACTAAAGCAGTTCGGTCTGTGATTCTGCTCTTCCAGAGAAAGTGTAGAGAGAAGAGATGCATTATTTTCAGCAAAAATGACCATTTTAGATGTAAAGCAATTTTATAAAAATAGGAGGGACTTTCCAAATTTCATTTTTCATAAACATTTAGAAAACAGAATTTAGATTAAAGCAGCTGCTGTAGCAGTACAGGAATAGGAATTAAAAACAGAAGAACCAACATTATGAGAAATCACTTTTGAGTTTTAAAATGTTTTTACCTAAATTCTGCTCTTATAGCTTAAAATGCAAAAGAATGATAGCACAGTTCTTGATTCTACCTACCTGCTTTCCAACACACATATCAATACTAGTCACCTTCTCAGTATAAATTGTAAACCTCTTCTGTCCTACGTGAACATTGACATTACAACAGCTTCATCCTTGGTTTTTGTGTTTTTTTAAGGAGCTTTTAAATTTCTAGTAAAACAGATACGAATAACATTACATATCTCTTATTTTTCAATGTCATATTTGTTGAAAGCAACTTGTTTGTTGGTGACTCTTTTTGATTAGGGCGCTATATAAATTTTAGAATACTTGATAGCCTTTTTTTTTATATTAGTTTAAGTGGGACAAGATCTTCTAGAAACCTGTTTGTTTAATATCTTGTTCCATTTTGCTCCTGTAGGTTTTTTATAAAATATATACCTCCTACATACTTCATGAAGTATGCTGCAGAAATTCCAAATAATGGGTGTTAATCTGAATACTTACTGTTCTTTCATTGAAAGTTCAGTAGGTAATTGTTGTGAACAAGTGGTTTCAGCTTCTCAGTCGCCATCAAAGCTATTGGCATAAAGCAAGTTTTAGTATGTATTTGTGAAAGTGTGACTTTACAGAGTTCAATGGGAAGGTTCACTCTAGTACTACATAGATGAAGCATACATAGGAAAATTGGATTAGAATCAATTTAGAATGATTTGCATGGAGACCAGGAATGCAAAAGTGGGTAAGGGTGCAAAGGATATGGATACAAAAGACAAGGGTGCAGAAGACTTTAGCAGCACTTAATCATTGAGTAATTTAACATTTAAAAAGTTATTCAGTAGGATTTATTACAGTTATAACAGTGACTTAATTATAGATTCACTATAAAAACATTCATACCATAATCAATTCACACATGCACAGGTAAACCCATGTGTGCACCTATTTCTATGTGTGTAATTGTACCTATCGAAAATTCCCCTTGGGTTCAGTGAAATACATCAATTCCCTTTGCATTTCCCAACAGGCAAGGGTTGCACCTGGAGGAGCATGGAGATGGGAGGGGAAATATCAGCCTAGGTCTCATCTTCAGCAATGGTCCTTAGAGTATCACAAACTTGAGGGTTTGTGAGCTCTGAGAAGCCCCACTCGGAGGTGCTGACTCAGCCCACTGCATTCCAGGAGAGCTCAAAGGGCCTCACTGACCCAAGTTGGTAACTACTGGGCTTTTTTCCTAGAAAGTCCAGTAACAATGGTACTGTTCCACTTGGGCTGTGATTAATTTTAAAAAGGTTTTGTAACAATGGTACCACTTTACTTGGGCTATGAATCAGGTAAATTATTTACCAAGGCTGACTAGGATAACTGCTTATCCTTGTTCTTCACTTTGGTCAGGCAGATGATGTTCCTTTCATGGTCATTGTTGTTCCCACCTATATCATGCAAGAGCTCCTGGCACAGTCAGAGACACTTCAGTGCCCAAGTGGTATGGTCAAGGGATGCTTCACTGCTGAGCTGGTTCAGTCAAGACTTGTCCGGAGCTTCTGAGGTCGTAGGGCAGGCCGGAGGATGGGGGGGGATGCACCACCACAATGCCCCCATGACTAAAATCAATCTCTCTTGCTCCACAGAGCAGTGGTGTGGTCACCTATTGCCTCTGCGCCTATACACAGGTTAATGCCATGTTCCAGTTGTAATTTGAGGGAAATTTTTGTTTAGTTCATATTGTCATTGAGATGTGTGACTACTATTGCTGGCCTAAATACCTTCAGAAACAATACTCCGCAGCTGCAGAATATAGAGACTGAATCTGTTGCTGGTGCTTGGTCAGTCCATGGTGATTTCAGTATTAGCTTGATTTGGCATTTAATATATACATTTATTTTTATGGATTTCTTTTTGTAGTTAATGTGTTTATATGTGAAATACTTGACTTTTTTTCCCTAGTCCTTTTTTTTTTTTGCCATACATCATTACCATTGGAGACCCATGGCCATAACCAGTTTAATAACTAAGTAAAGTTCTAATATAGACTAATGACAACTAATGTCAAGATCTCTGCAATGTCAGGGACTTGTCTTAAGGAGTGATACTTGAAGCAATCACAAAAGGATAGGAGGGCTCAATGTAGTTAGACTTCCATTCTTAAGAGTAGTGAGGTACAGTTTTCAGCCACAGGTAAGTAAAGTGACAAATAGTATGCAGGAGAGCCAATGTGATAACTTGTTTATCAAGCATATTTTGGAAGTTTAAATTCTTACCAAAAAGCTTTTGACTTAATTTCTGAAAGGTACTTCAAAATAGATTTCATCATGTGGAAGAATATCTTATTTTTAAAGTATAAAACTCAGTTGTGCCATCTGGCTACATCTTGTTAGAAACTAACACTTTTTCAGATTACAAAGTATTAATGAACCTCATGAAACAGAGTATGGTTAAGGTACTGACTTGTTATCAAGCTAAGGTTTTGTCTGGGGTTTTTTGTTTGGGTTTTTTTTTGTTGTTGGGGGGGGGGGGTGGAGTGTGGTTACAGCCAAAATTATGGACCAGCTAACTGAAAACCAGCTTGCTTTATTTATGTGTTATTTTGATATAGAATCATGGAATCTCTTGAGTTGGAAGGGACCCATAAGGATCATCAAGTTCAACTCCCTGCTGCTCGCAGAACTATCTAACACTAAATCATATGACTAAGAGTGTTGTCCAGATNGCTTTATTTATGTGTTATTTTGATATAGAATCATGGAATCTCTTGAGTTGGAAGGGACCCATAAGGATCATCAAGTTCAACTCCCTGCTGCTCGCAGAACTATCTAACACTAAATCATATGACTAAGAGTGTTGTCCAGATCCTCCTTGAACTCTTATCAGGCTTGGTGCCATGACCACTTCTCTAGGGAGCCTGTTCCAGTGACTCGACCACCCTCTCAGTGAAAAACCTTTTCCTAATGTCCAGTCTGAACTTGCCCTGATGTGGCTTCATTCCATTTCCTCATGTCCTGTTGCTGGTCACCAGAGAGAGATCAGCACCTCCCTCTCTGCTGGCCCCCTTGAGGATTAGATTGCAATGAGGTCACCCCACAGCCTTCTCTTCTCCAGACTGAACAGACCAAGTGACCTCAGCCACTCCTCCTAAGTCTTTTGCCCTTGAGACCCTTCACCATCTTCTTTGGATGCTCTCTAATAGCTTTATATCTTTCTTATATTGTGATGCCCAAAACTGCACACAGCACTTGAGGTGAGGCCACCCCAGTGCAGAGCAGAGCGGAACAATCGCCTCCCTTGCCCAGCTGGTGATGCTGTGCCCAATGCACCTCGGGACACGATTGGCCCTCCTGGCTGCCGGGGCACTGCTGACTCACATTCAACTTGCCATCGACCAGAAGACCAGAACCCCCATGTCCCTTTCTGTAGTGCTGCTCTCCAGCCTCTTGTTCTCCTGTTTGTCTGTACATCCAGGGTTGCCCAGTCCCAGGTGCAGAATCCGGCACTTTTCTTTGTTAAGCTCCATATGGTTGGTGATTGCCCATCCCTCTCATTCGTCTGTCTCTCTGTAGGGTGCCTCTGCCTCCAGGGAGTCCACAGCTCCTCCTACTTTAGTATCATCAGCAAACTTACTTAATGTACATTTGATTCCTGCTTCCAGATCATTTATAAAAACATTAAAGAGCACTGGCCCTAAAATTGAACCCTGGGGAATCCATGGATAACCAGTTGCCAGCCTGGTGTGACCCCATTTACTATAACCCTTTGAGCCTGACTCATCAGCCAGTTGTTCACTCAATCTATTATAAACCTTTTTAGCTGTGTGCTGGACATTTTATGCAGAAGGATACTGTGAGAGACAGTATTGAAAGCTTTGATAAAAATCCAAAAATCCTCACATCTACTGGTGCCCTTTTGTCAGCTAGATGGGTGACCTTGTTGTAAAAGGAAAGTAAGTTGGTTAAGCAGGACTTCCCTCTCATGAACCTGTGCTGGCTGTGACCAATGACTGCATTGTCTCTCAAGTGTTTTTCAATAAGTCCCAGAATAACTTTCCCCATAATTTTACCAGGTGCTGAAGTGAGACTGACAGGCCTGTAGTTTCCAGGGTCTTCCTTCTTGACATGTATCAATATTTCTTTGTAGACTGATACCTGTGCTGGTAAATGGTATGAAATATTCAGAGATTGATATTATTCTGTTAAAGGTAAGCATTCCTTTCTTTTATACTCAGTAAGAATATCTGGTTAGCTTCTGACTTGTAAATCAGAATGGTTGAGCTGGTAGACCAGATCTGGTCTGCCATCTGTTCAATGGAGATTTAGCTTTCTGGGGCAAGGCGTGCTGTTCCAAAAACTGAATGCAACTGCTGCCATGTTTGTTGGAAAATAATCTATGGGTTCTCCTGCTTTGCTCCTCTCCCCTTCCACCCAATTTTGGCAGAGCTGGGATACTTTTACCCATTAATTACTGCAGCAAAGCAGCCTATAGAGAAATTATCAGAATTAATTTTAACACACTGCTAGCTTGAACTACACAGCTTTTTCCATCACAACATTTTACAATGTGTCTGTGTACTAGAATTTCTCTATTTCTTCTTCTTTCTAATTCCTTTCCATCAGGAGTAATTTCTTAACAAGAAGAGTACTTTGTGCTTTTCTGTGAGATTACCTCTGTTGCTTCTGTTTTCCTGCAATTTTTCTGGTAAATACTGTATCACAATGCTGGAACAATGGCATTTTTAGTTAGCTAGGCAGCACAAGTGGGATGTGAATTTTTCACGTTTATGAAATATTGAACTAAAATTTGCACTACATTCTTAACTTCCTTGAGCAATATAGTTTCACTGGTTTATCTGATAAAACATTTTTTGACAGGGGGATGTTGAAGAAGATGAAGCTATTCCAGATAGTGAACAGGACATAAGACCTCGTTTTCATCGTTCACGGACTGTAGCTCAGCCACATGAAGAAGATCGTATTGAAGATGATGATGATGATGATGACGACAATGATCTTGATGATGATGATACTATCTCTGACTGGAATTTAAGTACGTCAAAGTAATGTGTAAAATGTTTTAAAATATAGCTACTTGCATAATACAAGAACCACAGTAAACAGAGGAGTTTTTTGTATAGCAATACTGAGGCTTTGCTTTTGAATAGAAAATGAACTATCTGCTGATATAATTGGTGTTTCAGGCAGAGGGGGAGTCTTTCAGGTAATGTTTTGGTTATATAACTATTGAAAAATCTGGCCAACTCCAAACTTATTTTGAATATGGCCAATAGAGCTGCAAACATCTACTAGATGCAATTCAACAGAAGCTTTGGATTTTGAATTTTAATTCTACAAGGTAATACAAATCATGTATTACTATTTATTTTATTAAAAGTCTTTGTGGTGGATTGACCTTAGCTGGATGCCAGGTGCCTACCAAGCCACTCTATCACTCCCTTTCCCAGCTGGACAGGGGAGAGAAAATGAGATGGAAAACAACTAGTTGGTTGAGATAAGCCAGTTTACTAAAGCAAAAGTGAAAGTTTATGTGCACACAAGCAAAGAGGAAAACAAAATAGGTTTATTCTCTCCTTCCCATCAGTGAGCGATGTTCAGCCCCTTCCCAGAAGCAGGGCTTCAGCACNCCTTAGCTTTTATATCTGAGCTGATGTCATATGGTATGGGATATCCCTTCGGTCAGTTTGGGTCAGCTGGCGTGGTTCTGTCCCCTCCCAAGATCTTGCCCATTCCTACCCTACTGATGGGGGGGTGGAATGCTGAGAGAGTGCTGGTGCTGTGCCAGTGCTGCTCAGCAGTAGCCAAAACACTGGTGTGTTATGAACACTTTTCCAGCTACCAATGCAAAGCACAGCACTGTGAGGGCTGCTGTGGGGAAATTAACTCCAGCTCAGACAGATCCAATACAATCTTACACATTGTCCTTAGCTTAACAGTGCTTTCTTTTAGTTCAGTCTTCCCTCTAAATCTGGTTTGTGTTCGATTTTTGCTTCCTCCTACATGCTACTACTGACCACTATTACCAGTAGTTCAGATGTAGTACAGATGAATGTGCCTTGAAGCTTATGGATCAAACAACTTTAAGACATACCTAAATTTTAAAATAATACTAATACTGAAACTACTGTTATTATTATTATAATTTAAAAGACAAAAAGCACAAATATATTTTCCTTTGTAAAGTATCTTTTTTATAGTTTTAAATTCATAATGCTATTCTTGTAGTCACTGTGTGTAGAGATTACAGAATTAAATCAATATTTTCTGGAAAACATAACTGAAATGACAGAGGGTGCTCTGTGATCCACAGTTGGTTAAGAAGATGAGGAAGCTAAACCTGTCTAGAAAAGAGAGAGAAGAAAACAGTTAAGAAATATGTTTTAATTTATGTCATCTGTACTTGAGAGAATTTGGATTATCTGAATTCCAGAACTGTGTGCCCAATTTCTTATCCAGTGTTCTATATTTGACTTCCAATTTGAACAGAGTGGAAAAGTCAGCACAGCCTGACAGCAGCATTGATTACCAATGAGACCTGGTAACTAAATATGGGAGCCCACCTTTTTTTCCTCTAGTAGAAAGCTGACACAGTCTAAGCTGAAGCAGCAGGTGCTGGTCTTGAGGAGTATGAGGTGTTTATTATTGTTTTTTAGTAGAGATCTGCTCTGAGTTGAGGGTTCATGTTTGGTTTTATTCAAACCTGTTGGACATCATCTAGAAGCAGAGTAGAAAAAATTTTGTATTTATTGTCTATTCTAGTAGTTGCTACCTCCCAAGGGAAAAATTCTCTGTCTTGTTTGGGCCTACTAGCAGTTTAGATCCAGTTTAGGATTTTTGCATGTTACATTTGCTATGTATATTTTGCCTGATTACCTGTTTTGTATATACTTCTGTTTCAGTTGGATCAAGGAACTGAGATCATAATAAGCTGGAAAAAATGCATTATAGATTCTGTAATATGAGCATTCTTTATCAATCAATCTTAGCATTATTTTTCTAGACATGTCAGCCCCACAGCAGAAAACCAGAGTAAGGATTTCTAAATCATGTTTTGAAGCTGTTCTTTTATGAACTTTTGTGTGCTAAAATATGACATTAAAAACTTTCAAACAAATTTTGAAGTTGTGTTCTTTGTATAGGTGCATCACGGAATTAGGAGTAAGCTTAGAGCAGAAGTCAGTAAATTTCTTTCAGTCTCTAGAGATGGATGATTTTTCCTTTTTATTTGCTTTGAGACATAGATCATGTTTGAACATTTTCTTTTTAATCACTTGCTAGTATTTTTTTTGCTATTTCTCTTTTCTCCTTAATTTCTCTGGTATGTTGCATTCATGTCACAGACCTTCCCTCTTTTGTAGTGTTACACCATCGTGAAGTTATGTAGTGTATATAATGTCGCAATATAATGGTGTGGTTCCTGTCAGTGTTTTAATATCCCTAGTGTATAAGTCCTTTTAGTGGCTATAAAAATGCTGCAAAAATGGCTCTCTAAAAGCTATGGCTTTGTACCAGAGCACAATGGATCCCTGTGTATTGTGATGAAATTAAAGTATCTTTCCTCCTGATACCCTGGCAGCTCAAAGTTAAAATTAGAATCATACTGGAACTACAACTGCTTGTATAATAAGAAGGTTAACATTGTTAATTCCCCTCAGGGAAATGTTCTGCTGCTGCTCTAGATGTCCTGGCTAATGTATTTCGTGATGAACTTCTGCCACACATCTTGCCCCTTTTGAAGGAATTGCTTTTTCATCCCGAATGGGTAGTTAAAGAATCTGGTATCCTTGTTCTTGGAGCAATTGCTGAAGGTAAGGCAACAGTTACTGAATCAGGTTACTGAATTTTTATTGGTTCTAAAGCAGCTCTGGGATCCCTTCTAGGTGAATTTACTTGTGCGAGCAAGTATACATCCCTAGCTGTTTTTTTTTAGTGATTAATCTCTACATCTATTAGTTGATGACTGCAGTTACTTGTTTAATTTTTCATTTTCAAGTCTGTGCATTTTTGGAGACTTAAATAACTTAGATAATTTCTTTTAATACTCCCTTTCTTAACTCTGTAGCATATATTTATTGGTCTCTCATGAAATACTACCTTGATTTGATACAACAGGAATATTTATATTTCATTCAGTGTTTTCAGGAATGGAGAAGACAAGTCCCATGACTTCAGTGCCCTGAACTGCTTTTTGTGGATGGCTCTCTGATTTAAATGTGTTAACTCCCATTTCTTTGTATTTACTCACAGTCTTGGCTTTTTGCCTGTATTTCCATAATCTCTGTCCATTTTGCAAATTGAAGAAATGTGTTTGGGTCCATGCCTGGATTATCTATCTTTTCCGACAGTGCCCAGTGAACATATATTTTCTTTGTTGCTAGAAAGCATTTTTGTTGGTTTTGATTTAAAGTCAAGCAAGGTAAAAATTAGTATTTCTTGCAAATCTCAGTGTATTACTGCCCTTGCTGACTCGAAGTGTGCATCTTTTATTGCTGGTCAGTATTTGTGTTATATTAGGGGAAAACAAGAAGAAAATTAATTTTTTTAAGAAATCTTTTTTAATGATATGTTGATTAGTTATCAAGGCGTAATCTTTCTCTGCTTGTTGTCTTGGTCACTCTTAGTAGACTGGCATAAGACTCCCAAGCTTTATACACCAATTTTATTTGGATATTCTTGATATACTCCCTTTAATAAAGCAGAAATTATGGGGATTGGGGAAGCACTGAAGTAGAAATGTAGTTGGAATTAATGTAAATTTGACTGAGGATTTTAATTACTGTTTATGGTGTTTCTTTTTAGGACAACATAAATTAAGTAGACTTGCTTTGTATATGGGTAAAATGTATTACTACATGATAGAGGAAGAAAATATATCCCTTCTCGGAAATAACAAAAAGCTCTATTATGTTTTCGAATTCTCATACTGTAATAGCTTTATTTTTCCTTCTAGGCTGCATGCAGGGTATGATTCCATATCTTCCTGAGCTGATCCCTCACCTTATTCAGTGCCTGTCTAATAAAAAGGCTCTTGTGCGCTCCATCACTTGCTGGACTCTTAGTCGCTATGCACACTGGGTAGTTAGTCAACCCCCAGACACATACTTGAAGCCATTAATGACTGAGTTGCTAAAGCGCATTCTGGATAGCAACAAGAGAGTACAAGAAGCTGCCTGCAGGTGAGCCAAAGCTTAAACAAAAAGTACTATCCATGACACTGCTTTTTCATGAGAAAATATTTAAATGCCTTAATTGATTATTCCATAACTCTGTTTCTAGCTCTTAATGTATTTTTTTTCCTTTTAAATTGGAGTGGGTTCAGCTTCTGAAATCATCACAACTGAGTTGTGGTAAAACAAAACCAGATAATTTGTTTTTCTCTTGTCCAGTTTGTTTTTAGAATATATGAAAAACAAACTAAACAATCTATTACAGTAAAGGAAATGATCTGTATGTCACACCTTTTTATTTTCAATATTTGAAATTTCATTGACCAGGAATCTGGCTTATATTGGCCTATGAGCAAGGTCAATACTGGAAAACTATCCTATCATTGCATTAGTAATGTTTATATTTAGCTCAGGATTACAAAAAAATTTGGGTTACGACTATTTCAAGGGATATTCCCTTTCTCTTGAAAGGAGATCCTTGGAGGTAAGATTTCCTTCTGTCCCTTGTCTGCCGATATTTAAAAAAAAAAAAAGAATGGACACACCATTAATGGAATGGGTATACCACTTGTGCAAGAAGCTCAGCAAATAAAGCTTTTACATGTTAGTTTGTGTAGGGCAGGAGTACACAGCAGACTGCCAAGAAAGTTTCTCCATAAAGCAGGATTAGGTCTGTAACATGTATACATAAAAGGTTTTTACAAGAATATTTTTAAATTTTGCTCATCACAGTTTAAGAGCTGAATCTTTGTGTTCAAACAAAATAGACTGAGTTTGTCTCAATAATACCATTGCGAAAACATACCTTGGATGAATTTAAAGACTAAATACAGTTCTATGTTTAAACAGGAATGGGTAGTGTGGGGCATTTTGGGGTGGTCTTGTTTTGTTTTTTACAAGATACTGACTAACCTATTTGGGGTGGGGTTTTTTGTCATTCAGTGCCTTTGCTACTCTAGAAGAGGAGGCTTGTACAGAGCTTGTTCCTTATCTTGCATATATACTTGACACTTTGGTCTTCGCATTTAGTAAATACCAGCATAAAAACCTGCTCATTCTTTATGATGCTATAGGAACCCTAGCAGATTCTGTAGGACATCATCTAAATAAACCTGTGAGTATACCTTATTTTCTGTAGAAACACTCATCATATACTGAAAAACTGGTTGAGTGGTTTTTGTAGTGTGCTTTATATGTTTTAAAACAAAAATGCTGGATTCAATAATAATAAATATTTACATGTAATATACATAGACTGTGTAATTTTCACACTACAAAAATATTACTCATTTTGAATAAATAATTGTGTGTTTTGTGGCTTGCAAAATGTGCTTCTCATTATTGTGACTTTTTTTCCCTTACTCTCAGAATTTTTCAGCTCA
>VXBN01007300.1:12621-31436 GCA_013397395.1 Sinosuthora webbiana | reverse complement strand
AGCAGACACCCGTCTTTCAAACCTAGACATACAGTTTTCCAACTCCTTCCCTGAATAAGCATTAAAAAAAAAAAAAAACCAAAAAAAAAACTGAATACTAATGCCAGAAAAGGGGATATTTCCATGTGATTAGTTTGTCTGAACAGACTTTTTTTTTTTTCACCAGCTCAAAGGAATTTGAGAAATTTGTGAGTGACCATCAGTTTTCATTTTTAAGTTTAATTTTGTAATGAAACATGAACTTAATTGATTTTTAAGATAGTTTTCTAGTTAAAAGAAATGCATAAGAGTAGTTTGCAAACAGATGCAGGAAATCTCACAACACTGCCTTATTAATTGCTAACATCAAACTTAGAAATTAAGTTTCATAGAGACTTGAAGTCAAACCTGACATTAATTTTTATTTCCCATTGTATGTCCATACAGCATCTAAAAGTGTTCTGCAACCTAGAGTTTGAACTTATCATCTTACACATATGTAATGAGGGCCAGCATCCTTGTGTCTATAACCACATCATCCTGAAAATTTAGGAACTAAGAAGAGCTGGAACCATTTATCTTTGGGTGCAAAATTGTCTTGGAAAACCAGGTGCCAGCTTCTGCCATTCCAGCTCTGCAAAAGGCTCCAAGGAAATGAGTAGAATCTCTCAGAGCACTCTTGTTCTCTCTACACACTAATCCAGACTGCACAATACAGCACTACGGAACATGGACTAATTGAAAGCGGTCATTGTAAAATTATTGAAAGAAACACTCAACACAGATTAAAAGACACTACAAAATGTCAGAAAAACACGCCTAAAGTCAACGGCTTCACACTCACCACTTTCAGAAACAACAGACTGCTTCTCTCACAGGACCACCTTACATTTTATGTTTAGGCAATGCAGGTGAACTCTATTCACCAGACAAGCAGCTGCCTGGCTGTTTCCCAAGCTGGAAATTCAGGCTGCACAACACCATTTACTAAGACAAAGTCAACAAGTTACACAGTAAGCTGCCATAGAGTACATACACATAGGGCCAACTCCACGATGAAGAAATGTCACACACAACAGGAAGCTACTGCAAAGCACACCATCACTCTGTCCTTACTGCCCTGTGGAGACTAGAGCCTGGTGCAACACACTTTAAAAGCACCAAAAACGTTCTTTAGTCTTTTACAGAGAACGTAGAGACAATGTTCAACTTCCACCATAATTACAGAAGTGAGAAAAGGAAGGACAATTTGATCCTCCTGCTACACCTTTCCAGTTAACACAGCCAAAGTCTTAACAGGACCAGCTATCGTAAGGAGGATAATAGGGTTTTTGAAGCTCATTTTGGCCAACACTCCCCAAAATATCAACTATCTCTTGCCATATTTCCAGGAAAGATCTCTCTGACTTTCTTCTAAAGCATTATTTTAATTGAAATTCCAACAAGAGAAAAATCACAGGGAGCTCTGCTTCATCCTCAATACTCCTGTTGATGCCTTAAGTTTTAGCTTTCATGTTTTTCAGATTCTGTGCTACCTAGGGGTGCAGTTCTGAGCCTCATATTAAGTGCTAGTAAGCTCTCTTCACAGAGTAGGTAGACAAAACAAATCCTTTTCCTGCTGAAGACCAAGGACAACTTTCAGGCCCAAAAGCATAAACAGCAGTGGACTGAAGGGAGAAACAAGAAGGATGAGACCTCACAACCTGAAGCTGTAAATGGACAATTAAACCCCAATATGCAAATGGACCAAAACTTATAAAAGTGTAAGACCTCATGATCGGTGGGGCATTTTGTGACCATTCTAAGTCCACCTTGGGTGTAGCCCCGGTCAGGCTCCTGTCCTGCCCAAGGTGTACCCTAAAGGCATTTCAATAAATATCTACTTCATTCTCTAGCTCTATCCAGTCTCTGTTTCAGGTCAACCTTCCCAAGGCATCACTGTCATAAGAAAAGGGAGTCAGTTTATAAACAAACAATTTACAAGCACATTCTTCATGTAACCTCAGCAATAAAAATATATTCTGATGCACTGTTTAAATAACTATACTTATTTTAGAAAGCTTAAGATGTTCAACTATAGTCTTCAAAAATTCATAGAACCAATTTACAGTTAAGTGAATGCAACCAGACTGAGATGCAGTATATGCCATGAGAATGTTCTTTATACATAGCAACTCTCAACTTGTGAGCTATAATTAAGAATCACTGTCCATCCCCAACTTGAATAGTGAATTATCCCAGCTCTGCTACAAACTAGATGACAGTGGCAAGTTCTGCTTCTGGGAAAATAGACTTCACCTCTGTCTGGATAACAATATTATTTTAGGATCTACTGTGTCAATCCAACTTCCTGCTGTTGTCGCCTTACCTAACGCACTCATAGCTTAGCAGCAGACGTTGGGAACTCTCCTAAAACAGTTTCCAGAGGAACTTTCCATTCTCCCCAGTGTAATTGTTGAAACCATCCATTTCCTATGGCTTTAACCTGTATTGCTATACTCTGAAGCAACCTATTTTGGGGAAAGATGTTAAAACTTGAAAACAAACTATTCTAAAAGCCACATTAGGTTGACACCTCTGCCCTGCTGGTGATCAAAAGCATCCCTAAAACCAGGTCATTGCATGCAGCTATGTGATCACTTTCCCGACAAATATTCCCAAGGAATTAAAGAAAACATGCTAACAAGTAGCACAGGTTACATTCAAGAAAAACTGGGTCCTTTACACCTAAATTAGAAATTATTTTTTATTCAGTTATGAGAAGAAAAGGCCACAAAATGTCATAATTTTAAAAGATTTTTTTGTTCTGAAACAGCAGTTCCAAGCCAGTTATCCCATCTTTGCCTAATTTACTTCTGCTGTTAACTCCTTTGTAGACACTGTGATCAGCTCTAAAGTTCCATGTATGGAGGCTCATATCAACTAATAAAGAGAGTGAGCCTTTAGAAATCAATTTTAATATGCACCATAAGCTATGCCTAGGCTTCTTATCTTATCCTTAGTGCCAACTTACTGCAGAGAATGAAAAAAAGGGCTGCAGGACAAGCAAGCAAAGGAATAACATTAGTATACTAGAGAAATTCATAATTTCTTTAGAGAATTTTGGCCATGTAAAATGGTCTTGCTTTCACATGTTTGATGAACTTTCACCAGATTCTGCAGTTTTAGTAGTAATTCTTCATATAAAATAAGTTCCTAATACAGTCATCATATTATACTATTGGCGATTGATGGAGAGATAGGAAGACTGATTCGGTGATCGGAATTCGATTTTACTCAGGTTTTCCAAAAGCTTATATACCATTTCAGGAAGGTTAATAATTTCCAATACAATAATTAGGTTAAAAGATCATACAAACAACTCATGCATTTTACATCTTTCTCATAGGGGGTTGATTGAATCTCTCCTCTTCCCATAAGCAGGTTTAATCCCATCTTCTGTAATCTTCAAAGTTCTGTTTGTTCCTGCCATGGCATCCTGGTTATCAAACCAGCTATGCGAATTAAATGTCTTACTCTCCGTCCTGTGTATTCCCACATTATGCAAATGTTTGCACGGAAGCAGAACTCAACCTGCGATATGAACGTACCCAGTTACAGCTCAGGAAGGACACAGTCAGTTCTGTACTAGGTTTCAGACATGTATGCTCTAGAGGAACACAGGACATCACAAAGGAATCTAAACTCAGTGCTTCCCTTTGACCAGCTTTTTTTCAGTTTTAAAAACATAGGAGCTACAATATTCCAGGCCAACATTATCCCAAACCTGCCCCAACTAAACTCTTATTACTTGTACATTATCAGGCATTTTATAAAAGCAACTGCATTTGGCAAGTCTATTTAAAAGAAGCAAGAAGAAGGCATGAAGCATATCTATATTTTCTTAATGACAGAAAAGCCATGCAGCTGATCACACCAAAATACTGAGATTATGAAACTAGCTATTTGTTTCCCTGCTTTGGATTCTAATACTCTGTACTGTCATCACTGAAAGAACTTTTTAAATAACAAAGACTATGAATATGCCATTTGACTATTCACGATGTGGCATGGTTTGGTTTGTTAAAGGCTTGGATTTTAGCTACCACTAATTACAGAGTATTTATGGACAGGGCTTTGAGCAACCTTGATTAGTTAGTGGAAGGTATCCCTGCCCATGGCAGGCAGATTCAAACTAGGTGATCTTTATGGTCCCTTCCAACTCAAACCATTCTACAATTCTGTGATTCTATTTCAAAAGAACAATCCATGATAATAGGAAAGAAACTGCTCCATTAGAAGACTCATAAATGGTAAACTCACATGCCAATATTAAGTTTCAAGACACTCAAGGATTATGTGAGTAAAATCCCACTGACTTGCTGGGAGGATTCAGCAAGATAACTACAAATTACTTAGAGGGCTAGTGTCAAAAGGACCTCTGTACTTATTTAGCCTCTGCTCTAGATTACTGACCCACTTATGAAGAGCTAAGCATCCCTGCTGTGCAATACCAGCACCCACTCCATCTGTTTGCTTCTGCTTTCTCAGATCCTCTATTAGTCTGCATAAGAAGTTCTGTTAATTACCACATGAGCAGCTTTTGCATAGCACACACAGTAACAGTCTGACTTAGTATGTAGTAATCTTGACAAACAGCATAGGAAAAGAACAATCCTAATTCAACAGGATTATCAATGACATACAGTAATATATAATATGCATATTTCTGAAGAGGCAATTTAATACACCCTTTGTCCAAGCTGCTCTAAGTTTTGAGAAAAGTTTGTAGGTGTATAGCTGCTTTAGGTTTCAATGATGAAAAAGTATACTAGATTAAAGTCCTGTATCAAACTCTGGAAATCTCCAAGAGGAGCAGAAATTTGTGAAATCACAAATGAAACTTCTGTTGAGGAAATAATGCAACAGTGGCAAACAGAAACATCCCACTTTTGTCAATAGCTACACTGAGTATTAGTAAGTAAATCTAAAGGAAGTTTAAAAAACCCACACAAAACCAAACACAAAAACCCTCCCCAAGCAAAACAAGGTTTGGAAAGTTAGCCCAGCTGTCACATCAGAATTATATCACAGCATCTTGGCACCTCAAACTTTCTGTTGACTAGGAAGGAAAAAAGTTCCAAATTCAGCATTTTATTATTTATCCTGTCTGATCTGCAGATCTTTAAGACATTCATTAAATAGGTCACAATCAGCAGTATCGTTAACTTTCTAAATCCAAGAACAAGAATTTCCAGAAGTCATTACAGTACTGAGTTGACAGTTGTTATTTCCTGGGAACCCAGACTCCTGCTATCAAAGTGAAATAATATCAACAGTCCAAAACCTAACTATGAAACTCAAGAATTCTGGCAATCCTGATATAATCTCATCCCTTAATACCAAAGCCATTTCTTAGTTTAAAATTAAACCTTGTACAGTTGTCAACATCACTTCAAGAGCTCTCTAGATACTAGCTTACTCCTAAGGTAGTTAAGAAAAGTAAAACCTAGGTCCAGTACTTTTTACAGCTTACTGAAGGATAGAGGAGAACAGTATATCAAAGCCCAGCAAGAACTGCTGGTCACAACATGGAGACTATACAGAGTATCATAGAGCTTTGTATTCCATTTTAGAGAATTATTTAGTATGTCACACAAAAGGTCATGCAAGCAGAAGGACATACCCAATGTAGACTATGAAAACAATGATATATTAGCATATTGTTTGTATCCTCTAGAAAAATTAGACAACTGTTCTTCTGAAATACCAATATTTACTGCCCCAGTACCCCTCCAGGAGAGCTCTAGAAGATAGATACACATTTTATATCAAGTGAATCTCTATATGGGATATTTAGCTTCTGACATATGAAACACCTCGCAATTTAAGCATTCTGTCTTTATCATGGTAAAGACTTGCTAAATGCATAGAGTCATCTTATGTCAAGTCAAGAAATACATACCCCTACAGGTTCCAATCTTAGTCTACTGATATACACCAAGACAAGAAAGAGCTAATATTTTATTTCTGAATGTTTTCCAGCCAGCAAGAGGAAGAAAGCAGAAGGGAAACCCAGAGAATTTTGGAACTGCTCTAGGGAAGAAAATACAAGCAGAGGGCAGCATTAGAAACAAAAAGTGGATAGAAAAGAGAAAACACAATTAAAGTAGTCATTTATTCAGAGCATACTCATGATTTTCCCAAACAGCTGTGTCAAATCTAAAAGAGAACACTAGAACCATTATAAGAGCTATAACACATTTTATATATGGAAATCATTAGTGACACCAGTCAAACCTAGTTTGTGCTATGATTAATACAAAGTTTAAAAGTAGCTGGGATAAATGTACTAATACAGAAATTAGTGTCATAAACCAGATGCAGTTTCTCTCCCCTAGAAATTATTTTAAGTGTCAAGGCACTAAACACCCAAAATATTCCCATGTCACGAGATCCTCTTTTTCATAGAAAAACACACCTGTGAAGTGATTTGATACTTGTGTTGCACATAATGAGCTTGCACAGGCACCTTAGTGGTATTTCTGTACAACATGAATGGAAAACAGACCACATTATACTTACAAACATAACCCTTGCCCCTCGCACAACAGTTGCTATGAATTAAGTTGAGAAAGACAAAGGAGGAGAATGCGAGTTATTTACCTAAATGTATATACATACCAGGAGTGGAAAAACAGTTCTAGAAATACTCCAAGTTATTAAATAAAAAAGCATTTACATTAAGCAATAACAAATAATTAAAATGGTCTTCAGACAGTGTGCCTCCAAAGACAAAACTTCAAAAGGAAGAATGGATACAGCTTGTACAATTTAACTGAAACTACCAGACACAACAGAAAATAAATAGATGACTGAAGTGTTGACCAAGGAAAAACTAGTCTTATTTTTAAAATGAAAGTTCAAGTATGCCCCTCTGATCATAGACAGGGTTATTAAATAAAACCATAAGGCAGTGCTACAAACTAAGAACTGTGCTAGACACCACCAGAATACACAGAATTTGAATCTAAGTAGCAATGAAAATTGAAACAAAGATATTATTAGAAACTGTAACTTTACAGAGTATGCAATTCAATTATAAGCAAGCACTATATAAAACCAAAATAGGTTTTAAAGAATTTGTAAAGAATCAAAGCATGCAACTGATTTTTTAGTCATTTGTTCAGATAGCCTAAACATCCATTTACTTATTTCCTAAGTGGTTGTAACAATTACAAAGACAACAGCACTTACCTTGGAATTGTCACACATTTTGTACTGCAATTCTGAGTGGTAATTGCCTTCTCAAGCTCATCCAGCTGTCCCGTTTTCTTCAGCTTCTTGACCAAGCTTTTCACTGCTTTTTCACACCACTTTTCATCCTGACCATTCTGCTCACTACCAGCAGCCCCTCCAGAGCCACCAGCAGATTTTTTCCACCCCAAAAGTCTCTTCACAACTGGTGGAGTGAATGGCAATATGGATGACATGACTTTCACCAGACAGAACACTCAGCAAGCAATAAATTAGAGATTCCTGTCTGATCCCTAAAAACACAAACCAAAACAAACACATTAGCACTGAGGTTTCACATGAAACAAATACCTTGCTTCAGACTTTTTATTACCAAATGCCATAGGACCCCGCATCCTAAAATAAGTCAGATATGTCTGCATAAAGGTTAGGTACTTCACCAATAAAATTCAAATGCAAGTTTGCTGCAGACTCTTGAACAGTTAGCACAGACTAAAGTTACTATTAGATTGGACATTTAATTTTTCCTCAAGTCTTTCCTGGCTAAATCAAGTCCAGAAAAAAAAAACAAGTTAACTTTAGTCTAGCTTTGCACCTAGGCTGGCTGGGTCTATTAATTTATTAAAATTTTCCACAAGTGATATGCACATTCTGCCCATCTCCAAATTAATTTAGCAAGCAAAATTGTGTTTGAAATGTCATTTAGTCATGACAGCTTGACAGAAGTCTTCCAACAGCCAGCCGTTTCACAAGCCTTTTCTCCTTGTTTGTCATGCTTTAAATAACTACCAATTTTTGTTCCACTGGGGACATCAATTTGAAATTCACTTATAAATCTGGTAACAAGCTTATTCCCAACTTTCAGTCTAGAGTTCAATGGCTTACAGATAATTAATCTTCTCAACTGGCAGTGCTCAAAATCATCAAGTCTTTCAAAAATTATTAAATTATTAAATCTTAGTTTGCAGATACATGGGTAGTAGAACTGTCCATTTTCAATTTTGATAGCCTTTCAGTATCAACTACCTGATCAGGATGTTTATATGAAATGAAACATTAGAAGATATGCTGAAAGTTGGGCTATGTTTAACATTCACTACAACTTGCACTTCAAATAATTTAAAAGAAAAATTATAGCCATTTAGAAAAAAAAAATCTTGGTTTTGGAGCGTCTATTAGACTAGTTTTATGTATTAAAATATAAGCCCCAAACCAACCACATTATTTCAGGCAGACAGCTGTTAGAAATTGCTTAAGTATATAATGGTCTTATGGATAGAAGTATGGCACTGAAGTAAAAAAAAATCTTATTTCCAGGCAACAAACTCCAGAAAGTTCCCTTATTTCCAAGCTATATAAATTAGTTCAGTCAGCTGAAAAAAACTTGTTTTAGCTAAAACTTAACACTAGATTCAGTCTACTCAATTTGAGCTTTCAAGGCAGCTTACATGTCTACATCCTGTATTCCTCACTTCTATCCAAAATACACCAACTTAATCTTACTGAAGTTTCCCATCTGCAAAACAGCATGGTTGATTTGGGATACTTCAGGCTACAGTATTTATGGGTAATTTATGCCTTGTCACATCTTTGCAGTTTCACTGAGAACCAAGTCAACAGACACCAGATTATATTCTACAACTAACTTTAAATCATAACTTTTCAACTTCCACAAAACATAACATTAAGTAGGCATGACATTTCGGTTTCAACTAAATTATAACTCCATAAACCAGCTTCTGAGAGCACCTCAAAACACAGGTGAAGCAAGAAATGTAGTTTTCTCAGATCTGGGATACAGAGGTTCCAATTAACAGGGACTCAAGATTAACACTGGGAACTTTATGCAAGCCGTTCAAAACAATCTATCCTAAATAAGAGAATCATAGAAATTTTCAAATTAAACACTGACTAGGACATTCAGGGTACAGTTTCATAGGGAGGCAAGCCAACCCAACAGCTTCCTGCCACAGGAAGCACAGCCCTACTTTTCTTCCCTGTGGTACCACCACCACCTCTGCATCTGTGCTAATACCTTTCCACAAAGACTCAGCTAGACAACCAAGTAAAAACTGATCCATGTAGGGGTGGTTTTTGTTTTCTTTTTTGCTGAGTTAGTTTTCTTTCAGGTTAACAGGTTACAGCAGCTCACACAGAGTACTGTAAGCACTCCAACTGATGTCAGGGGAGTTACAGGAGTATGTATGGAGGACTCTAGTCCCAGCCTTCAGCAGCCATTGTAGCATTGACTGCTTTACTGGAAATGCAAGTCTGGGCATATACTTTTAACTTAGATCATTTGTTTTGGTGGCAAAGCCAAATAGGCAGTCTTACGGTCCCTTTTTCGCATGTTCTGAACTGTTCACAAGCCTGGAAGTGAAAAATGTTACTCCCCTAATGCAGTACACTGAGTAACTCCAGAGATGAAACAGGAGGCTTGCATGTCCTCTACTGTTTTAAACTCTCACACTAGGTTTCTGAAACAGGGAATAGCAGTCACTCTGAGTGTTAGAAAAAGACTTCAGTATTTGAGCAAGGCCAACATTAGATGTTTCAGAGGCATATGACAGAAATTGAAAAAGACCAAAGAAGATAACCTCTTTTGCTTTAAGGATCCCATTTTAAATACCAGCAATTGATGGCATAATACTTGAACATTAAATTCAGTGTTGAAAGGTGTGGGCAACCAAATACCACTATCGCTGCTTATCCACACACCATTTCTTCTCCCCATCTGTGGAGTTCACTGAGATATAATATACATATTTCCTGTTTAGCTTCAAATTTTTTACCTTTCATTGCCCCAGAATACTCCTTTGATTGTCAGTCTTATAAAACACACACTTCAGTATGGTTTCATTTACCACCAAGGTAAATTGCCTATTCTTCCAGGCCCTCTAAACATTCTCAATGCTTTTATCCAAATTTTCAGCTTTACAGTACTCCTTGTGATGAGGTGTCCAATTTTGCAGTATTTTCTCCCTTAAGACTGATCTATGTATCATTTTCTGTATTCCCTGGTGTTGTTTTTTTTTTTAACCAAGATTTGCCTTTCTGCTTCAAATGCACATTTGAATAATTTAAGTCTTGCAGCCAGACAGAATTTAGAAGCCCCATGCATTTCAGTTTTTCTGTATATTTAAACACTCACACTATTTTGACATACTCAGAAGAGAAAAAAAAATATAAATCATTCTTTTCCCATTTCCAAAAGACTCTAAGTTCAGACCTAACTAATTGGAAATTTCCAGATACTATACCTAGTTTTAACCAGTTCCTTTATAGACATGTGCTCATCCAGCTTCTCTAGAAGCTGCAGTGTTTGATCTGCTACCCCAGTGAAAAGTAGCTTTTAAAAAATATAAACCACAAAGGGATACACTTAGAGCCCTTTATTACAATGACTATTACAGCTTAGCATCCAAAAGAAAAAAAAAAAAAAAACAAAACAAAACACAACATACCAACATACACCACAACTGAAGACTAAGTCTGGGAGGTTTAAACAAGCTGCTTCTTTCTAGCTATTGTTTTGCCATATCAGGGATTTGCCAGGAGTATCAATAAGAATTTCACTAAGTTATTTCAGTAGTGGCCCTGTATCTTTCAAAGAGATGGAGCAGAGAAAATATGACACAAGTAGCCGATTGTGGAGAGCAGCACTCTGCTCCAACCCTAGGAGACAGTGCAAACTGCGAGGCCTGGTTAGGTTGAATTATGAGCAATTTAGATAAATGCAAATGATGCAAGGAAAAAGTAGCAATAAAGAAATTAATAAATACCCTACTCTGCCAGGAGTGGTACATCCAGCCTAGCACTCCATCTCCAAAGGTGGCAAAAGGACATGCTACTCAAGGAAAGCACAAGAACCTGGCTCTTTTCTGAGCCTGTTCTCATAATTCTTCAGCATCTTAAACTGTTACAGCAGTAAATTAAAGGCTACATGCCTACCCATTCCTTTTAGCAGCCATTTATGGACCTCCTGCCCAAAAATTCATCTAACCACTTTTTGAACCTCTCTCCACAACCTCATGGCAGACTGTACTGGAATTAAATGGCTCACTGTTTAAAGAACTACTTTTAGCTATTTTCTTTATCATCTTCTTAGTTTTAAAAAGTGCCTCTTGTTCTACTGTTGCAAAATGTGGAATATGTAAAATTTTCTTAAGAAGGGATGTTCTTTGATCTTTATATACTTTCAAGCCTAATCAACAAGAAGCGAGATTTAATCCATGAAACAGGAAGCAGCTTACAAGCTCTAAGTGATGTCCAGGTGTTACAAAGACAAACTACTTCTTGGTAGAACTGCCTTAAGGTTTAGGGCTCAACATGTTTCAATGATCTCAGACCTAAGGGGAGGTTAACAAAGCTTGGCAAGAAAGATGTACCACTGATAGTGGACACAAAGAATGCAGAATTTATGGGCCACAAGGACATTTGGCAGACCTCCCAAGATAAGGGAGAAACTATTAAAGCCAACAGCAACTGTGCTGAATCAGTTGCAACTGGGTAATAGGTAATTCTGACCCAAGAAACCCACTGACTCAAAAGAAAAGAAAGACTGAGCATGCAGAATAATTAGCATTAGAAGCAAGGGAATCATTAACTAACAGAAAATAGAATATTAATTAATAAGAGAACTATGTAACTTGTAGCCAATGAACACTAATTCCTTTGTTTCCTAAAATGTATAAATAGTAAAAAGTTTTAATAGTTGGTGTGCTTGATTTGTGGAATACCACTGAGCACCCAGGCTTGTGCAACTCTGAAATAAATAATGTCTCCCTCGAGTGTGTAATTACTGGCTTGTTCCACGCCAGGTAACAAATGTGATTTTTGTGGACAACACTACCACTGCAAGCTTCGCTGAAGAACTGTTTGTATTCATCTTGCCTGCAAGCTTCATGATTCTGTACACTTGAATCACATCCCTCCCTCAAATGGAGGGCTATTATCAGCCTTTTGTCACAAAGAAAGTATCTGAACACAGCTTATACAGTTTGGGATGCTCCTCTGGAGAGACCCAAGCCTGAAAGCTTTACTACTTCAATTAAATTACAAATACTCAAAGACATTGCCTAAGGACTGACCTAAAGACCACAGAAAAATTGTATCAGTCTATGGTTATCTTCTCACTTATCTTTTTGGTCATATTATCCTAAAGCTCTCAACGTTATAATTTAAATAAAAAGTACAAAGACAGAAATCTACACCTCGTGAGGAACTGGACACAGAAGGCAGAGTGCATGTCTGATGCTGAATATCTGGCAGGAGCTCAAATAAAAATGAGGAGCCCTACACCTGTGTTGGGTTCTAAATATCTATCCGGTCTCAGACACCATGTTTATGGTAACAGGTTTAAGAGTCACTGTTGCAGGTCATTTTTGCCCAGCAAATCCCATTTCAATTAATCAACTGTAACTTTTGCCTTCAAATTGATAAAGTAATATAGGTTTTGATCTTGGTTCCTAAAGAATCATCCTCTTATACACTGGCACTGTTGATACTAGCCTCTTGCTAAAAACATTGCTCTAGTTCTTTTGCCTTGTACATTTTCTTCATTCACAAAAAAAAATGCTTTTTCCCCAAACATACTCAGAAAACAATCTTTGCCAACAATGCAAGAAACATTTCCACGTGGCAAAATTGGCTGCAAATTAAGTACATGCTAAATATGTCATATCCCCTCTTCCTTGCCATATGGTTTTTGTGATTTCCTTGTAGTCTACAACCAACCATCTCAAAAAAATAAGTACTCATTTACAGCCTTTGGTTTTAAGGATTTTAAGTGTGCTTCACAAACACTTATTCTTTTCACTGCCTCTTCTTTTGCTCACTCTCTTCTACTGAGGCCAAACACCACAGCCCAAATCTGATTTTTAATTCCCATGTACTATTTTTAATTTCCACTACAACACACCAACATACAGGGACTCTGAGTAACTGCATAGAGATTTTTAAGACCCCGTTCTGAGCTCAACTATAGGTGAACTATTAGTATCAAGGCAGCAGTGCAACACAGCAGAAAACTTCCACTGTTTTATGCCTTTCCATATTCTCTGGATTGTACCTTAAAACTGCAGCTTTGAATACTCAAGGTGCACTCACTGTTGCCCAGAGAGGTACAAGAGTTTATTTAGATTGATGGAACACAGGGAACACATGCTGTTATTCCTAACAGATTAATACTGGAAAAGCTACAAACTGCCTAACTGGTGATATTCCTTTCATCTCTGCCCCCATAGTCTCTGCTTCTTGATGCACACGTTTATATAGTGTGTCAAACAGTGTCATAGCTGGCAGCTTCTAAAGTCACAGCTTGAGTCATGTCTGCTATTTATTCCATTCTACTGTGGTCCTGTGGAACAAGTATTAAATATTAAGCCCATTATCCCAGCAATAACTAGCCATAAAATAGAAAGTAAACCTTAAAGACAGCATGCTATCAGACTAACATCTTCAAGAGAAATTTTCCTCTCCTGAGTATCTGGAACATACTATAAACAAACTGTTGCTACCAAAAGTATCAAGTGCTTTCTAGCTAATTTATTCTAAAATCTTATGCAGTATATTTCATATCAGTCTGCTTATTCATCTTAAACTTGAAAATAAAGAAATCTGATCTCTCTTAGTTTTCCTAGAAGCATTCTGTCTTAGAGGAATTTTATTTGCAAGAGCTGTTCTAGAATAAAGAGGACAGAAATTAAGCTCCTAAGGAAAGAAAACCAAGGAAAATAATTAGTGGTATTTGAGAAAGAGTCTACAAGCTCATTTCCTCACAATTTTACTCCCATTTTTGAGATTTTTTAAGGCATTTTTTTTTTATTACTCCCGGAATTTGGACAAGATTCTTTATCAATTTCACCAACTGCACAATGTTTCAGATCTTTCAGAAGACAAGGGTATATCCACCCTTTCCCTTCACATGTACCCCTGTGATATTACTGGTTTCACAATAAAGTGACATTAATTGAAGCATAGTCTATTTAAGGCAGAATCAAGACCTTAGGTTAAACAATAGTAAGTTGAAGTTTTAAAAGGCATAGTTTATGCAGTACTTGCATGTCTCCTATATTAAGTCAAAGTCATTAAGACTTAGAAAAACAATAAAACAAGCATTTCATCTTGCATTGAACAGAAGAAAAAAAAAACCAAAAAACTAATTTACTGTCTGCTTCCCGCTCCTTCAGGCTGTGTTATTCCATTCAAGAAGACCGTTTATTCTCTGTGGAATCTGAGAAAGTTCTCCTCCATGTTAATGATCTCAACTTGCAGGAAATCTGAATTTTGCATGAACTTCAAACTAAAATCAAAGCCAGTTTTTTTCCCTTTCAGATAGAATATGCTCTAGTTAAATTACACAGTGTAACAGACAAGAGAAGACATTTCACTTCTATTGCAGCCACAATCCCTCCAAAAACTGCCTGTTGCAATTTCATAAAGGCTAATTTTTTTCTCTACAAATGAATATTAGACACCTGATTTTGTCATACCGGAGAAGCTCAAGCCTACTGTCACATACATACTTTTCTGAAAAACAACCACACAAGAAAATGAGATGGTGCTCATCTTCTCATATTTCAGTCATAGTAGGACAGCTTCAAGTATTCCCTTACTGGTTTTGGGGTGTCAGGGGTTTAGATTTTGTTGCTTTGGAGGAAGGGGAATGCAGCCCTACTGAACAATGCCCTCAAATCTACCTCCCAGTTCAGCTTTTCAGCCAATTAGCCCAGCAGTGGGGAATGGCTCTGAAGAGCTCCCTCCCAAGGGGCTCCATCTGGCCAGCTCACAGCCCAAAGTTCCAAGGAGTAAAAAGCCAAGGTCCTGGTTGAGCTTTGACATGAGCCAATGAGGCAGGCTGCTTGTGATCTGGGGGGGACAGGAGCAAGGAAAATTCTTCTTGCTCTGGGTCAGCTTTAGAATGAGAATTTCAAACATGCCTACAGAGACTCAACATGCACAATTTTAAAGTATACTATGCTCTATTATTGCAATGCATCTTCAAACTCTGCATAATTGTAGTACCTTTATATAGCTCACTGAAAACAGAATTACCCACCTACTTTGAAAGTAGACTTTTTTCTTCTCACTCTCTTCATGAAGTTTGGTTATGAATCAAATGAGAAAACTCATATTTCTCATACACAGAACTAAAAAAGGCACAATCATGACATTAGGAAAGCTTCAGAAGTTGGATTTATTTTAATTACTAAGGACTACTGCAAACGACATCCAAATGTAGTAATGAAAAGCTATATTGCTATTAGAAAATTGCACTCTATGTGACACATTCATTCATGGTATACTAAAATTGCATGCAACTGGAGACACAAGAAAGACGTTAATTTTACTAACCTTTGATGAAATTACTAATAGGACCAAGGTATTTTAGCAACTCCCCTAGAATTGCAAATGAGGAAAACTGCAACTGCAGTCAGCCAATTCACCCATCTCTGCAAAGCAGCAAGCTTCTTCCACTTAGTGTTATGAACAACCAAACAGTATTGCTCCTTAAAGCTAAAAGGCCATAATAGCCCCACAAAAGGACCAAAGAAGCACTCCAAATCACAGCAGTTTATGCCCTTACCTCATTAATTTTGACTAAGATTTGTCATGAGTAACAAAGTGTCAACTTCATTATTTTAGAATATAAATACTCCTGGGCTAGTTTTGACAGGAATATTCACAGAACTGATTATCAGGTACCTAGGTACCTGTTTCAGTTTTTATCTGTAGAGCTTAGCAGCTTCTCCACTTAACTAAACCCCAAACAATTGCATTTAACAATTAGTTAACACAAGATCACTTTCAATACAGGCCAAACATAAACATTTCGCAAACAATCCTCCTTGTTAAGCCAAGTTCACTTTGCATAAACTCATATTGCTCCAGTGTACTTAAATCTTGCTTGAGTCCCAGACTAAACTGATAGGACACCCAGGAACTGCTCTCTCACAGTCTCTTCTTGGTCTTACTTGACCACTTATGGCTATCACCCACCAGCATAATAAAAAAGTCATATGGAACGAAGTCTTACTGTTTGTAACAGTTTCTCTATTGAAAATGGAGAGGAATGTTTAGGAAGGTTCCCTGCAGTAGCCCAGAGTACTGAACACAGGGCTGCCTGTACTCTCCACTCTATTACAAAAAAAAAAAAACCTAATCCCATTGCATGACCTGCAGCAATTCAGTTTAACAAATCAACAATTACAAATATTTTGGCAAAGTAAGCTTAGGTATTGTTTGCCTCTCAGCGCACCTGACAATCAGTTAATGGCTTTATGATAAAAGTCATTAAATCCAATCTGAAAAGCAGAATTTACAGCTCACTTAGCAAGTCAGGCCCATAAATGGATGCTTTCAATTACAGGGCATTTATATGCACAATCATTAAGGCAGCATTGAATACATTTGAAAGCTCAAAAATACTTTTGATAATAATTAAAACTTTTGTGCACTGTTCTTCATAAAAACAAAACTTAAGAATTCATTTCAGTCTCAAGCAGAGATCAGAGTCGTTATCCAGGCCTGTTCTCACAGTGCTTTTGTGGGAAAGGGATTGGAGAGGTGGAAACAAGTTTTTTTTAAGTTGTGTCTAGTAGCAGAGATTTTTTTGGAGCTCAAATAAACTCAAGTATATCAACTGGTGCTCAACACTTCTGAAAGATCAAGTGGAATGGGAAAACAGAGAACCCAGAAGGGACTTTCATTTGGAGATTCACTGTAATTATTTGATTTTGTTCACGAATCTAGCTTCTGGGTGGAATAAAAAAAGAGATTAGTTAAGAGACCAATGATTTTAACCTCATTTTTCCAGTTGTGGTACTCTTTTTAATCATCAGGCAGAACCTCAGAGAAGTTGACAAATTCTTCTCCAAGATTATATTACACAAACCCAGCTTCTTCCATAAAGAAAACTGGATCTTCAAATACTCATTCCTTTTGGTGACTGTCAGTGTAGTCTGAGTCTGGCCCACACAACTGCAGAACAACAATCAACTACGAGGTTACTCTATTAAAATCACAATATGCTGTTAACTATGTGCTTAGACTAGTCTTTGAGTTAAATTTAAGCCACTTTAAATGAGACCCTCCCCTTTCTCTTTTAAAGGCATTTGTAACTAATGCTATCTTTCATCATGATAGTGCTAAGCAAACGGGGGAAGGGACTTCACAAACCTCCTGTTTACTTACATTCTCATTCTCCTCTAATCCACTAGTTTGTAAACACTAAAGTTTTAAAGGTATACCTCAGAAAAAACACACAGTCAATCTACTCACACATGCAAGCTCCAACACTGCAGTGAAGCATAGAAAAGAAGAACGATGTTGCTGTATAGACTAAGGGAAGCCTTTCACTTTAAAAAGAAGGGGTTTTATTGGTTTGGGTTTTTTTTCCCAGTTTGGAGAACAGAACAAAGACTAATCAGTCTCTCACTAGAGAGTCCAGTCTCCAAAGAAATAATGTCACAAACCAATCTGAAAGTACAACTCTTCAGGCTAAGAGGAACACTTAAGACAAACCTGCTGTTATCTGCAGTCTCCTAATAAGCTGTTATTATAAACTTCTTGATACATATGGAATCTGACTCGTTTATAACCATGAACTGTGATTTATAACCATGAACTGTGATAACATGAGCCCTACACAGGTTGCAGCATTCACTAGCACTATTTTCTGAAATAGTTTGATGGTAAACCCAGTAAGCAAAACTTTTTCTTAATGCTATCCACTTGTTTGTAAAAGATTTGAAAAGAGCACAACACTCCCGTTGGGGTTTTTTTAGTCAAAAACTGTGACAGACAAACAAAAACACATGGGACTAGGCTGCAGTATGAATTCCAGCTGTTCAATTCAACAGCTATACAAGACTATCACAAGAGCTCTTCATTCACCCACTTTTTGGCCTTCTTTTATTTCCCCAGAACGAAGACTAAAAGACTAGTGTCACACTTTTTCTCTTCCCCTCCACCCCCTACAAAAAAATTACAAATAGGAACTCCACAAAATTACAAAAAGGAACTCAGCAGTAACACCAACTACTTGCATTTGTCACAACACAACTTTTCCCATGTGCTTATCTAGGTAGATGACATACTTAACAGATCATGTTTGTTTACATCTTACAATGCATGGATAGCCATAGCATTAATACTAATACCATGAAGAAAACCACTAATCAATTCGCGTGTACATGTCTCATGTAAACTGTGTATATTTCACATCCATGGCTCTGGAATACACAAAAGAGCACTGGCTGAAGTAAAACCTTGCAATCCTAAACATTTCTTTCCAACTTGCTTCTAGCTTTCTCCACCACCCCGGCACAAAGTCTTTGCACACCTAACTTCAGTAAGAAAAAAAATCCAAGCAACAGAAGGAGACAAAAGAAAAGCAAATATTTTTTTCCTCCCCTCACCCCTCATACACACACTGAGGGCGCAGGCCAACCCTTCCCACCTTTCAACACCCCGCGCCGAGGGCCATTGCAGCGTGTGAAAGGCGGAGGAGGTGACAGCGACACTCTCCGCCGCGGCCCTACTTCCTGGGAGCAGACCCTGGGAGCAGCCAGCAGGAGCCGCCCCGCTTCCCCCCCCCG
>VXBN01007299.1:3257-22081 GCA_013397395.1 Sinosuthora webbiana | reverse complement strand
AGTGTTATTCCTCTGTTAAATTGCTAAGTCCTAGGTTATAATTCAGGTTAAATACTGTTAAGTCCTGTTCTTTTGCTAACTTCTGAATTTGAAGGTATAAGTTAAGGCTAAGGTGTTAGTTAAGTCCTGTAAAGTCTGAGGTCTGTTAAGCTTTTAAGCTGTGTTCCTTTTATCCTTGCCCTCACTGTCCTTTTGTCACACCCACCCCCACGCCTCCCTCCATGCCCCCTTCCCCCCCCCACACACACAGGGACAGTTCTTGGTTCATTTCTGGTTTGATTGCCTGGATTTTGTTTGGTGGTGGGGTTGCTTTGTTTCCTTGGTGTGCCTGAAGTGTCCAGTCAGGAGGAGAGTGACTCTTGCCAAGGAACTTTGTCGTGCTGTCAGTTAATATGAAATCTGGTTTTTGTTGATCCCTTGCTGGGGATTTTTTAAGCGCTCTCACGGCCTCGTTGGTAACAGGGCGAAGGAGCCCTGGCCCAGGCTCTGGCCCTGGGGGGACACGGGGACGCTGCCCGGGGGTCCCTGTCCCCCTGTCCCAGGCCCCACGGCCCCGTGTGAGGCTCTGGGGCCGATCTCGTGGAACATCCCCTGGGGGAGGCTGCGGCACCAGGGGTGGGGGGGACCCGGGGGGACAGGGGGGACCCCGCTGTGCACGAGCAGTGTTGGACATTTCTGGGGGGAGCTGTGAGGGGGGCCGGGGTGGAGCGAGCTCCCCAGTGACCTCACACAGCCCCTGTGATGTTACACCACCCCTGTGATGTCAACTGGTCACCTGTGGTATCACAGCCTGCTGTGATGTCACATACTCTTCCTGTGATGTCACCCAGCCCTCCCTGTGATGTCATAGTGCCACCTTATAATGTCACAGCACGCACTTTGGCCTCACAGCCCTTTTTCTGACAGCTACACTATGATGTCACAGCCAGCTCTGTGGTGTCATAGCCTCCACTGTGTTGTCACAGCACTGTGATGTCACAACCAACTCAGTGATGTCACACAGCCTTTTCTGAGAAATCACAGAGCTGCTCTCATGTAACAGAGCCTTCCATCTATGATGGCAGTGCCTGCACTGTGACCTCACAGTACAATTTATGATGTTGCAACCTGCTCTGTGATGTGACAACCCACCCTCTGATGTCACAACCCACTCTGTGATGTTATGCAGTACACACTGTGATGTCAGAGCCCACCTGTGACCTTACAGCCCACTCGGTGATGCCATACAGCCACACTTTGATGTCACAGCCTGTTCTCTTCCCATTGTGTCACAACAGTCTTCTGTGCTCTTGGAGGCCGCAATGAGAAACAGTGGACATTTGCTTCCATGAGATTCCATGGTGCTACCATGGTCTCCTGGATTCCAGGAGGGCCCTCTTTGTAACAATTCAGACTTGGTTCCATGAGAATCTATTGCCCCAAGGGGCTCTCCTGGATGCCGTGAGGCCTTTCTTTGTCACAGTGGAACCTTGCACAAGCCTTGGCAATATCCCATGGCAAATGGGCTCCATAAGGCCCTGCTGTGTCACAGTGGACACTTGCTTCCATCAGATTCCATTGTTTCACAGTGCTCTCCTGGGTCCCATGAGGCCTCGCTGTGCAATAATGGAGCCTTGCTTCTACTAGGCCTGGCAATATTTCTGTGGCCCTTGTGTTCCATGTGGCCCCTCTCTATCAAAATTGACTCTTGGTTCTATTGCATCATAATGGTCCCCTATGTCTCAACGGACACTGGATTCCACAAGAGCTGGCAACATCCCAGTGGCACCTTTCTCCTATTTGGCCCCACTTTGTCAAAATAAAGCCTTGGTTCCATGAGATTCCACTGTGTCACAATGTTCTCCTTGGTTTCCTGAGAACCTGATGTGTTGAAAATTGATCCTTGGTTCCTTGAGATTCAATTGCATCACAGTGGTGATGTGGTGTCCTTGGTTTCATAAAGTGGTGGTTTGTTTGGTGTTTGGTTTCAACACAGTGGTGTCCTTGGTTTCATAAAGCCCAGGTTTGTCACAATGGATCCTTGGTTTCAGGATATTCCATTGTGACACAATGGTCCCCACCGCTCTCTAAGGCTGCACTGTGGAACAGTGGACACTTGGTTCCATGAGATTCGATTGCGTGTTCTCCTGTGTTTCATTAGGGCCCCCTTCTCACAACAGACACTTGGCTCCATGAGCTTTGGAAATGCTCCATTGGCACCTAGGTTCCAACAGGCCCTGCTGTCTTCAAAATTTACCTATTGTTCCAGGACATTCCATTGCCTCACAGTGGTCTCCTTGGTCCCATGAGGCCCCTTTGTGTCACAATGGACACTTGGTTTCTTGAGATTCCATTGCATCACAATGGTCTCCTGTGTTCAGTTAAGCCCAGTTGTGTCACAATGGACACTTGGTTCCATGAGCAGTGGCAATGTCCCAGTGGCAGCTGTGTTCCATGACACGCTGCTGTGTTACAACTGACAGTTTGTTCCATGAGGTTCTATGGAGTCACAATGGTCACTTGGGTTCCACGAGTCCCTGCTGTTTTGACAACTGACACTTGGTTCCATCAGATTCCATTGCCCCACAATGTTCTCCTGTGTTCCAAGAGGCCCCGCTGTGTCACAATTGCCCCTTACTCCCACGAGCCATGGCACAGTCCCACTTGCACCTGGGTTCCATGAGACCATGCTGTATTCACAATTGACACTTGCTTCAATCAGATTCCATTGCATCACAATTGTCCCTGTGTTTCCATGAGGCTGCACTGTGTCACAACGGACACTGGATTCCACAAGAGCTGGCAATGTCCCAGGGACACCTGTATCCTAGGAGGCGCCACTTTGTCAAAGTAGAGCCTTGGATCCATGAGATTCCATGCTGTCTCAATGGTCTGCTGAGTTCCATGAGGTTGTGCTGTGTCACAATGGACACTGAGTTCCACGTTCCCAGGCAATATCCAAGTAGTGCCTGGCTTCCAACACTCTCTGTATTTGCAGTTGACACTTGGTGTCAAGACCGTCTTCATCACAGTGGTATCCTGGATTCCACAAGGCTCTACTGTATCACAATGGACACTTGCTTCCATCAGATTCCATTGTGACACAGTGACCTCCCAGCTCCCCTGAGGCCTTGTTGTGCAATAATGGAGCCTTGTTTCTACTAGGCCTGGCAATGTCCCAGTGGTACCTGTGTCCCATGAGGCCCCACTTGGTCAAAACAGAGCCTTGGGTTGTTGTGGGTGAGGGTCTGTAGTGACGCAGAGTCCCCAGGCAGCTGCAAAGGAAAGCTGCTTTATTGCAATAACCAGTCCTTTTTAAGCAGTTAGCCCATTATCTGTTACATAGTTTTAAAGCATAACAAACATAGTTCACCCAACCACCATACACCACAATGTGAACATGTGATGGTTATATAACTTGTTTTTCTACCTCTAATTCAGCTGAGCCTCTTTCCCACTGTCCTTTTCTACTTAGCCGAAGTAACTGGCCTGAGTCATGATTTTACAGGACCTTCTTTTTGTAAAGTTTTACTTAACAGTAATATTTCCCCCTTCTTTGTTTATGTGTTGCAGAGCTAAAACTGTTGGTTCCAGTAAAGTCATTATCATATTAAGGCTACTATTGATCATTTGTCACACACAAGATAAAATACATGGGATACATATCACAACCATTTAGAACACATGAAGAATACCTGTGCCATACATTACTAAGCATTTAAGCCATGCCCCCAAGCCGAGGTTGTTGAGCCATGAGAAGACCTTTCACCAAATCACCCTCATCATGTTGCTGTTCAGTGAGCTGCTCAAGATTACTAATAATCTTGTGAATGGACTCGGAATGATCACTTAAGTTCATGCAGCACATGTCATCAAAATCTTCGCACCCGTGGCCTTGAGCCAACAGCAGTCAATGGCTGCCCTGTTTTGCAGTGCTGCATGTCACACCAACTTAGCATTGCTGAAAGAGTGGCACTAGTGGCATTAGCTTCCTTTTCAAGAAAGCAGCCAAGCTTGTTTAAAGAAGCCAAAGAGTGAGCAGTACCAATTGCTGGTATTTAGCTGGCAGAAATGGGTTTCTCTGCAGTGTTCCAGAAGGTTACTGTTGGATCTCACTTCTCACTGAGAACCTGTGTGCTGTGCCTAACCCAATGCTGTGCAGCAATTAGAGCAATTGGGTGAAACAAGGTTACTTGGCCAATGGTGCAAGGTCCGCCAACAGCTTTGCCTGGTATACCTTTCCAGTCACGGTCTCTGCATATTAAGAACAAGTCTGAGGGGAGAGCAATAGCACTTATTCCAGATGTCAGCTGACTTTCCAAGGTCTGATTACACCACAAGGAAGCATTGCTGAAAATACCTTAAGGACAGACATCAAAGTTAACGCTGTTCATATAAACATCAAATGTATCATCAATGTAAAAGGATAATGAAGTGCATGAAGTCCCTAGTGTATCAAGTTCCTGTGGCTGCAAGGGCAAATCTGGAAAGTCATGCATCCTTCTCAGATTCTTGTACCATGTCTCATCCCATCCTGTGGTCTTTTGCTAGGTGTCCTGGCACCACCACCTGGGCTGCAATATACCTGGGGCCATGCAGTTTTGCTGCACACTCTCATTATACAGCTTACCAAAACACTTCATGCCAGTGGGGACCTCTACCAAGCATGTGTGAAAGGGATCACTAGGGGTTGTCATAGAGATGCACATATTATCAGTGTGCGTAGCAGCATTTGCAAGGGTGATCCATCCAGTGTAGGGGGTAAGACACTTGCCTTCACCAATCAGGATGATGCAACAAATGGTCACACACACCATGAAAGAACCTGTTTCACGTGATGACATGTAGAGACCCAAGCACAACCCCTGCCCCATGCTAATGAGTCTACAGGTCCTGCCCACTGCCCTGTTACTGGGTCCTTTACCATCACTGAAGGCCTGGGACAAGCCTTTGTATCAAAAAAATATTGCCTTGCACATGCTGTTTGGCCAGCTTCAACTCGATTCAGAAAGCTAAGAACTTACAGGGCTTTTGCTAACCTATCATGTGGGCACTCCAACTCCCCCTTTTGTTTTTCAAGGATAGTTTTTAATGTTGAGTATGTTCAGTCATAGCCTGACCAGTGGGAGAGTGAGGGTACCTGTGTTGTGGGAGACACCCCATTGTTGTAAGATGGGAGAGTCTTTTCAGAAGCATAAGCAAGGCCATTGTCCATTTTAATAGTGTCCAGAAGGCCCAAAGTGACAAAGCATGTGAGTCAGTGCCGAGTGACATCATGAGCCTTTTCTCCTGTGTGGACGATTGCCATTAAAAACTGTGCGAAAGTGTCAACAGTTACATGAACATATTTTAAATTAGCAAATTCTGCAACATGAATAACATCAGTTTGCCAGAGAGAATTGGCAGTCAGGCCTCAAGGATTGATGCCCTCTGCTAAAGGAGCAGGAGCAACTCCATGGCAAGAGGGACGTGAAAGCAAAATGTCACGAGCTTGCAAGGAGGTTAATTGAAATTGCTTCTATAGAAAGTGTACATTTTGGTGAAAATAGTCATGAGATAGCTCAGCTCGAGCAAACTTATTAGGTACAATATTTAGCATGACAGTGAGATCTGCACAATTATTACCTTCTGCAGTAGGTCTGGGTAAACCTGTATGAGAACGAATGTGTAGCACATAAAAGCTGTGCTGTCGGTTGTAATCAAAAGCTATAGGGTTCATTACTCTGTAAATAAAACTGGGTTATCAACATATCGCAAATACAAAGATTCCAGATGAAAAACTACATTAGCAGCATATGCAGAATCAGTTACAATATTGAAAACGTGAAAAAAACTGAAAAGCATAGTGGATAGTGTCGAAGTCCAAGATTTGTACTGAAGAATCTTGCAGTGTCAGAGACCCTTTAATGCCATTGGGCAGAGTCACCCTTATGCCATACTACTGCAGCTTTGCTGGTTCTGCTGGATGCATCTGTAAAAACAGTCATTCCATCAACAGGGGTCAAACTGCAGTGGCGTTTCACATATAAGGGGAGGCTACCCACCTCTGTCCCCAGGCGATGTGAAGGGAAGTGAATAGACAATTGTCCCAAAAAGTCTGGAAGTGCAATCTGAAAGTTAGCATCCTCTGACAACAACCGTGACACATTTTCTTTGTTCACAGGCACATGGATTACATGTGGATCCTGGCCACTGGGCCTCTGCAGCTGCTCGCAGCCTTTCATGATTAGCTGCACAAACATGTCACTGACAGTCCATACAGTCTTTGTCACCTTGTGAGGTAAAAATAGCCACTCTAATACATGCAAGGAATCACCGTCATCAGCAAACCACTGAAACAAGACTGCAAAAGGGAAATGGGTTCATCTGGGTCCCACCTCCAGCCCCAATGCATTTCCAGTACCTGAGCACAATGTTCAAGGGCCTTCTTAGCCTCTGGAGTTAGCTGTTTGTAAGAGACTGAAGATCCCTTATCTGCCTCACGACCGTTGTCAAGGACAGAGACAGAAACCTCTAAAGGACTCTAAAACCCCGACACAGGAGTTCTGGCCTGGCTGAGGTGGAACATCTGCCAGTTGTTGCCTGCAGGTGTGTTCGATGGAAGAAACTGGCATGCATTCCCATTGGGGAAACAATGAGCAGAAACAATGGGCAAGTTACGGTGAATTGATTGTACTTGCTGCTGGACTGGTCTGTTTCTGTACCTGCTATAGTCTCCAAATGAACACATTGTATCGATCTCCCCACCTTTTGGCCAGCTGCCTGTTGCTTTGGAAAAAACTATAAAAATACTCCCTAGGTTAACCAAAACTCGAGATCTCCCTACGGAAGAAGATGGATCTATTGGCTGGACCACGAGGATTTCATCTCTCTGTTGGTAGCTATTACCTGCCCTGTCTTTCTCTCTCTTTCTATCCTTTATTTCCTTTCTAATCCTTCTATTGCATTTGCTGTTGGCACTCAATAAAGGTGCACTTGTTTTGATTAATACTGAAATCCCCACTGTGTTGTTCTTTGCACTTTGAGATCAGTTAACGAACCATCACGACTCCGGCTTGCATTAGCAGATCATGACGCTGTTGTAAAGAGTTGAGATCAGGGTTACCTTTGCGTAAATCAAACAGGGGGTGCAAAAGCTCTGTGGATAAACCTAGAATAAGATGTAACCAGTTCAAGGAACCAAACAATTTCTGCAAATCATTGAAGGTCAAATTATCTTTAACAAAAAGCTTTACAGGCTGACGCCAGATAGTCTGCTGAGTAATTTCCCACTCTAGGTAATGCCACGGAGCTTGCTACTGCACTTTCTTGGGTGCAATGACTAATCCAGCTGCTTGAACTGCCTGAATGACAGCCACCTATATGGAACACAAAACAGAATGATCTTTAGCGGCAGGTAAAATACCGTCCATGCAGTAGTATATGGTTGCCTCAGGAAACTGGTGGCACAGAGGTTGCAGAGTAAGGTCTACCACTCTCTGGCATATAGTTGGGCTGTTGCACATGCATTGTGGCAAAACTTTCCAGTGATACCTTTTCATTGGCTCTGCATGGTTAGGGTGGTACTGAAAAGGCAAAACGAGGTGCATCATCAGAGTGCAAGGGACTGGTAAAAAAACAGTCTTTAAAATCTGTGATGATGAGGGCCGCTGGAGAGGGTCCAGGTTGTAAAGCACACATTGGTTCAATGACATGTTACCACCCTCAAGTCATGTGACAGTCTCCATTTGCCACTTTTCTTGGGTATGCAGAATACAGGAGTGTTCCAAGGGCTACAGGATGTCTGTATGTGCCCAAGAAATAGCTGTTCATCTATGAGTTGTTGTAGGTTTTGAAGCTGTTCCTGACATAGGGGCCATTGAGAGACCTAGACAGGATCATCTAAGGTCATCAGGGTCATCTCCATGCGAGCTTACATATGTTCAGTATTTGTGTTTGGAACCCTTCAATGGCCCCTATGAAAAAGAGTGTGACATGAGTCAGGGTCTATGCTCATAGTGGTTCCATGTAGCAATATACAGCTGTTTTACAGCTGGACATGAGTCTGATCATAACAGACCCAATTCAGCTGACCTGGCTTGTTCTAGAAGTCCCTAGGGGAACAAAAGACTTCAGGTTCCTCACCTAAGCCCTGGATGCAGACACACCACTGGCCAGAGATGTGGGTGGTGCAAAGATTCCCATTCCCAAGCAGTAGGCTTCCCAAGCCCAGGGAATTCAAACTGGTTACAAAAAAGAAGCTTGGAACAATAAAGTAGGTTACTGGCTGTTGCTCAGGACTCAGAAGAGGTCTGTGTCGTGCATCTGTCTCCAACCCACAGACCTCATGTTACATGTGGTGCCCCACATGAGGTCAACAGCCATCTCTGCGTACTAGCAGAGGAGACAAAAATACAGTGCGGGAGCTGGAAAAAGCAAAAGCTACAAAAAAACTGCAGCAGAGCTGTTTTGTGGTGGAAAACCACTCAAACTTGGAATTCTCCTGCACCTACCCCTGAACACAGAAGCAAACAACTGTTGGAGCCATGGGAGGATGGATCTCTGTACAGGGACATCAAACTCTCAAGGTATGGTCCACTCTTATAGAAGAATGGAAACTCAATACAATCCAGAGTAATTTACTAACCTGGATTTAATATTTACTAACCTGGGCTAACCTGGGCTAACCTGGGAAGATTTACTAACCTGGGCTAAGGACAATGGATTTGTTATAACTAAAGAGGCAGCCCTTGATTTGAATACTTGGGTGTGAACTGGACAATTTATAATTAAAGCCACCTCTAAAAATCAATTAAAATATCAAGCCCTGAAAAATTATTTTAGACTTGATGAGACTGTTAAAAACTGATGAAAATGGAGAAAAATGGATACCTGAAGAGATAACAGGGGGGCTGGGAACCCAGCCGACCTCACGGACAGCAGGGTGGCAGGATGAAATCACTTCCTCACAGGGCCGTGCCACCCTGAATGCCCCCTCCCCATGGAATCCCTTCCCTTGAGACTTGTTTTTCACCCCTCTGCTATATGTCAGGGCCTGGTGGGTGGTCAAACCGTGGCAGGACACAATGACCCAGATTACTCAATCCCACGATGTGGCTGGACTACTCTGGGCACAGAAACCACAGCAGGAGAGAGAGACCCAGATTACGCAATCTACCCATGTGGCGGGGCTCCAGGGCACAGTGGGACAGGGGGAGGTGGAGGGATCCTGCTACCAGCCAGTGCCACCGCAAGAGGTGAATGTGCACCTGTGCCTGAATGTTGGGCAGAGCCAGAATACCCCATGCCTGCCTGCGGGAGCATTGTGTTTTGCTCCCAAGAAGCCCCATCCTGGTGCCCCAGTCCTGCTCCTACCGCAGCACTGTCACATCTACACCCACAAGACACCCACAGAGGGAACCCAAATCTCCACCCTGCTACCAGCCTAAGAGAACAGGCTCCTCCAACCCTGCCTCCTTTGGCTCCAGCCCCATCAGTGTTCCAGTTGGAAGCCATCCCAACACATGACCCAGTTGTCTTCTGGATGGAGGTAAAGCAGCTAGCGATAACAAGCAGTGGTATAGAGGGGGCTGAATTAATTTCTTTACCCAGGTATCTACCATCATCATAAAGCTGGCAGCAGTTGTGGGGAGAGATTACAGCATACCCAGTTATATGAGGTAATGGTAATACATCTGACAATATGTTTCCTTTAACTGGCAAAGCCTTTCAGAGCTATACCAACTGGCTGCTAAACATGGACTGGGGTCACCCGCTGTTGGAAATATGCTTCTATTTGTAACTGCTACTGAACTGACTCCAAATGACATGACGCAGTTACTATGCACTACACTGCAATATATGATGTTTGAACTGGTGTGGAAATCCTATGCAGAGAACCAGGGACTAGAAAATTTAAGGGTCCCACAACAAGATCCATTTTTTGGGGCAGGGATTTCCCAACTTATGGGACTACCCACTAGGAAGACCCAGTAACTCAAACACACCTGACTTCCCCAATCTTAGCCCAAGCAAAAGACTTAGCAATGTGAGCTCAAACAAAAGTTACAAAAAAGTCTACCTAAAGTGCCTACCAAAAGTTATTCAAGTATAAAACAAAACCCCAATGAATTGTATATGCAATTTGTAGAATGTTTGCAAGATGCTATGGAAAAACAGGCAGCAAACAGTGAAGCAAGAAGCCAGTTAATACTATAATTAGCATGAGATAATGCAAACGAGAACTGTAGAAAAATTATAGATGCATTACCTAAAGAGAATCCATCCCCAGAGGATATGATAAATGCATGTGCTAAGGTTGGGACTGGATCTCACAACATGGCTATTTTAGCTAATATTATTACAGCTGCTGTTAAACAAACACCCCATTGCTTCAAATGTGGACAACAAAGCCACATAAAGGCAAACTGTCCACACCAGCCTATACCACAGGGGACACTTCAAGAGCAGAGGGGTGCGAATACAAAATGCAACTGATGTGGGAGATTTGGACATACGGGCAAGGTATGCAGTTCTAAATTTCATGTTAATGGACAATCTCTCCAGAACCAGGGAAATGGGAAACCCAGCTTGAGAGGAAAACGGTGATGACAAAAACATTTTCCCACCCTCCGGTACAAGCCTGTGTGACCAACTCACTCCCAGGACAAGAGGATCAACTAGCATGGGTGTATCTACCTCAACCCAATAACCATAAACTCATTACAGACTCCAGGCAGTGAGGACAGGAAGGCTTCGGATCAACAGGACAGCCCCAGGTATGCTGGACTCAAGTCCTAGGGGGGCAAACACCTAATAGTGTTTGTAATGTTACAATGTCTCAAGCAAAGCCTTCACAGATAAATGTCAATGGCTTGACTGACACAAAAGCAGATGTCACCATCATCTCTGCACACACTTGGCCTCCATTGTGGCCCACCAAGCCTGCGGGATCCACTCTTGCTGGCCTTGGAAAAACCACACAAAGCCATTTGAGCAGCAAGCCTATTTTGGTAAAAAATTCTGAAGGACAAACAGCTACAATTCAACCATACATGACTGCTGCACCTCTTAACCTGTGGGAGAGGGATGTTCTACCTGCATGCTGAGTCCAGGTGGGAACTGATTTTTGACAGGGGCCACTGTATTAGAGGGCATAAAGTATCCCACATTAGCCTTAAAATGGCTCACAACTCAGCTGTTCAACAAACTTTGTGGAGCCGTGTGTGGAACAGTGATGAGAACCACTTGTTCACCTACCTAATGGAGATCTGTGACTCTTAAAGAGACATTTTATTTAAGGATTCTATTTGTTTGCAAACTGTTTTTTTGTTTACAAAGTGTTTTTTCTGTTTACATTTTTTTCTGTTAATTGGTTTTTCTTACAGTTCTAAAAGTTGAATGTTTTCTTGTTTTAGTGTTAAGTTGTAATTTGGAACCATAAGCAGTTAACCTGTAACATGCCAGCCTGGAAGATTGTGATCTGGCCTGACAGCTCCTGGGAGTGAGTTCTGCAGCTCCAGTGGTACACCGGACACATCACTGGCTGAGGAGAATTAAGTTGGTCAAAACCTCCTTCAAATTAAACCCATGCTGTCTTCTATTATCTGACTTGCAAAAAGGGCCCTTGCAAATGGGATAACAGAAAACAATTTGTATATTTAATAAAACCAAAGGGAGGAGATGTAGCGAGGTACAGCTGGTTTACGGCTGAACATAATGAGTCTGATCATAACAGACCCAATTCGGCTGACCTGGCTTGTTCTAGAAGTCCCTGGGGGAACAAAAAACTTCAGGTTCCCCACCTAAGCCCTGGATGCAGACACACCACTGGCCAGAGATGTGGGTGCTGCAGAGATTTCCAACCTGTAGGCTTTCCAAGCCCAGGGAATTCAAACTGGTTACAAAAAAGAAGCTTGGAACAATAAAGTAGGTTACTGGCTGTTGCTCAGGACTCTGTGTCACCAGCACTTGTGTCACCAGCACTTGCTGGGCTGGGGGACAGACAGCCCAACCAAAACAAAACCCCGTGGGAAGAGCAGAGCTGGAACTCCAAAAGCCATGCACTGGCTTGTTTGGTTTGCAGGCAAGGAAGGGCTTGGGCTACTCCACTCTGCTTGCCCCTGGCTGCACAACAGCAATGTCTCAAGGGTGCTGTGGGAAGTTGCTGCATCATTCAGAGCTGCTCTGCAGCCCTCCGCTGTCCTCACTGCGTCATTCAGAGCTGCTCTGCAGCCCTCTGCTGTCCCACACTTTTTTCCTTGTCCCTCCAGTAGGATGAGTTCTGTGATTGCTCTTTATCCTCCCCACTTTTCACAGCCCACCCCCCTACCTCAGCAAGATTGAGGCTGAAGCTGATTTGTCTCCTGTGTTCCAGCAATGCTGTCCCCTCTGTGGGGAGCCCCAGCCCCACAGCCCAGCACATAGCAATGCTGGCTGTGCTGGACAAGCTGTCCTGCACTCCTGGCTTGGCTGATTGTGAGAACTAAATCCTGCCTGTGTGCAGCTCACCCTGCAGGATGGCCCCAGGGCAGAGCTCCCGCTGCATGCCCTGCAGCTTGGGGCAGAGGATGGTCCCAGAGCAGCTGCCAGAGCTGAGGTTCCTGGGGAGCACACAGAACAGTGGCTCCAGGCAGCATTCGTAAGGGTTGTGTTCTCATCTCGTGCACCTTGTGGGGAGAACAACCTGTGCTGCCAGGCCAGCAGTGCCCCTCTGTGCAGGGACAAGGCTGAAGGGCTTTCCCATCCCAGGGGAGCTGGCATTAAGCCTTGACAGGGCCTGGCAGGGCTGGAGCCATGTCTCGCCTGCTGTACAGGACTTGCTGCCCACCCACTCCCACTGCGCTTCCTTACCCAAGGACAGAAGGGTCTGTCTGTGGCAGGGGCGCTTGGATGTCTTTGTATTCATGGATAGCGAACAAACACAGAGAGGGGAAGTGTCACACAAAGTGTTTGCACTCTCCATCCTTTCTATACAAAAACCAACTCTGCACACCCCAGGTAGAGATCTATGAAAAATCTATGGATGGTGAGAGATTGCCCACACACTTCTAACTCCAGCAGCACTTCCCTGATGAGAAGCAACCAGTGGATTTTTTTCGCAGCTCTATGTACAGAGTAGCTGTCCAAGAGCTGAAGAGAGCAGCATTTAGGAACATTTTCAAGATTTTAAGGAAGAAGGGGAGCTGGTGGCCATTGCTGGAACTCACGGTGTTCAACAGGAGGGAGTGCTGGTTCTTTAGGAATAAGGAACAACAGAGACAGAAGACTTGGGAAAAATCCCAGCTCTCTGTGGATTTGTGCAAAGAGAGGAGCAGCAGAAACACTTTGTGTCTGCTCCTGTGGACACAAGGTCCAAGGAGCTGCTGAAGCAGAGGGTGACGGGGCTGGTGGCAGGTGAAGTCCTGTTTCATGACATCCCAGAGTGGCACAGGACAAAGCTCCAAGTACCTACAGTTACACTGATGAAGTCTTTGTGATGCTGCACATCCTCTAGGAAAAGCTGCTGTCCCACAGTCTACTGGGATTTATAACTTCCGTTGGAAATATTTCAGGTCTAAGTTTCAAGCGGCAATACTTTTACACTCAAGACACAATCATGCTGGAGGTTACTGGGAGTGGCTAAGAGCAACTGGAATCATGCTGCAATCTGCTGAAAGCAACTGGAAACACACTGAGGGTAACTGGGGTATACTGGGAGAGACTAGGAGTGACTGAGATCATAGAGCAACCATAAAAGGAGTTACTGGAATAATACCAGGAGTACCTGGGTGTGACTGGAAGCATACTGCATTATTGGCAGCAACTGGGAGTATGCTGGGAACAAATGGCATCATACTGAGTGTGACTGGGCTCATACTGGAATCATACTGGGAAGGACTGGAGCCATAGTGGGAATAATCATACTGGAGGTGACTGGAACCATATTAGGGGTGAGTCTGAACCCCTGAGACCATGCTGGGATCACAGTGGTATCATACTGGAAGTGACTGGGACCATAGTGGGAGTTACTGGAACCATACTGGGGTTGACTGGGAACCATAGGGCCCATTCTGGGAGGGACCTTGGGCGCTCTCTGGGTGGAACTGAGCGAACTGGCTCAGCTGGGGCTAAGGGTTGTTCTCCCCCAGGGCCATCTTGGGTCTCGCTGCTGCCCCCAGCCCCATAGAGCTGAGGGTCACAGGAGAGACAGGGAACATGGCCTGGCTGAGGGCCACTGCTCTCCAGAAGTTTGGGCTGTTGTGCATGGGCTGTTGCCCTTGGTGTTCCAGAAAAGGCAAAATGACAAGCAAAAAAAATCCTAATCAAACTCCTTTCCTCCACCCCTCCCTCCTTCCCAGGCTTCACTTTATCCCCAACTCTGACCCTCCTCCCCACCACTGGTGCAGGGAGAATGGGAGGGGGGTTATGGTCACTTCATACTGCTGCTTCCCCAACAGGGAGAGGAGTCCTTGCCCTGCTCCAGGGTGGGATCCCTTCTAAGGGGTCAGTCCTCCAGACTTCTCCCATGCAACTCCTTCCCCATTTGCTTCTTTATCGCCTGCTCCAGAGTGAAGGTTTTGATTGATTTTTTTTTTGCACAGTCATTGGTTTTCACTTTAGCAAATGGACTTATCTCAACTGACAGAGTTTCAGCAAACAGACTCATCCCAACCCGCAAGTTGTTTTTCAGCTAAAATTTAAACAAATACAAACGATGGAGACTCAGTACCACATCATGTGGGGTTAACAGCAGCTGGTGGTGGATGTCTGCTAAGAGGGAGGTTTCAGGTGAAATTCAGGATTTCTGGATCCTTCTGACCTTCACTGGGGTGTCTCTGCAGGTGGCTGCAGATGGAGAATTTCATCTCAGAGCACCTGTCGCTGCTGATCCTGTGGGAGTTCGTGTAGGCACAGTGGCCATTGCCCTGGATGTCAAACCTGGATCAACAGCAAAGTTAGAGCTCATGGGACACAGCTGGGATGGGAGGGATTCCCATTTCCAGGGAGATTAACAGTGCTGCAGGAGCAGGGACCAACCTCCCCAGCAAAATCCCCATGCAGAGCCCAAACCTTCCACTCCTCAATTTTCATGTTCTTGGTCCCAGGGGATTCATCCAGGGATGCACCCAAGCTCCCATCAGCATCTGCATCCCACCAGTCCATGGGTTGTGTCTGAATGCTTTGGCACAACTAGGGAAAGTAGTGTTTGATTGCTCCCACCTCATCAGATCTATATCTACTTGTGCCTCCTGCATCCAGCCCCAGCCTCGGCTCAGCCCAGGCCATAGTTTTGTTCTCCAGAAGATGGGACGTACAGGGCATTGAAGAGGGAACCATTGAGCCATTTCCAAGGTCCAGAACCTTCCCTCCACAGACCAACCCAGTACTCCATGAAGTTCCCATAGCGCAGAAGGAAATGCTGGAGGGGGGGAAAGCAAAGATTACAGGTACCTCCATGCCACTCTCTTCAGGCAATTTCCTGCAATTTCCAAATGTGGTCCACAAAGCCTGTTCCACACCACCTCCTCAGGGGTTTCTCTTACCAGCTCCTCCTTGGTATCGATGGTGGCCAGGTGAGCTTGGCGGGAGAGGCAGGAGTGCTGACTCCCTTCCCAGTCCACTTCCTCCTCCAGGAAGTAAAAGCACTTGTTCCCAAAGCCGATCCCACTCTCCAGGCAGTTGGGAGTTGGCAGAGTGGGAGCAGTGCAGGGTGGGTGTTTCGTAGCTGAAAACAAGAACAACATGCCCAAGTGACTCATGCTGGGGGGTTTCTCCAGGGAGACTTTTGGGTGGTTCCTGCACCCTCAACCACTCACCCGCCAGCACGATGATGGCGACTGTGAGAAGCAGCATCACGGCGAGCATGGTGACCGCAATGATCACCTTTCTGTCTTTGGTGCACCTGAGGCTGAAATCTTGGGACAAACCACGTGGGAAAGGCATGAAGAGCACCCCACGTTCTCCCAGCTTTCACATTTCCCTTATGGGTGCCTTCAACAACTTCCAACACAGCCCCAAAACACACTGGAGGCTCCCAGAGGTACACAAGCTCTGTCCAGGGGGCATCCCAGTGCTGTCATTTGCTTCCAAGGATTAGTGAGGCTGTGCAACCTCCTTGCATCACCTCTGTGCCCCCTCCACCATGGAATGGGCACCATCCCCCAGATCCTCAGCTTGCACTTTGACATTTCATAATCCCCCTCCTCCAGCTCCTTTGACCATTTTAGTTTCCCCCAACACACTGAGCCATATCCTGAAACATCCCCACAAACCAACTGGGGCTTACTGGTCCTTTCCTCTGGTGTTTGCTGCAGCAGCTCCATCACAGCAGTGGAGTCTCCACCTGTGCAAACAAAAGCGAATTCCAACTCACACTCACAAGTGGGCAGTGGGAAAGGCCTGATCAGGGATATTTTTCTCCTAGGACAGTCAGGCATCATTGTTCCTTTGCCAGGTTTACATTTGCGACAGAAAGGAAAACACAATTTCAGCTTTCAAAAAACCAGGGCTTGCTTGGATTTTCAACTCTGCTTCAACCTCAGCCAACTCCTGTTGGCTGTGGATGCCCTGGAAAGGTGTTGTCTCAAGGACTTGCACAAGCCCAGAAGAGTTTTCAGCCCCAGCCCCCACTCCAGGTCACCCAGGACACCCCAGAAGGTGCTGGATGGCCTCATTTGAGCCAACCCTGATTCCCCACCCTGCACAGGCCAGCTCGTGAAGCTCCTGGGGCAGGGGATGATGCCTCTGTACCTTCTTCATAAGGGGCTTCTGCCATTCCTGGGGCCTCAGAGGGGACCAGGGGCACCCTCCAGGGACGCAAGTGTCCCTCAGCTCCTCCTGCCACGAGGTGATCTTGGACAGCACACCAAGATCACAGGGCCCAACCAGGTCCTGCTCCCTTCTGGGGATTTACCAGGATGCTCCAGTGCTCCTAAAATAAGAACACAAAAAGCTGATAATCCTCCCAACCTCTTGGGTAGTCACAGCTCTCCTGAGCAAAGCAAAGCTGGTCCCACAGGAACAATTTGCTGAATAATTGTAAGAAAAAAAACAAAAAACAAAACCAACCAGTGAAACAGAACAAGGGTTGCCTGACACAGACTGGAAATACCTGTGGATGCTGTTGTCAAGTCATTGGCAGCTTCAAAGTGCTTCTATGTTTATTACAACTATATAAATCCCTCACATCAATGTCCAGCAGATGTTTTTGTCATCACTCTATATAAAATTATTACCAGTGTCTGCACCTGGTACTTCCCCCAGGTAAATATTTTCCATATGAGAACCACCTGCCAGTGTCTGCAAAGGTAAGACCCCAAAGGATGGTTATTTCCCCTCCAAATGCTTGAATTTTTGGTTTAATTGATGTGGTGTTTTGTCACTGTACCCAACCCCCCAACTCCTCCTGCTGCAGCTTGGGGAATTTTGGGGTGAAAAACTGGTGGGGGAGGAAGAGGTAGGAAAAGGGGATGGAGGCACAGAAATTTCTCTCCCTCCAAGCTTTTCCTCTCATTTCCTTTCTCCCAGATGTCTTGACTCCCACCCACTCACACACCTGTTTTGGATCAAAGCAGTTGCTTCAGGAAATTCTGCAGTGGGGAGGCACCAGCTCAAAAACCCTCTCCCAGTGGCACCTCTGGCCCCTTCACCCACAGGCCACAAGTGCCATGGATGATTTAGGGGTGGTGGAACCTACCAAACTTCCCCATACAGAGACATTTCCCACTCCTAGGCACAGCCTCTGCTCCAGGGAAAGGCTCCAACTCCCCTCCAAAACAAGAGTTTAAATAAATACTCTCTGGGCTTGGAAGCAGAAGAATGATGCAGGTTTTTCCTCTCCTCCCTCACACCTGCAAAGGGGCAAGAGGGAGCAGAGCTGGGGCTGGGAGTGTGCTGGGGCCAGGAGGTCTCTCCCCTGCAGCAGTGAAGGGATGCACCTGTGTCTGCTCAGGGTGGCTTTGCTCACTGGAGGTTACATCAAGGGGTCTGAGGGCCCCCAAATACTAACCCACCACAAAGACACTGCTGCAAGAGCTAGAAGGGGCTAGAAGGGGAAAAAAACCAATAAAATCACTGAATAGCACTTACATGGCAGCAAAAGCTTCAATAAAACCATCTGAAAAGTAATGAGTTCTGGGATTTATTCCCCTGTCTCTTTAATTTGCTACATTTGTTTTATCAGTTAACTTGCTACATTTATTTCAATTCCCCCAAAGTTGAGGCCATGATCTGGATGCTCAGCTCCATCCCATCCCTTGCATCTTTCCAGCCTGTGCCAACTCAACCAGCCCCAGATTTTATAGAGAGAAGCTGCTTTTCCAGAATTCACCTTCACAGCCAAGCTCACGGAGACTGAACCAAATCCCTGGTGCTCTGTAAATATGAGCTCATGGAGACTGGAAACAGATTTCTGATGCTGCGAATGAGGGCAAACACTTCACAGCCACAGTCAGAGCACTTGGCATTGCTCCAGCAGTTTGGGCTGTTGTGCCCAGTGTGTTGCCCTACAGCTCCCAGGAAAGGTAAAGGGGTGGAGAATACTCTCCAGAACCTCTTGTTTGTTTTAAGATTTATGTTTAACATTCGCATGCTACATGTGCCACATGCAATGGTTTGAGCCTGGCCGGGTGCCTGGTTGCCACGAAGGCCGCTCTGGCAGTGCCCTCCTGCCCTAGACAGGGCAGAGAACCCCCAAGGAAAGGTTCGTGCTCAGATCAGGGCAGGCAGAGGGCACTCCCCTGGTGCTGCCACGGACACCACAGACCCATCTTGGGGAAATGATCTGAATTTATGTCCAGTCAAATCACAACAAGAGAATGAGAATTAAAACAAATCCTAGTAAAACTCATTTCTCCCTCCCTCCCTCCCTCCCTCCCTCCCTCTTT
>VXBN01007293.1:0-86093 GCA_013397395.1 Sinosuthora webbiana | reverse complement strand
TCTGCCCTCTGGAAGTCCATTGTAAAAGACTTCTTATTGATATTCCTCCTCATTTCACCAAATATCGAGAACTCTATAATTCCATGATCACTATGCCCCAAGCGGCCTCCAACCACCACATCTCCCACCAGACCATCTCTGTTTGCAAACAACACATCTAACATAGTCCCTCCCCTGGTGCACTCATTCACCAGCTGCAACAAGAAGTTGTCCTCCACATACCCTAAGAACTTCCTGGACTCTTCAAACTGGTAAGAGACCATCTCAAGATAGAAACAAAAGGAATCTTTAAAGCACAAAGAGGACACTGAGGAGGTAATGGGAATCCTTCTGCACTGTTCATCAAAATGCAAAAAGTGAGGGGTACCATAGCAGCTTTACAGGGAATGGCAGCAAATACTGTTACATATAGCTTACATACCTCTTGCTTCAGGATTTTTGGTAGATCAATATATAAAGAGATCCAAAGAAAACTGAGGCCATTTCATGGAGCATAATATGTCTGTATTTCAATGGTCTGGATACACTTTCCCCAGGAGAAAGCTTTGCTTCCTACTGGTCTTCAATCTTATGCTTTCTACACGCATCCACTTTACTGTTGACAATAAAGAGATACAGCCTGTGACAGACTTCTTGTTTGAGGCAGGGTGTTTTCTACTCCTGCATGCTGTCATTAAAGGCAGCAAAAATTCAAATCAGGAAAGTGGCCCAACAAAAAAGGACCTGGGGGTGCTGGTCAACAGCACCTGAACATGAGCCAGCTGTGCCCACGTGGGCAGGCAAGAAAGCCAGTGGCATCCTGGCATGTGTGGCCAGCAGGAGCAGGGAAGGGATTTTCCCCTTGTACTTGACACTGGCTGCACCTCGAGTGCTGTCTCCAGTTGTGGACCCCTCACTCCAAGGGGTGAGGTGCTGGGACATGTCCAGAGAAGGGCAACAGAGCTGGTGAAGATGGAGAGGGAGTTCTATGGAGAGCAGGGAGTTGAAGTTGCTCAACATGAAGAAAAGGAGGCTCACAGGAGACCTTATCACTCTCTACAGCAACCTGAAAGGAGGTTGTAGCCATGTGGGGTCAGCCTCTTCTCCCAGGCAACAAGTGACAGAGCAAGAGGAAATAGCCTCAAGCTGGGCTAGGGGAGGTTCAGGCTGGACATCAAAAGGAATTTCTTCACTAAAAGGATTTCAGGCATTGGATTAAGGTGCCCAGGAGGGTGGTGAAGTCACCTGGAGGTGTTCAAGAAACAACTGGATGTAGCACATAGTGTCATGCTCTATTTGATCATGCCAAAGGTTGGACTCAAAGAATGATCTCAGAAGACTTTTCCAAACTCAACCATTCTGTAATTCTGTATTATTATAGGATGTATCTTAGCCAGTAAATTTTGCTAGATAGTCTCAGATATAGAAATGTAAAACTCACTCTCCATTAATTAGCATATAATTTAATATTCAAGAAATTATTTGATGTTTAAATTCTGTCATCTGATCTGCACTGTCCTTATCTTACCATGACTTGTCTTCAGTGTTGTATACTCGTGGAAAATTTTTGCAAGAACTGCCAGAATAGCTACCCAAGTAGTTTGTAATACAATAAAAATCTATATTGCAATGTGACTCAAAGATTTGGGCTCACTAACTAGGAAACTAGTCAGGGTTGGCTGACAAGAACTGAAACTTTCACTGACTTACTACTTGGTAAAGCAAGTATCATAATAGGCAATCGAACAATCATCTAGGGAAAGTATTCAGAAGCCAGAAAAGAATAGACTTTAGAATATCATGTCAACAGTTGTTGAAAAAATACTGGAATTTCCCAAAGTACCAGAAATGAATTTGGACTGGTGCATTGAAAGTCAGACAGGTCTGTGTTTAGCACTCAATTGGTTTGTTAAATCACATTTTAGATACAAGTCTCCATATGACAGTCAGTTGTCACTAATAATTTGGCCAGCATGAGACATCTTGATTTTATTGTAGAAGGGAGACTGGAAGTGGAAAAAGATATTCCTTTCACTGGGGAAATAAAGAAGAAAGGAAATATTAGATTTTGTGATGTCATTTTCTGGGCTTCCAATTTTAATAAAACAGATGGTTTATAAATAATCGGATTTGAAATGTAGCTCAAAGATTAGACTTCTGCTGTCTTCTCAAAAAATTAAGGTTAACAGCAATGTTAAATTAGCCACACTCTGAAACCTTCCCATAAACCAAAAATATATTATGTTATGGAAAGTAGTAAAGTAGAAATAAAATAAATTAGAGAAGTAAGAACTGATACTTATCATGTAGAAAAACTATTTTTGAGAAGGAATACCTAGCATCCTATGAAACTCACTGTCCATGCCTAATACCAATAACGATTCAGCTTTATATGTGCACAAGGCATCAGCCTGTATTTTTCTGCATGTGTGCCATTCCAGAAGCACACAGGACTTCTGCTGAATCGTCAAGGTTTGAGTTCAGAATGCTTTAAGGTGTGTTATTCTAGCAGGGAAATGACACTGGTTCCCAAGAGAACAGGGACTGGCCTTGGGGGCAGAAGCCACTAAAAGCTGTTACAGAAGTGCTGCCACAAGACAAAAAGGCCTTCCAGGTTTTAGACAACATCCAATAAAAGTTTGGGCTGACATGCCTTGGCCCATAACTTAATAGGATTTAAGGGGTGAGGTAGAATGAAATTTATCTACTGTGCAAAGTCCTAAGCCCCACTGAAATCTCTGCCTTTTGTTATTCACGTGAGCATGTATTACACTCAAAATATTGTTTATGGGCAAAGTAGATATACACATGTGTATACACAAAATCTATAATGTACTGCTACTATAGTAACACTACTGTTGTGGAAATCTTCAAAATCTAGTAAATATTAGTCCAGATTCTGAATAGTAGAGAAAAGAAAAATAATAATACAGCTAGAATTTTTATACACACTCAAGTTGCCAGAGACTGGAGTCATTTTCTGGGAGGAATGTAATGTTTGTTCTGATAGTTTTTTTTGCTTTTCTGGTATTCTACTTTTCTTTAATCTTCCTAGATTCATCTTTATTTGTTTACTACCACACTTCTAAGCCTTTTTTCTTTCTTGTTTGATCTGCTCTCTATGTTACAACTGAATGGTCTATATATGATGTTTTTTCTACATGCTAGATACTATTTCTTTTTTCTCTTTGTGACATTTGGAACTAGTTTTGTACAATTCTATTTTTTTTTTTTAAGAGTATAAGTGATATATTTATAGCTATGGGATTTCTATTACCAAGCACGTCTCCCTACGTCTGCGCCACATCCTGCGGCTTCACTACTCAATTACCCTGCTGTTGTGTCAGACATGTATTTCCCTATATTACATCATTATGTCAGAGTCATAAATATCTCATTTTACTTACAAAAATTGCTTCCTGCTGCTACCTATATAAAACTGTGGTTGTGACACACAAAGATGACAAAACCAAAATAAATTAGATGTAAACATAATGTCAATTATAAAAATTATTTTCATGGCTAAAACAAGTATGACAAAGCTGCAACATGAAAAGAAAAGTTTGAATTGATCACAACTCTCAAGACTCAGTCCTGAGACCTTGGCAATTCACAATACTTGTTCCCTGTTACTGGTAATGGCAGTATCCTATTACAGGTCTGCATGGTTTCACAGGGCTGGGACACAACCCGCTTTGTAGAAGTCATGGTTTAAGCAGAGTGAGATTTGTTTGCATGGTAGGCACTGGCATTTGATATGGTTTTTTATTTCATGGCTTAATTAGATATAGAAACTACTGCACAGAGAAGAGGTTTGGCATACAATTTAAATTTCTCTTTGAGAACTGTAACACCTCTGCAGGATTCAACAGGTAGCAGACTTTGTGCAGCCTTAGTGCAGAGGCGAGAAAGGAATGGACAGGTCTCTTTCAAAGCTGTCACTTGCATATGACCAATGAGAGAGCCTAAACTCTACAGTGGCAAGGCCTGATGATAAAGCATTTCTCCTAAATCTGCAGCACCATGGAGATAGCACTGGTTTTCACTGCATTATTACATCAGGTACAAAGAAGGAGGAGTCAACCTCAGTCCAAAATCAGCCAAATTAATTTACTTTGTCAGTGCTCAGACCATTTCTTGATCAAAATAACAGGAAGACTTTTATTACCTTCAGGTGAATTGGGGTAGTTCCCACATTGACAATTGTAGAGATTTGGCAGCAATACTTACAATATTTACATTTTGCACTAGCACAAAGAAAAATTATGAACAATTATTACTTTTCCACAGTTGTAAAACTAAGTCACATAATAAGTAGATCTTAAAGGATTTTTAGTAGTAAGTGGTGTGTAGAACACACCTGAAAATATTTTTTAACCTTGAAAATAAAAATCTGACTGAAAAAGACTTATAAGGCCAAAAGATCCTAAGATACTGGTCTAGAAGTAGGAAGAAGTATTTTTATTTTAATAAAAAAATAAAGAAATAATAAAGGCCCACACGACCACCTGCTTTATATCTTTATTGTTCAGTTAATGCTAAGAAAGTAACATTACCCAAGACATGCTCTAAAAGTCTAAGTCCCAAAGAAACCTTATGTGCAAATATTCTATATTATTCCCTGATAATTTCTATTCCTTTTTAAGCAGTCTGAAAATTCCTTTCTATCATAGTAAATTTTCAAATCATTTTTTTATTTCATACTTTCATCTTGAATAGCTATTTTTTTTTCAGTGGATCACAATTCCAATGCAACTGTAAATCTAAATTAAAATATGTTTCAGTAAACAAAATCAGTCCAGCTGGTTGTTCCTGTTCCCTTTTAACTCCTTCAGATGTACAGCAAATGACATCTTCGATTGTCTTTCATTGCTTCATTGGCATTGAGATGATCTTTATTATTTTCTGAGTAATTTCCTAGTATGCACTCTGTTCCTTGCTCTGTGAAAGTTTGGAGAGGTGAGTAGAAATGCAAACCTCATTCCTGCTGTCGGACAACTACTAACATGAATGATGGAAGTAGCTCATGGAATTAATATTTCTGCAACACAAATACATCCAGGCAGAACTACACCTATACAATAGATTGTGCCGTCTTTACTTTGGTTTCTACCAGAAGTAGTATGTGAAGGAGGCCTTGGAGTTTAAAACTTTCCCTGTTGAAGTGGGAGCAGATAATACCTGGTGTTTCTGATCTGTTAGGTGTCCCAGTTCCAGCCATGGCAGGGTTAATTTTTGCAGCAGCCAGGATGATCTTGGCCAGGCCCTGGAGGTTTTTCTATACCATCTCAGGTCATTGCCAAGGGCAGAGAGAAGGGACTCTCCTACAGGGAGAATGGAATCCTTCCAGTCAAGGAAGTGCAGTGGAGGGAGTGGTTGGGTAATGTGGGTTCTGAGCAATCACATGTGAATTGTTTGCTTATCTTGTACACTTTGGAACTAGTATTGTAGCTGTTACTGTTTGTTTTCTTATCTCATTGCTGTTTCCAGTAAATTTTGCTTATGTCAGCCTGTGATCTTTACCTTTTGTGCCTCCAATTGTTTTCTCCAGCCAGCTGCTGGGTGACGATGGGGACAGAGCAAGCAAGCAGGGCATTGTTTCAGGGGGAACTGCTAAATTGGGGAACACCATTCCTAAACCATAACACAGGGGTATGTGGTTGCAGCGCATCTCTAGGATGTTGCCTAGAAATCTTTGAACTGCAGAGATACTCAAGGCTCCTTGGCTGCTAAAATTCTGTCAGAGAAGTATTTTGAATCTGACCAAGGAAACGGTTGAGGTACTTTCAGACAACAACCTGAGTATCTTTTTTTTTTCTCTTGAAGTTATCTCTTCAATGACAGATGGGACCGAGTGGCAAGGATGGTGGAAACAGGAAGCCCTGGGAGACTGAAGATGCAGAAATGCTCAGCACAGCAGACATTCAATCTCTGAGATGTTACACATAGCAGCACAGTTTGGGTTTAAAGTACACAGGGCCTACTTCTGGCAGAAAAACAAATCATGTTGGACAGAAGCAAGGTCATTCTTCATTTTGTCAACAAATGGTGGTATTAATCTTTGAATGAGACAAAGGGAACTAGCTGTCCCATCAGCAATGGTAGGAACCCAAAACCTTGCTAAGTAAAGCTTCCTTCTCAGCATTTCTCATAAAGTAAGCAAAGCACTGACTTTCATGTACTCAAAAAATTAAAGAAAGAAAAACTAATTTGATCTTTCTGCTCTTTGTTGCAGGAATTCCACCATTTGCTCTGAGAGCAGAAGGACTGTTGAAATGCCTCTTTTTACCAGCCTCCATTGTCTGTTTAGGAGAGATGTGAACTTGAGATGAGGTTGTGTGGTACACTTTTATTCACATCTCTGAGTCTGATATACCTCTTAAGCTCTGGTCTCTCAAATTTTGCTCTATCTTCAGAAGACATTTCTCATTCCATAGCCACTTACATTAGGAAAAAAAAAAATCTACCTGAAATTCAAGAAAATGTGTTTTAGAGCATTTTAAGACTTATTTTCCAAAACATTTCAAATTGGCTAAAAACCAGCCTAATCAAAGCCTGTCCTGCCAGGAAAAGTAGTCCAGTCAATTCACTATGTGTTCCAGCTAGGCTTTAGCACTCAAAACAGAGATATGCCAAACAGTTTTTAAATTGTGGGTTTCTCTTTTGATGGTCACTTGAAGCTGTGGCACACAGCAATTCAAAAGTGCACCATCTTTCAAAAAAAAGCTCTGAAATGCTGTGCCTCTAATGGTAATGGTTTGGCCATTTGTAAAGCTCTACTTTTAGTGCAAGGAATGGAACATGGGATTTGGATTGCTTCATGTGCCACAACTATTCTGCTTGATGGTAAGTCCTCCCTAAATTTCTCCTAATTTTTTTTCCAGAAGAAGAAGGCTGTAGAAGTTAAATCCCAGGTTACTCCCACCAGTGCAAAAATCTTCAATACCATCCTGCAGCCCTTTGTTTCTAAAAATAATTTATGTTGCTGGAAAAGAGCAGTAAGCTGAAATTTTAGGCAAACACTTTTAAATCTTACCCTTTGGGATGCAATTAGATTCCGTCTAGAATAAGGAAGAATCTTATTTTCTCTTGTATATATGTGGTTTGTGGCACTTCTAGTGACTTTTACTACATATCTTTCTCAACTCATAGAGGGAGACTAGCTGGTCAGGGCTTTGACGTGAATCTGCCTCTCCTGCCATGGCTTCTAGAGAAAGTCTAAAGGCCTTTAACTACAAAGAGCCAAATTATATTATATGAGCAACAGGACACTTTTCACATAGCAAAAACTCAATGTAAGGAAGGTAAAATGGAAATTAAAGTTATTAAAGTTTATGCCATGGAAAATATTGTTAAACATCTCCATACAAAACACAGTGCATGTTCTTGCCTCCAGGGAGTTACACAGAAGCTCCCACATGGCAGCAAACTCCTACTTGGAAGTTTTTTTCACACTGTCATCTTTTACAGTCCCTGAGATTGAGCTTACATAGATACACCAAACAAGTCTTGGAAATATTCCTGACCCCTGTAAGTCACTGATTTGCACAGCCAAAATTTCAGACCAGTCACTGACTGTGCTTGGTGTCAGCCAAGGCCATTTCTGAAAAACCCTCGGCGTACTTCCAGAGCCAGCACAACTGAAGACCATTCTCAAAAAATGCACTAGTCACCACATTTCACAAGGTCAAAGGGTCTCATAGTGCAGACAAGGGCTGCTTCATGCCAACTGAATGCAGTGTCACAGAATGGTACAGCAAACATCAACATAGGCTTCATCTCTCCAGAGACTCTGAAGTCACTGCAGAGCCTTAGCCACCACACAAGTGCTGATGGATCTACCCACCATACTTTGTGGCTCCCTCCCCTCAGAAGCAGCATCCGGGGCAATCTCTATTTCCAGTCACAGTGGTCCCAGCATAACCAGTATTCTTTTAAACTGACCTGTCAATGTAGTGGACAAAAATAAGTAATTGCTGTTTATTTATTTGTATATAAAATCAAGGTGGATAATGAGTAGTGTGGGTCAATTCTGGAACAGAGAATCTCTGTGATGCATACTTCACTTAGACTAAGCCTGGGTGTTCATTATGTATAAATGAGCATTTTCTCTCAGATTTGTTAGGTGTTTTGTGAAGAAGGAGAGACAGAAGAAGCATGCTGTATCAGGCATGATTTGCCCACTGGGTTCATCTCACTTTAACCACGAAGAAACCTAGAGGCATTCATTGTGCTTAGATCTGCTATTGCCTCTATCTACAGCAATTTGAGAACTAAGACATCTGGCTTAAATAAATCTTTAGTATTACGAAATATTTGTGTGAAACTTATTGACCTGTGGTGTACAGAAGGTCAGACTGGGTGATAGAATGTTCTCATCTGTCTCTTCCTTCAGAAAAGCTGACATTTCCAATAATGTTTTGTTCAAAATATGTTAGAAGCACTGATGAAATCCCCCTGTGATTTAACTTTTCACGGAACTCTCCAGGCCAACCCACAGTTATATCTTATATGATTACCATAAATCAAGCATCTACTTCCAGAAAATATTCAGTCATGTGGGAGCCACAAACAGGAGAAAACAAGATGAAATGCTGACAGAACTGACTAGAAAGAAATCTCTTTCAAAGGCGATGTATCCCTTCTTCAGGGCAATGGATATTAATCTTATTTTGAAGTGGTCTCGCTTCTTTCTTTTGCCTGTACTCTTGTTTCAGGTTAATGGTTCTCTATTGCTCGAACGAAGTACAGCCTGTTTTCTTGCATTTAGTCTAGGTTTTCAACCAAACAATAAAAAAAAGAGAAGGCTTTGCACACTGTCTTGCAGAGAATAGGAAAGAATCTTCCTGAGGTAGAATTTAACCTTAAAAAGGAAATAATCCAGAAAGTTAGATAGGATTGAAATGAGAAAAAAAAAGGTAAGTAAAAACTCAGAAAGGAATCAAAGGAAAAGAAATATAGAGAAAGTATAAATAGAGAAAACACTTTTTTAACTGTGAGATACTTGTATTTCTGCAACAGAATTGAAACAGCTACAGTAAAGAGACAGGAAGATAAAAATTTCATCAGTGTCATGAAAGAATCAATTTTTCAGGTCTTTGGCATACCGAAACTGCAGAATTTGAAACAATGAATATTTTTTCTTCACCTACATCAAATCTTGAAACCTTGAAACCAGCTGAAAAACATATGAAGATGTTTGGACAGGTCTTAAAATAGTGCCAGAGAAGTCATATGAATTCAGACTGAGGGACTGGGTGGCATGTGAAGACATGTTTTACAGGAGTTATTTTTTAGAGCTTTGGAAAAAGAAAAAGATTGATTGAGGAAAAAAAAAAAAAAAAAGTAAACTTTAAAGCCCTTGGTAAAGAGGATCCTCTGTTTTGGAGAGAAGCCAGAACAAACTCTTGGAAAGGTAAAAATTGGTGAGATAAATCCCCACACCAAATGTGGGAGCTGTACAACAGGAGCAGCTGTCTGTAGCATCCTCTTTGCTGCTTCTGCTTCCAACAAATCTGGAGAGGGATTACCAATGGTGAGGACTGGGATACAGGGCTCAGGTGTCCCAGATGTTCATGTCTTCTGACCAATTGTGTTAGGAAAGGAGGAACTGTGGCATGAGGAAGGTTTTCAGGTCTGCTCTAGGAAGGCTGCAGGCAATTTAGCTGTCAATGCTTGTGTTATGCCTAAAAATGGGCCTTGCAGGAGCACTAAGGTGAAAGAAGCCTCTTTGAACAGAAACACTGAGCTTTCTGGAGAATAAAATAATGAGTGAGATGAAGTAGGCAACAGGAAGAGCAGGCTGAATCATATAGTGCTTAAAGACTTATATGCACACAGTTATCCATACACCCACTGAGGGTGGCTTGGTAAAACTCCTACTACTCTTCACTACTTTTATAACCACCAGTGATCAAATCTTTTCTGACTTTAAGTATCTTTCTTTTACTGAATTCTAAGGAGTTTCTTTTGTTATGAATCTCTCGCTGGGAACTCTGTGAGGCACTTAATCTTTGATACTTCAGAATGGAGAATAAAACCCAAGAAAACAACAGGATTTTATTGCAATACAGAAGAGAAGATATAACTTTCATAAGGAATAATTTCAGACTCTGTGGAATAAGATGACGAGAAAAAAGCCATGAAGTAGGAGATAGAATAAAAGTAGACAGGGCGTGAACCCAATCTAGAATTATTCTAATTTTATACAGAGGACATGACCATACCAATTACTTGAAAAAACTAGTTATAGGTTTATATCTAGTTTATAGATTTATATCTGTTTAACACCCATAGAATTAGAATATGTTACTAGGAACAAAAAGGCCTAAGGTTAAAGACTTTTCTGGTTGACTTGTGGTTTATAACTGAAACTTGATATCTGAAACCCAGGACTACAAACAATTTGTAAGTTACAGCTGCTACAAGACCTAATCAGGTCTTAGCAGAAAGAAATTGATGTATTAGCTAATTATAATGTGTAAGGTGTCTCTATTCTTAAAATTAGTGAAATTATGCCTATCTCACAGAAGACCTGGCACTGTATGTTGTCTACTAAGGATGCTTGTCAAATACCAGCACTGCTGCTAAAACAGAAAGTTCTGGCTACTCCTGGTAATATCCCCTAGAGGCAAACAACTGTAGCTTAAGGTAACACTGATAAGAAAAGTGAAATAACTTTCTTAGTGAGTAGCATATTCAGAAACATTTAATTTTTTTTTTGCTTTGCTACTGCTACTGGTTTCTTAAAATGTGTATGTCTGCATGTCCATTGTTCCATAATGAGAATTTGTCTGCCTATATTTCCATGCCTACTGAAATTTAACAACATACACTGTCATTCCTCTGAAATTATAAAGATGAACTGATTTTGGGCTCACCACAGAGATTCCTCACAAATGGTTTTTCAGCACTCTGTACATAAAAAGACCTTGATTTTGCACAGCCCAGTGGGGTTATTTGTACTTATTTGAACTGAAATGTGCTACTGAATCAGAATATCAGAATAATGTAGAAAGCTAAAAAATGTACAAGGTTGTGGAGGATCATGCATAATTTCTGATATTTCATTGAGCTTTGTAATCAAGGAAGATACAGGTTTTATTCCATCATGTCTATAGCAGTATCAGTCAGAGTTTTTCCTGCAGAGTATTGACTAAAATATACTTACCTAGTGAAATAAAATTTAGCAACTGCATATCATCTGATGGACTTTTACCACTTGAATTCTGATTCCTAAGGCTAAAATAGTAGACTAGGAAGTAGTCTAAGCAGTGAAAAACTGTATCTTCTGAATCATTCTGATTTACCAGAACCAGGAACTTTTCCAAAGTCCTTTACATAATTTTACTTTAAATTCCATACACCTCCAACATACTTGAAACAAACAACATGAGGAAATAATATATGACTCCTTTGATGTAACAGCTCATTAATCATATAAAAGAAAAGTGGTTAACTGTATTTTTCAAATGGTATTTAAAATATTGAAATGTTGATACCTAAAGCGTCAACTAAATGTTGATACCTAAAGTATCAACTACAGTAAGTAGTCCTAAAAAGAAAATCTAATGATACTAAATATTGTTGCTACCATTTTTCTCACATGAATAGATATAGGAAACATTCACCAAGTCTTTTGAAAAGCAAAAAGGACAACAGTGAATCCGTAAGAGCCATTATCCATCTGTGGAATTTTAAACTTTTATTTTGTGGCAAATTAATTTAGAATGAGTGGTAGTGAACTTAGTGTAATTCAGTATCCATGGGTCTGATTTTCTTGTCAACTTTATGCTTAATGAAGTGAAGTGCTATTATGTAATTAATTTTGATAACTCAAAGTTGTTGTCAATAAAGACAAAGCAGTGTTACTTTTATTATTGACTATTTTTCCCTTACTTTATATAGCTCTCTTTCTGTTATGGAGGTGTTTAACTTTCCTGTGAATTACACAAACCAAAATAATCTGCACAAAATCAGTGATTTAGTCAATTATTGAATGTACAGAAATAAAGCCACATTACAAGCTTGCTACATTCACTGAATGTAGTCATGAAAGGTATCCTCTACAGCTTTTTGACAGTGTAATTCACAGGATTCTGGTGAAATTACAGTAATCCAGATTGAGGCATATAATTTATACTAGCCAACAAAACACAGAAAATAAAAGAAGACTCCAAGTTGTACTGCCCTGTCATGGTTAAAAAACAATTTAAATAACCAACAAGAATATCCTCATTGTACTGAAATCATACCAGTTCAGTCCAACTCTAATAGTACACTTCAGTTACACTAACTCAAAATAAAAGGACAGAGATAGTTCTGATGGTTAGGGCAGAATAACAGGATATCCTTTTTCTTGTTTCTCCTTTTGATTCTCTCATGCTCTAATCCTGGTTACATTGCTTAATATTTCTAGTACAAATTTTGAATATCAGAACAGGAAGGAAGAACTATTAAAACACTCAATTTTCTTTGCTGGAGTTTGAGTGGGAGAAGTACACTGTGCATGTTGTCTACATATAACTTTATGGCTGTGCAAATCCAATACAAATAACCCAGTGCCTATCAATGTGCTATTCAGAAAGCATATATTAAATGTTTTTAGGGAAGGAAATGGATATGGAACCATGTCTGACTATTGATTTTCTTTCTAATTGCTTGCTAGCAAACTACACAGATTTTTTTTTTTTCTAATTTAGTCTCTATTGTGATGACTCTAACTGTATTTTATGTTATTGTGGCATTTTAAGATTTGGAATTATCCATTTATAAAAAGGAGAAAAATATAAGCAGAAATATTATCTTTGGTACAAAGAATTTACAAGCTAAATCAAGGGGATGAAAAAGGCAAATAATGAATGTTTGAAAATAATGAGAAAACAGTGACTAGTTAACTGTTTAAAGTCTCAGGATGCTGCTAGGTGGATATGTGACTTATACAAATGTCTTGGACACTTCTTGCTCAAGTTTCATAACAGGTATTATAAGAGAGAATCTATGGATGTCAGTGGTTATCTCCTGCTAGTTACATATAAGTATTTCCCTGCTAATACTGCAGTGAAATCAAGAATCACCTGCTGTCATTGTCCAGGTAATTTTGCTAATTCACTTTGGACAAAATTTGTAAATGTGTCTTTGTTGGATTATTCATTCTGGTGAGACATTACAGGCATTATTCTTCCCACAAGGCCATCAGCCAGTGAGAAATCACCGTGGACTCTGCTACATCAATAATTTATGCTTTTATTAGTTTTGATAAAATTGTCTGTTTAATTCTAAGCATAATAATCTGAAATTTTGGGGATTCTGAAGGATACCTTGATCCTAGAATATTTTTTTAAATTCCTTTCATTCAAATTTTCCTCCTGTTCCAAATATGGTCTGTAAGGTAAAATCAAAAATCCATCAAATGTTTATTTTAAAGAGAATGGTGTGAGTTAGCTCTTTAGAAAGCAGCCTTTTTTGTTTTGCTACTCTTCCCTGGATATAATATCCTCTATCACTTTGTAGCATTTTACTAGACAAAACCAAGACCAGGCTTTTGCTCCCATGCTAAGATAGTCTTGGGGCTGAAGTACAAATGTAAAACAAAATAGTGCCTTTGAGTGTTTTCTGAAGATGTAAAGATTTTGATCATATTCCTATTTAGAGAACATTATTCCAATCTTATTTTAAGTGCAATGAAGTTTCAAGATTTTGGTTGCTATTGAAAATATGTACAGTCCAGAACATTTCTTAAAGGGTCTTTCCAAGAATTCTGTTCAAAAGGAATAATTTATGACTCTGGATATAGTCTTTTATCTGTCTGTCGGAACAATTAAAGAAGTCAGCATTATCAAGCATTTGCTTTTTTACTGTTGGTTTCAGTTTCACAAAATATATAATCATGGAGTTATTAAAAGACCATTGAGTCCAACCATTTACCCAGCGCTGCCAGGTCCACACATAAACCATGTCTCTAGTAGCACAACATCTGCATGCTTATTGAACACTTCTAGGGATGGTGATTCCACCACTTCCTGGGCCTGTTTCAATTCTTGACCTCCCTTTCAGTGAAGAAATTTTTTTTACTATTTTCTTACTATTCTTAAACTCCCCTGGAACAACTTGAGGCTGCTTTCTCTTGTCCTATCACTTCTCACATGGGAGAAGAGGCTGACCCCTGTGGAAAAATGGATTGTAAGAGATGCAGCTGAACTAATTACCAAAGAGTGGAAACAGCTTTGCCCTTAATAGGTCACAGCTATGTCCAGTAGAGATGGGTATTCTAAAAGAGTGGGTTGGCTGGTTGAGAGTTAGTTGGAGTTTGCTGGCTGTGCTATGAGGAAGAAGGGTCAGGCAGTCCTTCCAGGGAAGAAAGGGATAGGGTGTGCTGCAAGGGACAGAAAGGATGTAGCCAGTCATGCAGAGAGAAGGAGTCAGTGTTGCACGGTGCTGCCTGTAGGAATCAACAGAAAAAAGGTATGAAAGCTTTACTGTGGGATAATAAAGGATTGATGTTTGCCACTATCTTTGGCATCAGCCATTTCAGCCCACTGTCAATCCTTTCCTTCCATTTGTACCTTTCAGCCCACTCAAATGTACGAGGTTTTTATTGTAGGATAACAAACTGACAGTGTCAGTCAGTTTGCATCCATCATCCAGTGCTGTCAAGCACTGATGACAACAACTGATACCTCGTGTGAAGAACGAGCGCCAATAGACCCCCACCTGGCTACAACCACCTTTCAGATAGCTTTAGAGAGCAGTAAGTTTTCCTCCTTTTCTCCAGACTAAACAATCCCATCTTCCTCAGCTTCTCCACGTGGGACTTGTCATCTAAAATCTTCACCAGATCCATGGTCCTTCTCTGGACATGCTCCAGTACCTTGATGTCCTTCTTGTAGTGAGGGACCCAAAACTGAGCACAGGATTCAGCCTGAGGTGCAGCCTCACCAGTTCCAGGCAGAGGGAAATGATCACTGCCCTGGTCCTGTTTGCCACGTTATTTCTAATGCAGGCCAGGATACAATTCACCTTATTGTCCATCCAGGCACACTGCTGGTTCCGTCTGACATCCTCTTCTGCTAAGTAGCTTTCCAGCCATTCTGCTCCAAGCCTGCAGCATTCTACATCTTCAGTTCTTTCAACCATGTTGTGTTGTGGCCAAAAAGGATGCTCTTTATAAGTCATTTTAGATGAGTGACCCTTGTAATGTCCAAAATAATGGAGCCCGCAGACAATATAGAATGGCGAAAGTGGGAGGGATCCTGGAGATTGCCCAGACCAAATGTGGCACCAGCCACAGCTGCCTGCTGCAGGTTGGTCGCCTCTGTTGTATTCAGTTTGGCTTATGGTTCTCTGAGGAAAACCAGTCCTGCACACATAATCTCAACTCAAAACTAGAATATTCGTAGAGGAATAACTTGGCACCTCACCTTCTTCATGTACTTGAGCTACCCTCTGATGAAATATTTTGTCTCTTTTAATTAAACAAATCCTTAAATTTGTTAAACAAGTGGCTTAAACCAATTTCCTTTTACAAGTCCTCTTTCTCATAGGGAAGTCTATTTTTTTCCTAAGAGAAATGGACACACGAAAAGCTGCATTTTCTCTACAGGAAAAAGATGAATCCGTACATTTTATTAAATACATTCAGTTATTCTCACTCATATGCAAGTATTAATTGTGTTTGTGCTGAAGATTGGCTTGGCTACTGTGAGAATCTGGTCTTTTGATTCTGGGAATGAATTATTAGTGAAGATAATTGTTTTTTACCCTGTGGTTGTTTGACTATGTGAGTGGATGGATTGAACTTCAAAGCCAGGTTATATTCTCTGTTCTGCTTGGTATGAATCCAATTTCAGTCAGAAAAGATAAGCGGTGAAGTCATTTGGTGCCTTGTCACTCCCATGTCTTTTGCAGATGCAGTAATAATCTGTTACTTGCTGAGGAAAACACGGGAGCTGTATTCAAGAAAAATGGTCTATTTTTTGTAGGTAACTACAAAAAAACCTAGCAATATGTGAATGCCTTGAACAACATTAAATTGCCTCATATACAAGAAAAAATATTAAAATAAGAATAAAGTGCAGGAAATATTTGCAATTCTGAAACTAATGAATATGCAAAATATTTAAAAGATCATATTGTTCAGAAGCAAGAACCCTGTTCTTTCATTATCAAATTTTTACTCTCTTGACAGCTGCAGGAGTCAAGGTCGACAACACAGAGATGGTGTAGCTCTTCAAAATGCATCTTACATGGTTCCACCTCTTCTCAGTAACATCTGCTGCACTCCCAAATGGATCCTGATGAGCAGTGTGTGCATCCACCTTGGAGACCATGAGACACTGGTGACTAGCAGCATTCCTGCGGGCTCAAACACTGAAAATTACTTCACAAGATGGGTGTGTGACTATTTCTGTACTTGCTATGTCATGTTTGTAAATTAAAAAAAAAACAAACAAAACCAAAACCAAAGCAAAAAAAACCCAAACAACCCAAACCAAACAAAAAACCCCAACCAATTAAACAAAAGAACTCCAAGCCCACAAGACCAGAATGAGACAGAAAATGGGAAAAAGATCTTGTAGAATTTCTTTTTTAACAAAACCTTACTTAATTTGTATAAAGCAGCAGATTCCGTACAGAAATTTGAAGAGTTGGGTTTTGGGAGCAGAAGTGTTTGTGGAAAGAATGGTAAGAAAGCTGAATCTGTTTTTTCTTCCTGAGTAAACGAAAAGACGGAGCATTCCAGCAGATACTAATTACTACTGTGGGAAAACAAGGTGGGGATCCTTAGCTCCCTGAAGACTCTCTTTGCTTCCAGAAGAAAGTGTGCCATGTTAAGCTGAGACCTGTCCATTTCTCATCTGTACAAATATTGAGGCAGTAGAAAATGGCATTTTCTCTTCTTTTAGGGGAGTTTAGGCACAGAAAAGCTATGGTGGAATTAATCTCCCCCAGTTTTAACCAATTAATGGATATCTAGACTAAGCTGTTTTTAAAGGCCTTTTTTTATTCTCAGTGATGAATAGAGAATGAATGCTTTGCCCCAATACAGAACTGTCATTACCCATAGAGAGTAACTATACAATGAATCTGATTTTCAGTGATTTACCATTTTTTACTTTGATTGTTTTGCTGTCTTTCATGTAGATTTTCTAATATTTCTTTGTTGTTGTGTATATTCTAAAAGACAGAAATGGTAGGATTAAGAAAAATGCATACCAATTCAAAAAGTCAACTAAAATAAAAAATATTCGTTTAACCAAGCAATCTCAATGATGTTCATTGTGTAGGACTTGCCTTCAAATCAATGAAAATGTATGTTCCCTGGAAACATTTAACCCTGGAAAAATCGATGAGGTCTAATTATAGGCAGCTTAATTGCTTCTAGTAGCAGCATTCTGAAAAAAAATTCACAGCTTTTCCTATGACTGCAGGAATTGATTCAAAAATCCCATTTCAATTTGTTAAAACAGAAAGGAAAGCTTTCAGTATTTCTTGTATTAGAAGGAATTTATAATTAGTGGCATTTTTTGTTTCATGGACATAAAATTTTCATAGCACTTTTTAGATATGTTCCTCTACGTAAAAATAAAATATAGTCTTTTCTAAGTGAATTATAACGTGAATATGTGTGCAATGTCTTATTTATCACCACATTTTTTTATACTGTGCATTATTACTACTCACTGTAGTGATTTTTTGAAGATTTATAGAACTATTCTCTTGTGAAGAGTGCAGAGTTTTCAAAACTATATTTTTCAGGACCACATGAAGTTTACCTATTGCTTGTATGATACAACTAATGATGATATTTTCAGTAATAATGATAATAATGCTGCTGCTGATGATATTAATAATAATAATAATCTGTGAGAAGGAAAATTTCTTGAAAAAACTTGTCAGTTTTAACTAGATAAATATAGAGCTAATAGATCATGTTACTTCATATAGAAACCTTGTTCTTGTGTATTGAGGCCATCAAATCACTAGGATAATACACAATTTTCTCAAACATTGATTGCTGAAGCTAAAATGGACACAGAACTTTGACCATGTAAAGGTTTTCTGATGGTCAACAAAAAAAAATATTTTTGAAGTACAAATACAGGATATCTCATAAAAGGTTAATACTGTTTTTTTTTAATAAAAAAAAAACACTGCTATGGATTAATTAAAGGATTAAGCCCTCACTCCTCTTTCCCCCTCTGCCCTTTTCCCCATAACGGAAAAATGTTTTGTCAGCAAGAAACAAATAGGTAAAAAGGGGGAGACAAACAGAGGAGAAACAAATATTCATGCAGGATTTTGTTTTCTACATTGCTGAATGATTGAAGTAATATTTAAGTTTGAAAATTTTACTTGATTCCTTTATTCTATTTAATTCTATATGCCATGCTAAATAGAATTTAAAATCTATTTATTTTTAAGAACCAAGACATATCTTGGTAAGAGTCCTGAACAGATGTTTAAATTGTTATCTAAATATTTACAGGAACATCTCTAAGATAGTTTTTGACTTTATAAGTGGTTTTGAGTCTACTAATTTTGTTTTAAAAGGTTTTGGAAGATCTCTGTTGTTAAGTAAATCAAATCAATTTAATCAAAAAGTTATTATCACAAGATGCTCTGTAAATCAGGCAAGTGATAGATGTAATCTGACTTTGGTTACACTTGTGAGACTTGCCAAAATTCATACAACTCACATTTCAGAGGTCCACATTCACTTTAATGCTCCTTCTTAGAGTCAATAGAGGAAAAAAATCTTGAAAGCAACCCACAACATCTTAAGAAGGTTATTCAGAGCTGACTAAAGGAGTTGAGCATTTAAAATACTTTCTCTCTGCCAACAATAAGGGCAACATGAAGTGAATAAATACCTGCACTGAAGACATTGAAACTGGGACATGATGAATTGTATTATGGTCCATAGTATATTATTGTAAGGGAAGGAGAGCAACTTAGCCCAAGCTGAAGAGCTGCTAAGGTGTGGTAAGTGGGTAGAGAAAAGGGAGTAGAGAAGTTACTGAGTTGTCCTGTAAGTGCAATTAGTAATAGTTCTCTGTTAAACTTAATTTATTGACATTCTGTATTTATCATATTATCATCATATTATCATATTATCATGTATTTATCATATTTATCATCAAGAGACTTTTTCATCAAGGCATTTTCCTATGGACTGTATGATGAGATAATGGATTTTTATTACATTTGCAAAAGACACCAAGCTGGGAGAAAGGCACTACCACTGACAAAATTCAAAGTCAAATTAGCAAATTCAAAAGTGTGCTGAAAAAACACAGAATATTCAAAAAGGACAAATACAAAGTTCTACACTTAGGTAACAAAGCATACAACAACATGAACTGGGGAACAAGCTGGGAATCTCCTCTTCGTAATTAGAGCTGTTGGTGACATGAATTGGAAGCTCAAGATGAATCTCAAGAGGTGATACTCTTTCACTACAAACACAATTCTATAACACTTAAAAAAACCCTCATTTTATTTAGGGAAATAACCTCTCCATTTCATTGGGATGGTTTTATCTAGGGTAGCGTGAAGACTGGAACAGTTCTGTAAAGCCTTTCCAGGGAGGGCATAGACTGATTGAAGACAGTGAGGGAGACATAAAAAGATCACCATCTGGAAGATACGGTCTGTGAAGGCAGACTAAATGGGCTCAATGTTTAGGCACTTCTTTATGTAAGTTCTTCTCTCTCCCTTGAGTTCTTAGGACACCTGCTAAAGGCATAAAGATTGGTTTTGTGTGTTCCAGGGTCACTTCTTCTTTTAATAACAAACTTCCTGCCTATGAAAGTTTCCTGTTGAAGCAACATTCACTTGTGCTTTTTCTGCAATTTACAGATTATTTTTGAGCAAAAGATCTAACAAATAACATAAATAGAGGGTCAAGGTCTTGACAAATTCCATGTGATGGATAAACTGTGCTGATGTTAACAAAATTTGAGCTTACTCTTAAACCAAAGAATTTTCTCCAGATCCCCATTATTTTCTCTTTAGAGGTGAACAGAATGACTCCCTATGGCCACCATGTTGCTGTGATTTGAAGACTGAAAAATAAAAACCAACATGAACTATAGCTGGAAGTCTTTGAAAATTGACAGAAAAATGATGAGGTGATGAAGCATGTAAGCATGTACCAATATTCACTCCATGGGTCCAGCTGCCACCTTTATTTGCTTTTATGATGAAAAATATTTCAGTTTGCAAAATGTCACATGGCCATAATCAGATGCCCTAAGTCACATTCCCTGCTGTTGGTGAGCAGCTGGGTGCTAACAGAAAAACAGAATGAGCAGTTGCAGTTGTTTCATTTTTACTCTACCTTATAAAATCGAAGTACTTCAGAGAATTTAGAAATAGAGGTAGTCAGTATGATTCTAATTTTGAAAATGCACCATAGTATATGGTATACCTTTTGGTGAAAATTATCGTAAAAACACTTTGTTGTTGTTTGTTTAGGGGTTTTATTTTGTTTTGGTTTTGTTTTGGTTTAATTTGGTTTGACTGGCTCTAGACTGCAGGGGATAGATAATGACATGGTTATTCATGTTTAAACAAGGACCTTTTTTCCTTAAGTTATTTTATTTTTTCATGGATTGCAAGATTTTTTTTCTTAAGAGTAATTTAAGGAATTTTCAATAAGCCAAAGGGAGTAATTGGATGACATAATTTAAGAAATATTTTATTAGAAATCAGAAGACAATATTACATTATGCTGCTATGACTGTATTTACAGCTATTGAAATTATAAAGTGCTTAAAGTGAAAACCATTAAGATAACAGCAATTAGTTTGTTCCAAATGGAAATGGATACAGGGAATTTTGATTGGAAGACAAGCTGGACAGCTTGTCCAAACCACCTATTTTCCTCCCAATTCTCCAGGTAATATGAAGAAAGTAAAGTCCAGGACATAAAAGTTTTGCTCGCTGCAACTACTCTTTGGAAATGTAGCCCAATGAGGATATGGTAAAAATCTTTTTATGTCTGCTTCATTTTTTTGGAGAACCTTGAATGGTTTTAAAGGGCATTCCTCAGCCTGAAAACGTCCTTTTCATCTATTCTCTTGGCTTTATAATTACTGTCTCTGCCATTCCTATATGACAGAGCTCCAAACAGTACTGCTATCACTGGAGCAAATAAGAAATTCTGAAGTCTGGTGGCAGCTTTCATTAAGTTCAGCACACACAGGTGCTGATGTGTGTCTTTTTGCAGTTAATCGTCTTGAGTGGTAAAGTTATAGTTTCTTCTCTGATAAATATGGAGAAGAAAGCCATAGCATCTCACCTTGGGAAGCCTTTCTAGACTGGTGGGCACAGTTGTTCCCCCAGAAATCACCTTTTTATACCCAGCTGTATCTGGTTGGTGCGAGAGAAGGTATTTCTAGGCACATGTCTTTCTCACAGCCCAATAACTACACAAACTAACAGTCATATAAGTGACCATTAGGTCAGGAGCCAAAGAGCAGAATCTCTGAATACTTTCCTGGAAAGGAATGAAATTAAGTGAAACACTGGCAGGACACATCCCTAGACAGCAGGGATGTTTCCTTCTGTTTTCACCCACTTCATCTATTGCATACTGAATATCTTTTGTCCTTTCACTCCTCTCTCATTCAACAAATCCAGACCCTTGCTCAGTTTTGTATTTCCAGAAAAAAAGGCTTGACACTAACAAATTGCTTCAATTTTTAAGCAACTGCTTTCCACAGCACAGCAGTTGCTTGTAAAGGCAAATGGCATTGCTCTGAATGTCCTCCCCTTCTTCCCCAGCTTTATGTGCTGATGCTATATGGTGTGGGATATCCCTTTGGTCAGTTGGGGTCAGCTGTCCCGGCTGTGTTCTCTCCCAGCTTCTTGTGCACCCCCAGCCTGTTTGCTGGTTGGGCTGGGATGAGAAGAAAAAAAAGGCCTTTATGTTGTAAGCTGCTCAGCAATAATGAAAATATCCTGGTGTTATCAACACTGTTTTCAGCACAAAAATTCAAATCACAGCCTCATACCAGCTACTATGAAGAAAATTAACTCAATCCTAGCCACAACCAGCAAAGACAAGTGAAAGAATAATTATAAGATCAGCTGTCTTTAGAGACATTTAAAAATTTTCCCTAAAACAAAAGACATTGAGACTATTTCATGAAAGTAAAGCCAAATTAACCTAATCACAAAACATTCATGCTACCATTTTCATGAATTTAGGCACATGATACCAGTTATTTAAGGTATTTTTATTTTAATGTGGCACATCACCCTTAGAATTGACACTTTGGGGAAAAAAAGCTCTAATATTCTAGTCTTTGAAAACCAAGATATTGAATGCTGAACATTCATTGGTTTTAAAGCAAATATGGGTGTTAAATTTTTCATTGAAAGGGAGTTAGTCACTACAGGATTTGTCTTTTAGAGAAGGAGAAAAGTGGCAGTTAAGGGAGAAGAGGAATGTTCAATTCGAACATTTCATCAAGAAGTACATACATAACTGTGCTGCATAAAATTCAGAGTAGATGCAGAATAATACTAATTTTCATGTCAGGTACAGCGGAAATCTCAGTGTGATTAATAAAAGAGAGTGATAGAAAAGGAGAATAAAATTGCTTGGCAGTTTCATATGTAGGAAAGAGATTATTTTTCATATATTGTATTTTTAAAAATCTTAATTTTAAACACCATAAAAAGGAAATGAAGAAAGACTGATAACATAAGCAGTTGCCTCAATGAAAAATAAGATTTTTAAGAAAAAGGACCAAGTTTGAGTCATCTGAATTTTGAACCTTTGAAAACTACACTTTGCAGCAATTTTAACACCAATAATTTTAACAATTACACATTAGCATTTTGAAAGACTGGAAAATACGAGTGAGACACATATGAAATGTCTGAAGGAGAGAAGCAGGGCTCATTCTAGGATTAACCTCAGCAGGCAGTAAACAGCAGAAGACCTCTGCCTCACACTCTGCTTCTAATGGTTTTTGTAGACCAGGTAATATCTGTGTGCCCACAGCTGTGGTGCCCCTGGACACACTCTGCAGCCAACAGAGCAGGGCTTGTTCTTCCTCTGAGAGCCTTAGACAATGAGACATGTCTGCAAGTCCTCTTCAGGCAATGCATTGCTTCAGAGGTCACTCTTTTTCCTTTGGATGGCACTGTCTGACCACCTTGTAGATGTTTCTGGGACTACAGACTGGCAACACCTACCCAAAGACAGTCCGTCAGTCTCCAGCAATACCCTTTTCTGCACTAAGAGATTTTAGAATATTGTTGTAATATTTTCCCCGAGAATAATAAAGATCACAATTTGGGTTCATTACTCAATTTGCCACTCTCTCTTCCTTTTTGAGAATTATGATCCTTAGAGAAATCCAGCAGTCTTGGCATTCCTCCCAAGTTGGAGAGCATGTGGAAAGGTCATCCCCTCAATGAGAAGGCAAGTCTTTATACTAACTGTAATAATTTTTGAGTTTTTCATGATATAAATTAATAACTTTTGGGGGCGAAAAAGGCAAAAAAATTTTGAGGTTCTTTGAAAATTATTGTTATTGGAAAGAATCACTTTTTTTGAAGTAGAAAGATATAATTTACAAAAGAAGGAGTTAGGTTTAAAATATAGAAGGAGATCAGATGATAACTTTAATGATTCCTTGTGAAAATAACATTTATGAATGCATTTCTTTTTCCTTGAGGACAAAGCACACTGATTCTAAATATTGTTATAGTGTCATTCTTTTTCTGTACCTCTTATGTTTCTACACATCTATTTTCTAGATTGTCAGCTTATTTGTGGTGTTCTCCTAGTCCATAATGGTTCTTCCTGATATCCATATTAACTTGGTTTTCTGGGGGTTGTTTTTTTTTTTCTTTTGATTTTTGATGTCAGTGCTTAGAAATGGGATGAGTCAACCATAATATATTTAAACATTACAAGGAAAACATAAGACTGATGTTTTGGTATTTCATGATCCAAGATATGTTTTCAAACAATGTCTTTTTCTGCATGTACTGCAGAAAAGGTACTGCATGTACCCTTGTGTGTGAATTCTCAAAACTGCAGACTACACACACATAAATGAGGCACCTTCAAAGATTTCCCTCCCATTTTCTTTTCTCCATTATATCACTTATTATTAAAACAAATCTTCTGTTCTTTAATATTTTCTGTCTTAACTCTCCTATGAGTAACTGTGGTNTTTCCTTTTTTTTTTTTTTTTTTTTCCCCCCAAGGGTAGCTTAGACCATGTTCCCTCTTGTGTTCCACAATGGATTACACTGCATTTGGAGCTGCCTCCTCCTGGAAAGATTTATCTCAGAAAAGAACAACTATAAATTCCAACAATACAATATCAAGGACTCAAGCAACAAAAGTCAGAGGCAGAATTTCCAGCAGCCTCCTCCAGGAGTCTCAGGCTTTGTTACCCTTCAGTCTTACATTACTGTATCAGTCTTGCTGTCATCAAGATTGTCAGTCCACTGAACAACCTTTCTGTTTATCCCTACTGATTTTATGGAGCTTTTCAACTCTTCTCTAAATCTCTTATTTACCCAATTGGGTAAATAAGTGACAAAGAATTATTGACTGTAGCACCTAATTTTTTTTAGATGCCTTTTTGACCACTATTAGGTATTCAGCAGACTTCTGCCAAACAGATTGAGACATCCCCTGTCGGGCATTCACCTGTTTTCAGGACATCTTGGAGACAATTGTTTTCTAAAAGACAAGTATGCCAGATTGTGTAATTTTCTCCAAATATCTCGATATACAAAGGCTTTTGTGTGTCTGACAGGGTTCTTCTAGACATTAATCATTGTTCTAATCAGACTGTCCAACACTTCCCAGCCCACAGACAGCTGTGGCAAATGGCACAGCTAGTGCCTAGGCAAATCCCTCCAAAACCATTTTAATGCAACAGAAGTAATTAACTCTGTTAGGATGGCTGGATCTGTCTACACTTAGAACTAATCAACCTAATTGTTATGCTAAGAGAATTAAACCCCTCTGATGAAAAAAATTCATCTGGGTTGGTAATTTGGGAAAAAAAACAACATAACCTGTTAGGTAAGAAATGCATTGGGACAGAGTTGAATAAAGCTTGTAATAAATCCCAAAAGAATTTAAAGCAAATAAAATTTTTCTGAGTTGTTTTAAATCCTAAAGCAAATTATCAAAAGATATTAAAATTATCCTACCAATGCCATCTAAACTACAAAAAAATACGTTTTTTTTCAAATTTATGTGTCCACAGCTTTTTATTTAAAACAATTCAGAAAGTTTTCAGTATGAAATGAGCAACAATTGAAATTCCATCTAAAGGCAGTGCCCAGTGAAAAGACCCTGCATATGAAACAATACCTGAGAGCTCAGTTCTGAGGTGTGTAGCATCCCTCAAAGCAATCATTATATTTTGGTACAGCCATATGTGGTGATGAAAGCTGAGCAGGCCGAGAAGATGGGAAAGTGGATTTTTAAGTGAAGAACCTTCTCCTGGGACTGTCCAGTGGTTCATTAAGACATTTAGCACTGTGTTTTGTGCTATCAGACAGGTTAAACTTTTACCCCAGCACATTCACATAGATCTTGGGAGGAAGTATTCTTAGACTGTTTTACAGTCTGCACAGCAAGTGCTGAATAAAACGGGAGGGACAGCAGGCTCAAGCATTGTCTTGCTGATTGTTCAAGCTCTCTACACAGTTTAGGACCAACAGCCACTGTCTTGGTGCACAGGCCTGAGTCAGAGCAAACACCCTACACAGGTTTCTACTACCGAGACATAACCAAAACAGGCTCTTTCCATGGTCTTCCAACATCAGAATTTATACCCAGATTCATCTGACGCCAAACATCAATGAATCTCATGTCCCAGGTTCATGTTAGAAATCATGACATGCTATTCACATTATCTCAGGAGCTCTAAATTAGCAAAACCGCCATAAAAAATGACAGTATATTGGGTCTAGGTGGGTGATATGTAGAACACATGGGAGACTAAGTGTTGGTCAGCTTGTGCCTCTTGGCTTCAAAACCAAAGGGTGATCCCTGGCTCTATTTTATTTAGTAAAATAGATGCAGCCGTAATTATTTTGCTTCTTTTTCAAAAGTTTGCACATTTGATACCTTCTTCTGTTCAGAACCACTCTTAAAAACCTCAGTTTTTTACACATCTTGCACAGAATAGTGAATGTAAGGAAAAGATACACGCCTGATAATCTTGCTGCACTAAAATAAGACATTACAAATTCTGGCAAAATATTGCCCTTCACAGCTTTGTATTTCCATACTTATTAAACTTTGAATTCAGAATTCCACTATCAGGTTTCTGGCAGTCCTGCCCCACCGATTCACCTGAAACACAGGTGAATCACACATCATCTGAAAGCTTAGACAATTTTCAGGAAGATTTCAGGAAAATGGATATCAGGGAACAAATAAAATGACAGCCAAAATAGATAAGGACCACTGCAGAGTCCACAAAGCTAGGAATACATTTGTCGCGTAGAAGAATAAAGAGGAAGTACTTTTTGGCAACTGAACACTGAAAGGCACTAAGAAATTTGGAATGTTTTCTTTTTCATTATAAGTCACTAGAAAAGCAATTAAGATATTTTTGATGTTACATTCTTTCCCCCTAAATTTTGTAACATTCTTCTTCATTTGCAAAATCAAAATTGTTGAAAAAGAATGTGAAGATGAGAGAAAAGATAAAAGAGATAAATGAAAAAATCAGGCAAATAGCCTAAGAATAAAGTTTAAGAATTGCTGCAGGAAATTAATGCTCTTTCAAACCTCACAGTTTGGACATGCCCTTTTATGTCCTTGTTCTGACCAATTCACAACATCAATTCAGACCACAGGCTGAGGAAAAAAAAAAAAAAAAAGAAAAAAAAAAGAAAAAAAAAAAAAAAGCGCCTACTTCGTAACAGAGCAAGGATTTCAGAAATCCCATCTCTAAACCCAGCTAAAGCACATATATCAGACAAGAGAATGAAGAATTTATTTTGTTATTCCCTCACTAACTAACTGATTATACCATTTTCATCCTATTGAAAAGTTCTTCATGTCGGAGACACCATCAGTAATACATCAACATATTAAGACTTCACTGACTGCGAGGCAAGAAGGTAAAATGAGGCTGCTGGGAAAAACATAAAGCTGAGGGTACAGCCATGGTATGCTATTAACTCCGGTCTTCAGGCTACGATATGCTTAATTACCCTGATGTCAGGAAGGATTATTTTTCTCCTTTCCCTTTGCATTTCAAATCATCTGTGTCTGGTACACTTCATTATTTCCTTTAATTACAATTATAGTTTATAAAAATCTTGTTTGCATACCTTCCTGTTTGCTGACTTTAACAGTTTGAGTTTTCATAAATTGGAGTGAAAGAGAAAAAACATGTAGGTAATATATATGAATATATATGTCTAATGAAAGGGAAATAATTATGATCACTTAAATAGGATTTAGTAAGACATGATTTAGATGGAGCAAATGATATGAGAATGCACTACATTCATTTTGAAGTAGCAGTCATCCAAACTCACTATGCCATAATAGGCAAGTCACATAGAATAAATTAACAAACATCAAATACAGCTCTCCTCATATCAAAACCATTGGCTGAATTAACATTAGGCTACTGCAGGAAGGACCAGAATCATCCAGCTGGCTCTTGAATTATACAAAGACACATTATCACCTCATTATGACTGTGAAGTAATAACTGAGAAGAGCTAATTTCAAGTGACAATACATAAATATTCAAATTTCATTTGTATATCCCTAAAATAGTGATGAATAAGAAGTAGGAGAGATTGGACTCTTAAAAATATTAAAAAGAAGAAAATTTAAATTTACCTCTTGAAATTGTCTTGAAGTATGTATCACATGTTCTGTAAAAACAAAAATATTTTCACCTCCATAGACTAGTGTTTTAGCTAAAATTCTGTTAGGAGAGAAGAGAGAGAAACTACTCATGAACATCTGTTCAAGCAAAACAATCTTTGTTTTAATATTCTTTAGGACTAAATTTATTCACACAATATGAATCATGATTTTTGATCGAGAGACTCTCTCTTGTAAGAGAAAATGTCAGAAATGTTTGTTCAAACCTCAGCTTGCACTGGTATTTGTGTTTCTAGTCTTAATCTTTTCCAAATGTAGTGAAACAGAGAGCAGAAATAACACAACATAAATTAAGTACCCCACAGCTTAAAAAGCAAATTGCTATGTACACATTTAAAAAGTGATCTGTGCGAGAGGCACTACATGAACAAATGCCAGGCTAAGCTCTAGGGGCACCAACCATACCTTGAATCCAGATGATAAACAAATGTATCACTGAAGCTTAATCACTAATTATTTGTGACTGCAAAACGTGATTTTGTTTGTCAGGCTAACTGCTGTGAGTCATTTGCTTGCTCTGAGTGAAAGAACATGATAAAGGCATTGATGCTTAACTTAAGCCAGTATGTTCTGAAGTCAGAGGAATTATGTCGCCAAAGAATGTGGGGAGTTGGTCTATGTGACTCTTTGTTACAATTTTACCATAATTTCTACATTTGTGCCCTCAGTTTGTGTAAATTGATTGAATGTTTGGTACTATGTTGCAGCATAAGGCTATATATTGTTTTTCTCATAGAAGTTCAGACTTACCAAGGAAAAAAATGAAATCCATACAAAGGCCATGGATCAAGCTATAGCCCAAAATGTAGAAATCTATAATGTGGTCTGTGTGCCTGTCCATTTGAAGGCAATAAAAAATCCTGCCGGTTCACTCTCCTGGCATTATCTTGAGTCCAAGAGATGTAGCTGAGCTCTGAGTGTTCTGATATTTACCCAAGGCATATAACAATAGGGTTCATTTTAAAGGTAGAGAAAAAATCAAGCACAGACAAGGAACATTATTTGTGAGGCCTGTCTGACAAAATCTTTTTATCTACTGGTGGAGCTCTGCAGACTACGGTGGTGTACCAGAACTGAGCAGGTACAAGTGTATCATGACTTTTTCATACAGCAGAGTGTGTAGCACAGGGCAGCAGTACTGAGTGTTCATCCCTGGCTTAGGGACACTGCAGAGTGGGGTAAGTGCTGTCACAATTACCTACACAGCCATCAGAAGATGATTTCTGATGTCAGAAGATGTTGCCTTCCTATTTCTAATGGCAAAACTCCAAGAGGGCATGACATGGAGAGCTGCAGCCCCTTCAGGGACTAGCTCAAAACACACCCCCATTGTCCCAGCCTGTGGTGAGGTTCGCAGGCAGTGATACTTCCCATCAGACCAAAAGTTTTTATATGACTCTGATAGATGACATAGTGCTTAGACAAATTTCTGTGGGAAACTCAAATATTTTGTTTTGACTTACCCTCTTTCTGATGCACTTTTGGATATGAACAGTGGGTTTAGCACAAATCCTACATATACTAAATGATGTAGATCAGAAATAAAGTTACTACATCTTTCAGTTTCTCTGGTACTCTGGGAACAGCCCAGCCTTTCATTCTCTAACTTATTTTTCAGTCATGTGAGAGAAATAGAGCAGTTTAAGTGAGTGCTGAGATGTTTTTACCTCAGCTCCTCAAGGGAACTGGAGAGGCACTGAAGCGCACACAACAGTCTAGCTCTCATTTTGTTGAAACACTGAAATCTAAGTCACTCTGAACACCGAATACCAAGTCTCTCTAAAATGGTATGTCATTCCACTTGACTCATCAGATGACACCGTCAGTCTTTGCTAGAAACAAAGGGAGTTAAAACACAAGTATGTGTTAAGAGCAAACAGGCCAACTACACAATTAACATGAAGGCTAGTAGAGTCTGTCATTGGCAAAATCCACATATAATGATTAAAAATGGAAAAAGGTTTGATTCTGAACTGAAAATTAAAATTTGAATTAATTTTTCATGTCAAGATTTTTTCCTTCACCAAAGTGCATTAAGAATACCTATTGAAACATAGTAACACACAAAAGCTCATCGGTTCATTGATTACACCTTTCTTATGAAGGGCAGATAGTTGTATTGGTTTGTTTCGGGACACAGACACAAAATTCTACTGCAAATGATATTAACATCTGTTTTTATAATTTTTACCCCACAGTCACAGCAGTCAGGGATGTGTAGAATTTCTTAATGGACATTTTCAGACCAAAGAAAAGTTTTGTATGGGAATTTTTTTCTAAGTCCAGGTTCTGCATAATGCAAGAATTTTTAATATAATATGAATTCAGGGCATTATATTTAATAATAATACAGAACATGAATGGGCTTGGTAATTAAATTTATTGTAAAGCTATTTTCTTATATAAATCTGCTTAGTTTCAAAATGTGTAAATCCAAGCTCTGTTATTACATGTTTATTGGCTCACTTCATTTTTATCAATTTACTGGTTTCAAAAATCTCTGAGGCATCCAATGGAAGAGATGAGAATTAAAAAAAAAATAAAACTCTTGTCATTTATGGCATTGTACTGAGTTATTTTATAATGATAAAGGCACTATAATTTTTCTCAGAACAAAAAAATGGTACTTATTTATGATAACTTTCATGAGAGCAGAACACCATTTTTTTTCCCCTGAAAAAAAAATGAAAAGATCTCTTGAAAATTTCACATGTATTTTTGTTGTCAAATTTCTCTTTACTTTTGGAATTTTCCCTCTATGTTATGTATTCCTGATCTTACCAACCCTGTCTGCCATTTGTCACTTCCAAATTTCCAATTTACAAAGATGTGTCCTAACTATATAAAAGCAATGGAAGAATTTTCTATAAAATGTTTGCATATTTTTCAAGATCATGCAAAGTCTATGAATTGGACCAACTTCATGTTTTGGAGCTGTTTTCTATACATATAAAGGCACTTGCATTCATTCAAAATACAATGAGTGTATGTGAATCCCAGTATGTAAAACTGTCCAGTTGAACAAAAACAATTCTGAAAGAAAATTGGAAATTTTCATTGGATATTCTAAGACTCTTATCTACCTGCATACATATTTATATACAATGTTTTCCCTTTTTAAAAAAGAGGCTCTTTATTTCAGTTCATTTTTATTCAATATTAAATATAAATACTGGGAGATTTAATGATATTTGGAGATGATGTGCACCAACAACTCACAGCTCAGAAGGCCAAATGTGCCCTGGGCTGCATCAAAAGCAGTGTGGCCAGCAGGTTGAGGGAGGTGCTTCTCCCCCTTTGCTCTCATGAGACCCCATTCTGAGTGCTTCATCCAACACAGCATAAGACAGATGTGAACCTATTAGAATGCGTCCAGAGGAGGATCACTAAGTTAATCAGAGGGCTGGAGCACTTCTCTGAAGACAGGCTGAGACAGTTGAAGTTGTTCAGCCTGGAAAAGAAAAGATTCTGGACAGGCCTTACAGCAGCCTTCTAGTACCAGAAGAGAGCCTACAAGAAAGCTGGAGAGGGACTTTTTACAAAAGAATGTACAGGGCAAGGGCAAATGGTTTCAAACTGAAAGAGAGCAGGTTTAGATTATATATTAGGAAGAAATTCTTTACGGTGACAGTGATGAGGCACTGGAACAGGTTGCCCAGAGACACAGGACATGCCCCATCCCCAGAAGTGTTCCAGGTTGGGTGGGGCTCTGAGAAACCTGGTCGAGTGGAAGGTGTTGCTGTCTGTTGTAACAGGGATGGAACTACATGACCTTTAAGGCCCCAAACCTTAAGCCCAAAACATTCTATGTTTCTGTGATTCTAGGTGAGCATTGTGGTCATCTCCCAAAGAAACACACCAGGCAACTTCTCTCTTCCACTGCCCCTCAATGTCTCCTCTTCAGTCTATTTTACTTGGCTTTGACCATGAAAGGATTTGCTAGCAGGAAAGAGGCACAAGTGTCCAGTGCAATTTACGCATCACTTAGGGTATATCTAACCTCCATTTCATCATCTGAAATGCAAAGGTAACAGTTTCTACTGAGTTTTGTATATAATGTGTGCTTCATTAATGTCTTAAAGTTACTTTGAGTTCCACAGCTGGTAAATTATAAAATGAGAGTAAGTATAAATTTGTGACAGTAATTTTTTGGAATAAAAGTCCCTCAAATCCCATGAAAGCTGATGTTTTAAATAATAATAAAAAAATATACATAAGTAGATGCGTTTTTCTTCTGTTTGAATTTCCTCCCACATGTTCTTTCCTTTTAAAAGCAGTTTGGTTTTTTAACTCTGTTGCGTGGAAGACATGAGATGCTCTGTTTCTATCTATAGCAGAGCTAAATTTTTTGAGGACAATTGTATTATGGTGCAGTTCTTTTACATATATTTCATGACTCATGTTTGTAAAAGGAAGCAATATAAATCAAAATAACCTTTGAAATATTCACCTACAGTCTTAGCCAATTAAGTTTTTTCTTTCTCATGTTTACATTTAAGGACAAGACACACATGAGAGAGAGTATTTTTTGGCTAAACTAATTCTCTTTCTTTGCAGTTTGTCTTGAATTATCAACAAACTTCTAATGAATTAAAAAATTGGCTTATTATTCTGAATACAAGTAGCAATGCAAATTATGTACACAACGAGTTTCAAACACTGGATGCCCATAAACAAATTTTAAAGTCTTCAGGAAATTTTCCTGACGTATACCAATGTCAAGTAAACCAGTAAGAGCAACTGACCAGGTAAAGCAGATAAAGGCTGGCACAGCTGGCAGCATATGGATACCTAAGTATTGCTATGTGATCTGAGAAAGAAGCACCTGAAGGAGTGAGACTACTTTTCTAAAAACAAAACAAAAAACCAAAGCAAACAAACACAAAGCCACTAACAAAAGGAAGAAAAAAACCCAACACAACCAAAAACTCAACTAAAATAAAAAAAGAAAAACCCTACAGCATAACTGCTAAATGTCACCACACACAAAAAAAAAGTTAAAGTCAAATCCTCCCCCAGGACACACCATGAGAACACTGATCCAACAAACATTTTTTCTTTTCTGACAAATGTGTGGCTCTGTTTCCAAAGGGTATTTATATGATTTTGATGGCTGTTCACAAGGACCCCAGTGGTTTTTTTTGCACTACGCACCAGGAAGAGGTTCTTGGTGCACTGATGTGAGCAGAGTTCTTGGCCTGGAGTCACAGTGAATGTATCCAGCGCCATAAACCCTTCCACATTCCTGAACTCTCCATTTATACACAGCCCAAAGGCAAAAAAAGTCCTAACTGGAAATGCTTTTGCTTTCTCATGCATAATTGCAACACAAAAAGTTCACAGCTACTTATCAAAACTGCAGTTTGTTAGGGGGATTAGGTTTGGCCAAATGCAGACAAATTTCCATTGAGTCTGCACAAGCCATATAATTCTAGAGGTTTTCCTGCATAATTTCAATTTCTGTTCCAAAAAGTAGTCTTTTCAACTAGACCCAAAACAAACACACAAACAAGTAAACCAACTAACCAACCAAACAATACCCAAAAAACACACACACAAAAAAACCTCCAAAAACCGAAAACAAACCATCAACCTCAAAAAACCAAAAAACCCCAAACCAAACCAAAACAACAACAAAAAAAACCCAAAGAGCTGAAATTTTAAAATGGAGATACACTTTTTCCATCTTCCTCCTGAAGAGTATTGGTTGAAATTACTGTCATCAGCCCTACTTTATGATAATTACTAATTCATGCCGAGACAGCCTTCTGGCATAGAATATTTCAGTACAAATGGTTCAATTTTAGAAAAGTCCCATCCCACTGAAAACAGGCTCTTTCTCCCGTAATGAGTGAGAAATGAGATTATGCAGTGCTAGCTGCCCTGCCAATAGTATGATCAAGAGTACTATAACTAAAAAAAGTCTAGAAAAGCAGATTTGCTTTACTGAGGTAAATTACATAAATTTACAATTCTGTTGCTGTGTTGCAATGGGGCATTGTAATGTTTCTCAAAACTTTCTGTAGTGGTTTCCTCCAGCAAAAAGGGTTTAAGAAAGAATTTGCTTTGAAATAGCTTTAAATAGTTACTCTTTTGAGAAAGATGTCTGAACCAGGAAGAACAGATCAACAAATTAGTCTACTGCTTTAATTTGAATTTGTTCAGGTTTGCTGCCTGCTAGTGGACACTCGACAGAACCAAATGTACTCCTAACCAGACTTTTCGTAGGAGCAGTTCTAATATCATGATATCCATAAGGAAATATATGATTTTCACTACAAAAAGTAACATTTGAAATTTAGATATCAAGAACATGAGACAAAAACTTTCTTCCAAAACATAAACTTTTTCACAGATTTTTTTTACTACTTTAGTTTACTTCCACATATTGAAATGCTATTGACACTTGGACTCCCTGGTCTGCTTTGCTACTAGGCCTCTTGTGCCAACTCTGAGTCCAGTCTAGAACAAAAAAAAAAAAAAAAAAAAAAAAAAAAAAAAAAAAAAAAAAAAAAAAAAAATTAGGAAAACAGACTTTTGTCACAGTAGTGGAGCAGTACTAAAGAATATAAAGAATTTAAGAGACATAAACCTGGGATTTAATAAAAGACTTGCACTCTTCAGTGTACTATAGTGGAATGTGGTCAGTCTTTCAGCAACTCATGACCAGAGAAGTGGAGGTTATTTGCTAATTTGAACTATTGAGTGCGACACAGGGAAATGCAGTTNAAAAAAAAAAAAAAAAAAAAAAATTAGGAAAACAGACTTTTGTCACAGTAGTGGAGCAGTAGTAAAGAATATAAAGAATTTAAGAGACATAGACTTGCACTCTTCAGTGTACTATAGTGGAATGTGGTCAGTCTTTCAGCAACTCATGACCAGAGAAGTGGAGGTTATTTGCTAATTTGAACTATTGAGTGCGACACAGGGAAATGCAGTTATTAACTCTCCTCATCTTTCCCTGTGGCACACTCAGATCAGCCTCTTTGCCTCTGTGATTCTATACAATCGTGTCACAGTGGTGCTTGTCTTGGCTTTTATGTAAAGCTGCAGCTGACTGAGAAGCCAAGTCTCCTCATGTTTTTTTTCCTTCACTGGCAGCCCTGCATAATTTTGGCTGAAATTGGTGGAAAAACTCCTGCTTACTTCAACAGGATCAGGGTTCATCCTGGTTGAAACATCAAAACTTATTTCAGAGCACAAAGAAGCTGAAGAGATAGTGGCAGATGGTGGGGATGAGCCTGTCTAGTCTCAGTTTGGTGCATTTATCAGGAATATTGCATAATGTAAGGGTTTCAGCATCATTTAAAGAAGAATTCATATGAAATACATGAAGTAAACTTGTTATCGCTGTTATTTTTCATGTTAGTGGACATCTTAACATTATCTGTGACACATCTGTGCTTGATTTTTGCCCCAAAATGTTAACTAATTTATGAGGAAGCACATTTCATAAAACTTCTCCATAGTTAATGCAAAATTAGGGCTGGGCTTCTTTTACTGTATAGCAAATTTCTTGACTGCCTGGAGTTAAATAGCTATAAAAATGATACAGGTATAAATCTCAGAGGCTGAGGTCAGGCAGGACTTCTTACATGTTCGTGAGCTGAGAGGAAGGATCATTCAAGATGTGTTGTCCCGTTTTTCTCTGCTGTCCTATTTTAGTAGACATCCTGGTCCTGGGCAACAGGAAAAAAAAACCATGAAGCTATGGGTGTTCAATGGATAAGAAAGAAAGGGTTCAGCATATTGTAAAAGGCTTTTCCTTTTTTTGTCTAGGAAGAGTCTTTCCTTCCTTAGTCTGGCTGGAGAAGTCTCCTGCAGCACAAATCTAAGGTGTGGTGAGTGCTCTACACCTTAGAGATGTCCAAAGGAACTTCCCACAAAAAAGAGGGATTATCCAAAGAATTTAAAAGAGAACAAGGTATCATCTGGAGTGCCCTCTGAGCAGGCAAAGGGAGTGGGAAGATCCCACTGATGCAGAGCACATGGTTTACAGCTGACCAAGCTGGAACAGGCAGTTTCTGAGGCTGCACACTTCTGGACATGGGCATGCAAGAAAGAGCAGTGGTGTGGGTTTGGGGGCTCTCACAGCTCCTGAGACATTTTTGAGGATTTGGTTCAAGTAATTCTAATCTAGTACAGTGTCGTCACATCTATGCTGCTTTTAAGAACAGAGTTTGAATCTGATACGGGCCATACCCTGTGTTTAAGTGTCTTTGGTGGCCAAGGCCTCTGGGGCATTTCAGAAAAGCCAAGATGAGAACAGCATGTAGGAAGAGTGGGATCCTGGGCCTGGTTACATGCTCTTTCCTCAGGTAATACAGTGTCTCAGGCACTCCTTGGGAGACCACTGCAGCTGGTGGACTCATACAGATAAGCTTACATTCATTTTAAGGATATTTTTGCAGAGTCCATGTGATCATCAAAACAGTATTTAAAACTAATAGTTCCTAGGCTGTGTCTGAAGTATTGAGCATAGAATTAGCATACCCAGGCCTTCAGCCAATATGAAAATACATGAAAATTTCCATTGTGCCATTTTCCACCTGAAGATTAGAAAGATTAGTAGCAAAATTTGCACTTCTTGCTGTTGTTTACTGATGCCTTTGACTGTTGGGCAATGCAGTAACACATCTGCTGAAGAAATGGAAACATTCAAGTGCTATCAATTTTGTGAGCAATGCCATATGGGTTATATTTACTCAACTGGCTTATACACAGCTTGTCATTACTGTTAAGCATTTTGCACAGAACATGATAAAAAGGTCACTCAGACTAGGCGGATTTTAAAGGTAATAAGGAAAACAACCTTGTATTAATAAATCATAATAATTCCGTGTGTGCAATCAGATACAGTTTTTCTAGTTACCAATAACAGTATTTTGTAAGCACCAATAAAGACGCTGATACCACTCACTTCATACAGTGGAAATGTAGAGATTTCCAGCACCATAATGCTCCTGAGGGCATTATGAGATGGAGACTATTTGTGCCTACAATTGGTTACTCAGGCACTAGCCCAAAGGAAATGACATTTCATTGGTCTGCATGCTAAACACAACAGGCATTATCCACACTTCTTCAAAAGAATAAACATAAAACTGGCTTCTGGAAAAAAAACCTCTTTGAGACGACATTTGAATTCTGTTAGTAGCTTGTGGTATAGACACTGCTCATCATTCTGCTAATTGGATTTGACAGGACTTTCTGAATTAGGAAAAAAGAGATAAACATGCAATTTAGTGAATGGTGGGAATTTATTTAATAAACTTGGAAAAAAACCTGACTATTTTGTTTAAGATGTGCAGTGTCAGAATAAAAGCACACAGGAAGTCTGCGAAACAATATGTCTAAAAGGCAGAAATAAATCACTTAAATGTACACCACATTGCAGCAAAATACATAATCAAAGTAACACATTATTTAGTGATTTTTAAGACTACATTTCTGAAAGAAGAAATACAAGGAATTACTTTGTTTCTTTTGTTTCTGGGTTTGGGGTTTTTTTGTTTATTTTGGGGTTGGAAGGTCCTGCATTTAGAACATGCAAACATGCTTTGCAAGAACATGCAGAAAAAAAATTACAGGTAAAATGAATTTAACCACCCTCATCTCAACCATAAAAAATCAAAGGTAAAATCTACTACAAATTACAAAGAAATTTATTATAAATATATGTATTTAGTGAGAGTGCATTGTGTTGTGTTTTTTTTTTTTCCTGAAGAAAGAAAGAGAATGATTTTATACTTGAAGAGAACAGTCCAAGACTTGCTTCTCTTCTCCCAGACATTCTGAAAACGTTTTGGCTTTTTAAAGAAACACTTGTCATGTGAATCAATTGACCATGCAAGGTATCTTGTGCCTTTTGAATGCCCTGGCATACCTCAGCTGCTCTCCATCTTACAGCACACCCTAACTCCTGTTATAGATTTCTCCCCTCCTCTCCAAGGATGGATCTGGTGCCCAGGTCTGACACAGCAGCCTGGGTTGCAAAAGAACTGTAGAATGGTAAGAGCTATAATGAGGACAGAACCATTGAGATGGGAGTATCTATTGCTCAAGCAGACAGATGCACTCATCTACTAAGCACTGATGGGAAGTAAACAAGGTGAAAAAAATAAATCCCAAAATTCTGTTTATTTAGCTGAATATTGTCCTGGCAATGTTAATCAGAGAACCCATAAGGAAAGTCATTTCAGTCTATAAACTGCAATGGATTCTGAGATGACAAGAACCAAATCTGCTGTTTTAAGATAAAAACATGAGCTTGGAAAATGCAGCAGGGGAACAGAGTTTGCAGTCCTCTAGAGCGTAAACACAAAGGTCTGGTTCATGACTCAAAACCCATGCACATTCTTCACAGAAGCTCATTTGTTTACGAAAAAAATGCACCATGCAATGAATCCAAAGAGGCTTTCTGAAATATCACTCTTCACAGATTTCACCTGGGTAAAGCCAGTGTAAAACATGAGATATTTTGTTCATTAAACCTTAACAGCAGAAAATTTTAAGGCATTGTCCCCGATTAACATGTAATAGCAGAAATATCCAGAATCTGGCAGGAATTTCTAAAACCAACTGTAACATTTGCCCACATATGTAACTAATATGAAGGACAAGTTTACAAAGCTTTTGAATCATTCTGCAATCTTATTAAATCAGTACAACTGGACATAAGCAGTGCAGTCATCCTGTGTCTTGAGATCTCAGGTGATTGGTGCAGACCCTGCAGAACCCTCAGTGGACAGTCTTGAGAGAACTGGATCCCCTGTGTGAGCAATAACTTGAAGTTTTGCTACTCAGGATCCACCTATACTGAAAATTTACAAGAAAGATATTAAAGGTAAGAAATAAAAATGGAAAATTATTAATATAGCAGCTTTTAGATAGCTAAACAGGTGCAATTATTTCTACAAAAGACCATAACTACAGATTAGAAGACATATTGTAAGACATATAATTACCATTCAGAATAGAACAGCTATTTTAAAATTAGGAATTTTACGTCAGATATAGCTGTCAGGATTTCTAACACAATAAAACTGTTTTGAGAACTGTTTGCATCAGTAAAAAAGACACATTGAAAGAAAGCCCACATAAATAGGTTAAGAGCTCTAATAAGCCCAGATCTGTTAGAAATCACATAGAGTTTTATTTATCTTATTTAAAATTCCAAGTGCTTTTGTATTCTATTAACTGCCAACATTATTATAAATTTGTCTGCATACTCTAGTCAGTAGACAAATTTTCTTAAGGTGGAAAAGACATGTTTCTTTTTTTTTTTTCTACTGATATTCTCATTAATTGACAAAAATGGTCTTTTGACCGAATTATTTGGAGTAATTTTCTGTATTTCTATGTTTTCTTATCTGGGAAATCCTTTACGTGGTTGCTTTCCACGGGTTCCACCAAAGTTTTATATTTGATGATAAGAAAAGCACACCTTGTCAAATGTATTTGATGTGGATGTTACCATTTCCGTTGCTGAAGGATTTTTATTTTGTTGTACTCTAACTTAGTTGAGAATCCCTTCTGCCTTTGCACACATGTAAGAGAAGTAAGATAAGAGATCTAGATACCTTACTGAAACTAAAATATACAGGATCATCNAATTATTTGGAGTAATTTTCTGTATTTCTATGTTTTCTTATCTGGGAAATCCTTTACGTGGTTGCTTTCCACGGGTTCCACCAAAGTTTTATATTTGATGATAGGAAAAGCACACCTTGTTGTGGTGGTGTCTGGAATCACCAGCCCAAATAGAAAGTTTATATCCTTGGGTTTGAGGGTCTGAACCTCAGGCTGAAGCGTAGCTCGGCGTGGAAGAAGAAAGAGTGACTCTCACGTGGGTTGATGGTAGATGTTTATTGCTCTAGAGAGAGCACCGGAGAGTGCCCCTGGGGTTCAGGTTTCAGCTTTTGTATCAGGAGCATGGGGAGGGGCAAGGGTAAGCCATAACCAATACCAGGTAAGGAGGGAGTGACCAAGACAGAAGGACAATACACAGGAATCTGATACATGATACAGGGTTGAGATGAAATTCGACTGCAACATGCACGGCAACACCTTGTCAAATGTATTTGATGTGGATGTTACCATTTCCGTTGCTGAAGGATTTTTATTTTGTTGTACTCTAACTTAGTTGAGAATCCCTTCTGCCTTTGCACACATGTAAGAGAAGTAAGATAAGAGATCTAGATACCTTACTGAAACTAAAATATACAGGATCATCCTGGACAGAACAGCACTTCACTGACCAGTCCTATCTCCATTTCTTGTGTATTCAGCTATTTCTGGATCTCCATGGTACCTCTTCATGTGCATTGTCTCCAGGCATTTCAATAGAACTGTCCTTTCCTGTGTTCTGACTTCATTTTAGCTTCAAGTGCTGCTCCAGTTTCAGCATGCATTTATGAGTTTCTAATTACCAACAGGATCCAAGCCCCTCACTGCCCTTTCTACAAGCTCTCATTTTGCCTTTAACGAGCCAGGAAGCTTCTTTCTTGTTCAAACTTAGTTTCTTCGTAAAGGATAGCTGCCTTCTCTTCCCCTTCATTTTCAGTTGCACAGATAAATTTTGGATTAGTAATCTAATTAAATAAACAGGCAGAAATTCACAACAAACATTTTTGATTTTGGTATCCTTTTAGCATTTCTTTTTTAAGTATCTACCATTGTGGAAACCTAACTATTATGGGAAATTTGTATCCTCACCCCCTTTCCCCTTTTTTTTTTTCTCCCTCCACTGAAAGAAGGCAATCAGTTCTATAGGTTTTCTGGTGCACTTAGGGAGAGTGCTAGTGGAAACAAATAGAACAGAACAGAAAAGCAGGAATGCTTCTTTGGAAATTCTAACAAGACATAGGGATGAAAAAAATTTCTTCACCAAAGATAATTGTATAGCTAAATAGAGTAGCTAAAGTGGAGGAGCTGTTATCACCAGCTGCATTCTCTGAAAACTTGTCAGAGCTGCTGTAATTGTTTCTGAGACCACACCATTGAAAACATACCACAAATCATGTCAAATAGCTATCACTGCTCACTCAGCATCGTATATCAGATTAGTAAAAATACTTCATTTGTGTGATCATTGTATCCCTCACTCAGAAATCTATCTGTATCTACTGTTAAAAAGAGAGACCTTAACACCAACCCCAGAACAGTTTCTGCATTTCAGAGCACCAGCAGAGAAGCACAGCTGAGTACCTCATCAAGATAAGTATGAGCATATTTCATGAAGCGCAATTCAGTGGGTAGCCTGGTCACACAGTGCTAGAGAACCTTGAGCACAAAGCAAACAGTAAGTTGAGATGCTGTCTATTTCAATGTTACTTAAGAAAATAAACAGAACATTCATTTCAGGAAAAAGCAAAGCTAAACCAGAAAACTTCTAATCAATTTCTTCCACAAATGCTGTGCCATCATATCAATTATATAAATGTTCATCTAGTGACATTTTAATCTGCCAAAATAAATCTATTTGATCAACCTTGAATAAATAACCCCATGGAGGTTTTGTGTTGGTTTGTTTTTTGTTTTTTTTTTAATAGTTCCTTCCTGATCCTAAACTGTATTATCAAAATGACTTTGAGTGCCTAATCAGACACATCAGTCAAGCACCTTCAAGCACTGTGCCACCCCAAGTATGGATACCCCTCACTCAACAGCCAGCTGCAGTCAATTGCAAGTCCTTCAAAAGAAAAGATGCATGTGTAGAGGAAGAGGAGAATTTACAAGTCAAATTATGGCCCTGACTCTTACAGCTGATCAGCTGAAGCCCTGAAGAATGAGATCTGATTATAATCACAGTCCTAATGTAAAGCTGAAGTGTTATGAGGGCATGCTAAGGGCATTGAAATCTATCCTGTTTTATTTGGGCTTAACAGATGAAAAAAGAAGCAGGATGACTCAGTCTCCATGCCTTTTTGGATGCAGGCAGAAGAATGCCTCCCTAAAGTGAGGTAAAAGAATAACTGAATAAAATGTGGGCTTGCTTAATTTAAAGTACTGGTTTTAAAATACACATCTTTTTGGATATGGAAAAAGAGATAGGGATTTAATGTTAATTACATGAACACTTCTTTTGCTTTCTATCCTCTTCTTTAACTGGGAATGGGGACAGAATAACTGAGAGAGTGAAAGGAAGAGGTATATTCAGAAAATTTCTATGTGCTTGAGTTTGAAATACTTGATATTTAAAAACAGGTTGGTCCATTCAATTCTGGTTTTTATTGTTGCGTTAACACTGTATATTTGAGTTACTACTTCACTGCGACTCTGCTTCTGACTTACTCTGTTTTCACTTTTATTGAGATGCATCTCTCCCACTGGCACAGGAAAAAAGAAGATTTTCTTTGAGGTAATTATTAATTAGGCAATTATTATTTATGTTAGTCCAGCAAAATAGAGACATTAGGTCTAGACCAGCAGCAGAAATTGTTAGCATTAAATTGAGGCACAACATACAAATTAGCCCTGCTCCAGAAAGTTTGCAGTCCAGTCACAAGACAAGAAACAGGCAGCAGCAGATGAATAACTGAGGCAGTTACTGCTCATGCAGTTCAGTGTGCAGAGAGCACTGCTTATCTGTTGACAACAGTTTTTAGGTATCCTGGCAGAAGGCATTTTTCATGTGTTTCAAGGCTATTTGCCATTGGAACTAATGAGTGTGCAGAAGAACATAATGGAGGACAGGTTTAAACAGAATGCAGTGTTTTCCTTTTTTTTCCCCCCCTTAAATGTATTTTTTATTAAATGCTGTTCTTTTTTTACCCCTCCCCTTTGAACAATATTTATGCCAGTATTTATAATAATGGGAGATTGTGTAATATTTGAAAACCCCAACCAGAGAGATATATTTCTTCCTACTATTCATTTCAGTGATGGCCTTTTTTTTGGTCAATGTTTTGCCAGTCTATTGTTCAGAATGTGCCAGGTGGATTTTAACACCAGCTGAAAGCCATCTTTTGAAATTATTTCTCCAGGAAAATGTACCATTAAACACAGTGAGGCATAACAGCAGTCAATCAGCCACTTACAGCGCTAAATTTATATCAAAACTATTAGGATCTGAGAGGAACCATTAGGAACCTAATAGCCTTTGCACTCTGCTATGTGTCTTCAGGTGAGGGGTAACTGAGGATAGTCACAAATTTGTAAATGTACAAGTAGTATTAGGCCAAAAGTTGTGTGTGAAGAGCATTGCCTTCCCTCAAGAAATGTCTTAATGCAGTGTGGATATCCCAGCATGTTATTAAAAGAGTTATCAATTCCTGTGAGCTGTTTGAATCCTTCATCATTCATGACTTGTTTGTTTAGGCCTCAAAAACACACATCAGGGGAGACTCTCCCAAAAAGAGGGTTAAAAACATGAAATAAAGACAGAATTTGCTGCTAATCTGTGAGTAGCTTAGTTTAAAAAGTGTTTCTATTACTTGTAACTTCTTTAAAATAGTATAATTCTACTGCAAAGTCCAGGTAGGGTCTGTCTACACAATAATTACAGTGTATTTTTGAAATCACGACACTCATTTTAAAACAAGTGTTCTGAGAAAATTCAATATGTTTATTTGATCATTTTGGTTCTTTTAACCTATCCAGAGTGGACCAATTTCCTGTGTTTATTTTTGAAACGAAATTGAGGTAAATGATCCATCTAGGTTTTACTGCACAAATTACTAGCAGGTATTAACAGCTAGTCTGACTTTTCCTTCAGGTAATGAGGCCATTGATTTGGAGTTAAAAAGATACTTCTGCAGAAGTTCTAGATGTCCTGTAGCAAAGCTTAACCCACCGAAAGCCATCATTTGGGTAGGAGCAATCAGTAACTCAGCTTGGATAAATAATCCTATTCACAAAGCTCCTTTTCACTGCTGTGCTCAGGGACATCAGGCAATATATCTGTGGTCTTCTACAAAAGCCCTAGAAAATGCCAATAATGGGGTTGCCATAAGAACTGGTTAATCACTGACAGAGATAAGATGTTTCTCATTTGTGTTCCCACTCCCAGTTCCAAGGAAACCTAATAGAGGATGGACATAAAAAGCTGTGCATTCATTTTCACTAAACCACTGGATTTTTATTGAAAGTTTTCTTTTTGAAAGTTTCACGATGATATTGCAGATGTGGATCTGACTATACCTTTGGCCTCTCTATGCTACTTTAGGGAAGGTGCAGAGTGACTTCTGCTGCAATCTTTATATGTGTCTGCTCCTCAGACTGAAGATTTTTGTAAGTCATTTGTCTGTCCGTTTACTGTCAGAAAAGAGGAGATTTGCTATCTCAAACTTTAAAAACCGTTATGCATATTCATTATGTCATGTCTTTGCCTATCTTTGGTGTGCTGCTTGAGGAAGTGTAGTTGGTCTGGTACATCAATTTTTAGAAATATTTTCTTAAGAGACAGGACCATGAAAGTAGAGACTGCTGTGTGCTCATGATGCTTCAGTCAAGAAATCTGTTTTAACAGATGCCTCATGGATAAGTTTTCAACTTTTCTAGGCCAGTGTACTACCAAATAGGATTCTTGGCTGGGAAAAACTTGAGAAAGTCCTTTTCCTTTTTGTTGTATTTTTAAAACTGAAAGTTGTCTGGAGCATAAAAAGATACCTAATCCAAATAATGTATAAAGTATAGGATCACCATCAGTGCAGGACACTTGTTGAGAAGAGTTTTCTTTCAGAACTGTGAAGTACAAAGAATGTGAGTTATTCTTATTTAGTTTTCAAATCTTCAAATGCAGAGATTTGGTGCATTGTAACATTTATTTAATAGAGATTGTTTCTACTTGGGGGAAGTAAGAATAAAGTACATCCAGTAATAAAACAGTTTCAGGTGATTTCACCAGTATTTGTCAATTTGAGGATAAATGATATTTGGGAACTCAATAAAAAGAATGGTGTTTTGGTTTACTGACTTTGCAGAAAGTATAATGTCATTAAGCAGAATAACTGAGTATTGTATCAGATATGTTGTATTACATTAAATATTACATAAAATATAAATATTGAAAAATAATTAAGATTGTGAAATGTAAGAAGTCAAACGACAAACGTCTGTGAAATGTTTAGTTTAGCCTTTGTGCACATCTCAGATAAGCAGTTCAGTATCAGCAGGTTGATAAGCTGAATTCCCACAGGCATGTGGCAGAGCACACCTGCAGATGAGCTGCCTTATTATTCATTTAAATATGATTTCTTATTACTTTTTGAGGTTTTTTTTTTTTCATGCGTTAGAGCACATTCAACCCATCAATAAAATCTGTTAGTGTGGTCCAGAACAGTTCTTGAATTCTTAATTTGAGAGAAAGATGAGGAAAATACCTTTACAAAAAATCTTTTAAAGAGAAGATGTAGAAAAGGAGATAATCTTTCTTCCATTGAATATGTTTCTGTATTTCCAGGAAAGCTGACAATCACAAGGGCTCAAAATTTGTCTGAGCACTTCCCTCCAAGCATGGTTGTCCTGTTAGTCAGGTTACAAAATGTGACAATTACAACAATTGTATATACAAAGTTACAAAAATTTTGTCCTTCAGATCTCAAATACAGAATTTAATTTAATCTAACCACACAATCACAGTTCCTCTTTGGTTGTCAGCACTAAGTTGTTACCACTAGAATAATACTCATCAGCATCGTCTCATGAAGACTTCAGAGGTGACCTCCTAATAAATATTTTTCATCTTAGAAAGTATACTGACAGTATAGCCTGTTGTATCAGACATTCAAAATTATCTCTGCTGCCATTCAGATTACAAAATTAACATACCAGAGGCATCCATTACTCAGAAATGGTGATATTTTTCCATGGTGCTTAGAAACTAACTCAGTAACTTCTCTTTGTACTACTGTAGGTTTTATATGTTGGTGCATGTGGATATCTCACTGCCCATTAAACTTGTTTTGCATCAGTCTTGAATGTGAAGCCCACAGCTCTGGCTTTCTTGGATTGTGGAGAGCCCTATAAAGTCCTGGGATTTTTGTGGGTATCTTTTTTTTGTTGTCGGTTGTTTGGGGTTTGTGTTTGTTTTTTCGGGGGTTTTTTTTGTGTGTGATTTGTTTTGTTTCTTTGTTCATTTGTTGTTTGGGTTTTGTTTTTTTTGTTCGGTGATTTTTTAAATTTTTAATATAGATAGCAGACATTCTCCTGTGACAAATAATTGATGTTTAAGTGCTAACAGAGTGCCTGAGAATAGGAAAAGGATCATTTAGCAAAAAATAGCTGTGGCAGCAACCAGGACACTATTTGTCAACATCTAATAAAATGAGGCATTTAATTTTGAGCAACTTCAACAGTATAATCTGTCAAGACACTGGTGAGGCAAAATTATATTCTTCTATGATTTTCCTACTACCATTCAGGTGACTACAGTTACAAACTCCACACAAATTCTGCTTTAGAGTGAGTCCACAAAAAACTGTAGCCCCCAATTCTTAAATAGAGAGAGCCCTTAAACATCATAAGTACTGCTGTACTTCCTTGAAAAACTATTGCACTTTCTTGACAATTATGCCTTAAGCTGTAGTTTTCATGTTTGCAGATTCTGTGCTGCCTAGGAATATAGTTCTGCACCTCATATTAAGTGCCAGTAAGCTCTCTTCACAGAGTAGGCAGACAAAACAAATCCTTTTTCTGCGGAGAACCAAGGACACCTTTCAGGCCCAAAAGCATAAACAACGGTGGACTGAAGGGAGGAACAAGAAGGATGAGACCTTACAGCCTGAAGCTGCAATTGGACAATTAAACCCCAATATGCAACTGGACCAAAACTTATGAAAGTGTAAGATCTCGTGACTGGGTAGCCATTTTTTGTGACCATTCTTGGTTGACCCTGGGTGCAGCCTTGGTCAGACTCCTGTCCTGCCCAGGGTAGATCCTGGAGGCCTTTCAGTAAATACCTATTTTATTCTCTAGCTCTGTCCAGTCTCTGTTTCAAGTCAACCTTCCAAGGCATCAACAATGGGTTGAGATTGTAGTTGAAATGTCTTTTTCACATCAGAATAACTACTACATCCAATAAAATAAGGTGTTTTCAGTTTCTTCTATCCAAGTTGTGCTCAAATATCAAATGCATAGACAAGCAATTAATCATCCTTGCTGTTATTACATACACATATGTGCAAAACCAATTTAAAAATTACATTCAGTCCTTGATGCTCTATCTTTAAATGTGTTTCTTAAAACTGCACATGTATCTGCCCCCCATCCAGGAAGACATTTATGGATGAACCCTCCATCTTGAAATTAGCTCATTTTAGCCAGATGAGGGTATGCTCTATCATTAGAGTGTGTATCATCACATGCTTTTTACCAGTTACAAAAGATTTTTGTAAATAAATCACTATTAGATTAAATAGAATACAAATGCAAGACAGAAGTTTATAGTAAATTAAAACCAAAGATGAATTTTGGCATCTATGCGAGAGGAGAAAGAAAAGACAGTGGGACACTGCGTGGATTCACAACAGCATACAGATTCCAAAAACAAGTATTCAGCTTTGGTGTCAGATCTGGTCCCAGGTTCTCTAATATAGAAATTGAAGTCTGCAATTATTCTGCTCTCCAGTAGAGCATAGTCAGTAAAGGTTAATACATGTAAACTTTACAGATACATAAGCTCAGTAAAACCCTACTAAAAAGTTGGAGATTTAGTAAAGAAATTTGGCTCCCAGTGTTTTTCTTTTAATTTATGTTTACCTAATCTATCCTCGGCTAGTGAAAGATATGAAGGGTTTGCCTATTAAACAAAAAGAACCTCTAGTTGATTGAAAACTTTTATCCTGTGTGTTTTTTCTTTGTTTTTAGTGAATGTCAAAATTTTTAATCTGAAAGATAAGCTTGTCAACTATCTTAGTCAGTTTAAAAAAAAAATAAGACAGAAGGAAAAAAAAGGATGCACTGAGAAAATGCACTGCATCTTATTATGAAACAAAAAAAAATATTAATCAGTGGGAAGTTCAGGTTAATCTTATACTTTTATTAAATGATTAGTTTTAGATTATTAAATCATTATCTTAGAATAGAATAATTGAAATAAATTACATTGTGAAACCTAAGTGTGAATTACTTTCTGTTTACTTTTAATTAAAAAAAATTGAGGAAGAGTGAATTTTCTTTCCATCTAATATATCTGTTAGAATTCCTTTCAGCAGATCTTATCAAATTACTTTTGAAAAATCATGTAAACACAGGTAAATGCAAAACCAATTAGGTTGATGTGTGAGGCAATGGTCCTGCACCCATAGAGGAAGTACAGAACATCTGGAATTAAAAGCATAAGATCACACCAGTAACTCTGGCCAGTTCAATTTCCATGATAAAGAAATACTTAGTGTTGTTGTATGGAAATAAAAACAGGAAGTTGAAGCAATGTAAAAATCACATTATGACAGATTCAGAAAGGGTAATCAGGCTAGCTGAAAGAAATGTCTTCAAATTTCATATCAGAAACAAAGTAACTGATTAAAAATACCTATTTATTTTCACAGATACAAAAGGAGATTTTGTCAGTGTATTTAGCTGAGCTTTTGGAAGTCTAATGCTGATGGATAATTTCACTCTTATGAAATAAAGTTAAACTTACTGGAAAGCTGATCAACTAAGTACATGGTACCTAAATTGCAATCATTTGGAAGTATTTGAACTGCCAAGACTTCAGTGTAAGGAGTTCAGTTTTGTTCATTAGCCCCAAAGCTGAAATGGCAGCACACAATTTCATTTTAAAAGAGATTTTATCTGATGATGAGAAAAAGCTCTGGTATGGAAAGAAACGGCTTTGTGCAGTTGTTGAAATGAAGATTAAAGAAGTCCACACATGAGTAGCTTAAAAAATCCTTGCCATTGAGAAAGGGGATTTTCATGTTCAGTTCTAGTATCAAATTAAATTTACTTTCATAAAGCTTATAAAAAGTTCTCCAGCCACTTCTGGCATCTCTGCTGAAAGTGACATGTGCTAAAAGCAATTAATGTTGCAATCTATATTTGAAAAGAGACCTTGACAAACAAATTACTCTTTAAAATTTTTAATTGATTTTTAGCACTTTAGTAACAAGCGGAGCACAAATCACTGAAAGAACATTTTCTAGTCATGTAAATAGTTGTGTGATGCATTCTGCAAATAAAACAGTGGTTAATGGGAAAGACTAACTTTCATTATTTTCTATTCAAGTAATTAAGCAATTCCATACAGTTAACTACAATAAACACTTCGGAAAAGTTTTATAGACAATCAACAGCAGCAGAAAATAATTTCTAGAAATCTGTAACTTTGTAATTTCCTTAAACCCCTAAAGATAATTTAGCTGTAGATAATGAAAAAATTGTTATAATATTCAATATAATGAGAAAATGCAGAAAAAATATAGTGCCAGTTCAAAGCCTTTTTGATGACTACAAAAATTCAATAATAATATTACATCATTTGAATAAGTTTGGATCAATCCATGACATTGTTTTCTCTTCCCTTTTATCTATGTTTGCTATATCATAGCTCAAATGGAACTACATCTACATCTTACTACTTGCTTCAGTGTGGTACAATAAGCCTGCAGTGCAGATAATCTCTGTTCCAACTGTTTTCGAACCATAATGTCAAACCACAGACCTGATTTTAGAGATGTTCACATGCTTGTATAATTATATGAGTGAAGCTTTCTTCTGGGTAATACAGTTGTTTAGAAAAATTTATCTTTGCAGTGTGAAAATCATAAGAGAACTGGATGATCAATGTTCAGTTTACGATTGGTTACACTCAAAATCTAATGGGACACACTGTGAGCATTCTGCTGTAGGTAATGACCCTGGTTTGTGCAGGAGGTTGGATTAGATGACCTTCAGAGGTCTCTTCCCACTACAGTTATTTTTCAATTCTAAGTTTATCACCCGAGGTTTCTAAGTGTGCTGTGATTAGTAACCAAAAAAAGTACAGTAAAGGTTCAAGAAAGCTTCTCTTGGACATTAAGGAGAGTCCTTTTTCCTTATGCAATAAGGGACCTCATTGCCGAGATGTTTCAGGGCTTGCAGTTAAAATAATGAATGAACTTAATCAGTTTAAGGTATAAGTTTCTTTAGTTGGAGCATTCAAAACTTTAAACATTTTTAGCTTAGAGATCTTGATAATTCTTTGAGTGGACTTCTGAACATCATATAGTCCAGCATCCCTGAGTCTGTCAGCCTTGCCTTGATTTAAGGATTATGTATGTAAAAAATAGTACTGTATACAATAGGAGTTCTCTTAGCAACTGAAATAACAGTCACCATTAGTCATCAAGCTCTGCATCAGGTATTAAATAAACAATAAAAAGGTCCAGATGAAAAATTGAACAAAAATGCATTTTGCTCTGTTAGTCACAATAATCTTGAGAAACGTCTCTATCTCCTCATCTGTGACCTACCAGAAAATCAACATACTTTTAAAAATTATGTTTTGGAATAAACCGTTTTCTTATATGGACATTTGTACTGTCATTTTTATTTGGTGTGCAGATGGTCTGTATGATCTGTGGTGAGTTCTGGGAACCAACAAATGATCCCATACCCTGACAGGTGTGGCAAGCTGAGTTCATAGGAAAATAAAAAAATAGGGGATAAAGAGGGAGAATAGACAATACAGGTTAGAATTATAGGGTAGAAAGTGGAGAAGAAAACAGAGAGCAGAAGACAGACAGGAAATGGAGTGGATTTAAACAGGTCAGAGATAGAGAAGGATCAATATTTCCTATGTCGCGCTAAAAGAAACTGGAAAAAAGTCTGTCAGTAAGTGCATGATGAATTATTTTTCTGACAAGATAGTCTCCTGTCAGTAGTTAATAAAAATGCAGACTATCTCACTAGTGAGAAGGTCACTTTGGCATTCATAATAGCACAAGAAAATCTGTGCCTGGCGAAAAAACGCTCTGTGATTAACAATGCTTTTCTAAAGGCATCTGTAGACAGTTGAGTATCTGCACAACTCTGAGCTGTAATAATGGAGTAGCTGCATTCAAATGCTTGACATTTATCTCCTCTGAAAAATAAAAAGATTGAAAGCAAGTTGGGGTTTTTTGGTTGTTTTATTTTTTTTTCTTTTGACAACATTGAAACTCCTACATGATTAGTTAGCGAAAGGAATTAAAGATCATTAAAAGGTCATAAGAACTTGGATGGTCTGAAAACTAGGGGGAGCACAAATTGATGAAGAGCCTTGGAGGAAAATATTTTAAAATTAATGTACTAACAAATGACATTCTACTTGAATCAAAGGCACTGATAGAGATGAGGAAGCAAAAATTGCCTTTCATTTTATTTTGAAAAAATCTCTGTAAAGAAAAGAAAAAATATCTGCCATGAATCCTCAAGTAATTTTACAGTAAAGAATAGTATCTCAGCCTTCATTTTCTTACAAAAAGTGACATTTCTCAAATAATAGATCAACACATCATAAAACCTCCATCCCCTTTAGTCACTCACAAATTACAGAATATAAATAAATATTTTAAACTGGCTAATGATAATTTCATAGGTTTTTCACAGCATAAATCTTCTTTGTATAAATATAAGCTCAACGACTTCATATTTTGATTGTAGATACAAAGATGTTTTGACAGTTTATTCTCTATAATTTCCTTCAGGTTCATCTAATATAAAAGGGAATTTTTATGTATTTAGAGATTCACAGTCCTTTCTGCGTTATTGAAGCATTCTTCTTTCAGAGCCAAGGGAAATATTTTTCTAATTTTGAACTTAGGAGTTTTAACTCTGAGCCCTGGGAGTTGCTGAAAGTTTAAAATCCTTTAAATTAAATATTGTTAACAGAGAGAATAAGTTAAAACTAACTTGATGCAGGTTGGTTGAGCTATTTTATTGAAATAAATATTTATTAAGTCTGAATTTATAAAAATGGATGTATCAAAAAAAAGATGTATCAAAAAAAAGATGTATCAAAAGCCTACAATATAACTTTCTAAACATTTTTGCCAGTGGATTTCCCAAGAAAGTGTGAGGCATGAAGAAACTTCTCTAAGTCTGCAATGAGTTAGAGAGCAGGATTTCCCCATGGCAAGAGTTTTTAAACTTTGAACTCAAGACCTTCTCAAACATTTTTGTTTCATTTTTCTTTAGCAAAAAACTCAACACTTCTCCATGTCAGCTCATGTCTTCACAAAAGAAAAAAGCAAAGAAGATCAGAAGAGCAAATGATTAAATTACTAGATTCTTTGCTGTTCATAGATCTGTCTAGCTCCTTTTTGAACCTGAAAATATTTCCTCTTTCCATGAACTCCTGTGGCAGCATGCTGCAGATGTTCATGACCTGCTATGTAAAATCATTTTTTTGCTTCAGAACAGTTTTAACAATTGTCCCCAAGTTCCAGTACTGAAAGAAATTATAACAGTTCCACTGTCATCTTACACAGTACCTTAATGGATCTGTAAATCTCTTATCATATATCTTTTCAGGGCTTTCCTCTGTAAACTAAAAAGACTCAGGGTCTCTCTTCGTAAGGGACATTCCCATACTCTATTCCCTTTATCTATCTAATTGCGCTTCCTGCTGCATCTCTGGATCTTAAATACGTTTCCTGAGATTCATAGACTAGAACTGAATATGACACCAAGATGATGATGCAAGAAAATTGTATGCAGCAGGAAGAAACGAATTCTCCATCTGGTTTTCAGTACCCTACCTGAAGATGGGCTGCATTGTCACTGATTCTTTCAGATTTTGGTGCATGTTGACTTGTTAATTTCTGAAAACTGTTGACAGCCTGAAGACCTTAGCTGTAATTATTAGCTCCAAGTTAGACGTTACAGGATGTTTTGTATTATTTTTTTCTTAGATATATTGAGTTCATTTTTCAATACTGAAATTGTTGTTTCACATTACAGGATATTTTGTATTATTTTTTTCTTAGATATATTGAGTTCATTTTTCAATACTGAAATTGTTGTTTCACCTTTTGCCCACTCAGTTTTCTGAGGTTCTTCTGAATTTCTTCTGCAACAGAGCAGCATTGAACTACCAAATATAGTTAAGATTATTCTGAAGGAGATGGATATCTATTAGTGCTTTCCCTCTTCCAGGTATATTGTGGAAGATGATATACAACCCAGCTTCTAGTGAACATGCAGCTCTAGCTGATCCTTAGTGGACAAGAGACCTTTTTAGACAGGCTAATAATGACTAAGGAAGGAAAAATAAAGAATGGGCTTAAACAGGACTTTAGAAAATCAGTTGAAGAACCTTTCTCAGACTATGTTCAATACAGTAGTTCACTGCTGTGAAAATTCATAAATTATCTCAGTCTGAAAAGATTCAATTTTTCAATCAATTTCAAATTTCAACAGCTAATCCATACAAATTGATTTTCTCATTCACTTAGCCATGAATAGAAGGGAGAAGGAAAGGGAAGTGAAGGGAAAGGGAAAGGGAAAGGGAAAGGGAAAGGGAAAGGGAAAGGGAAAGGGAAGTTTCCTGGAACAAACTCATTTGCATTTTCATCATCCCTCTCCCTTCAAAGTCTTCACTGACTTTTATCTCTGATATAATGCACTATAAGTCCTGTTTCTACTGAAGTGTCTAATATTGCTCTGTAATTCCAGGTTTGAAAGAGGGTTTACAATTAGTTTACTGTTACGTGCGCTTACCATCATATCTAAGTACCATTTCATTTTTTTTGTGTTATATTTAGCCTATTAGATTTTCTGCTAGCTGAAATGCTCTTGATCTCTGTAAATAAACTGTTGGTTTTATTCATGCACCACTACTGAAAATTTCTTCGAAGTGTATTAAACTGACCATGACTTGAAAATACCAATCCCTGATGGTCTGAAACTGATCTCTCCAGAGACTAAAATCCATTTTGCTAAATCATTTTTGCAGAAATGACTGACTCCTATAAAGTGCTTTGCTTTTGCCTAACATAGATAAGACATAAATTAATTCAAAGGACTCCTGCTACCTAGATAGGAAAATTTTATCTCTGTTTTTCAGATGGAGAAACTGAAAAGGTGAAGAGGCTTCCTAAGGCCACAGGGTAAGGTAGGGATACAGCTGGTGCTTCAACTCCCCAGTGTCTGGCTTCTAGTCTAGAATTATAAATGTCAAATATCCTTCATAGGTAACACATAGTATAATAGTAATAGTTAGGATAAAAGAAGATACATTTTGCTCACAGAGAAATAACAAAATAAATACAAAATTTTATACTAGTCAGTTACTATCCAACATTTTAAGCAGATATTCAAAGTGTGGGAGAAGAACCAGAAGGGTTATTTTCATCTTCCGGACAGTAAAACAGATTTTTTCCACTGACTGTAGGTTTAGTTCCACTACAAAGTCCAGCTTTGAAGGAAATTTTATTCCTGACTTCTTCTCATTCACAATCGAAGATTTTCATTCTTGTGGTTCTCAGGTGTGAACTTACATGTTATTAAGAAGTATCAGACTAACAACCATGGAGAATGAAGTTTCATATTTATATCTAGACTAGATACTGTGCAGCTTTTTCAAAGGGCAGTTGATTCTAGATGTAAAAATGACCCAGATCATGAAGAAAAGTGGTGATGAAAAGACTTACTGTTACTTGCACATCCCAAGGGTACTAGTCATTAAATATTCAGACTTCCTTCTCAGTGTCAAAATGTGATACCAAGGATTATTTTCTTCATAATAATTATGTTTAAATTTTATTTATTTTCCAGGAAACACGTGAAAGAGCAGAATTTAACTGAATTACCCAGAACCTACTCTGTGTAGGACCATCAAGACCTTTTTAGCCAATCCTGCTTTCACAGAAGGAAAGCTTACTGTTACACCAGAGCCAACCCAAATTTCTCTCAGGAAAATCCTAAGTCATTGGTAATCTTTATAAAAATTATCAATTATTATAGTATATTATAAAATGACTACTATAATTTGGTAACCTAAGCACTATTGTTTATTTAGATCCAATTAGTTCCAGCTTTCTGAGAATGAAACAAAGGGAATAAACATGACCCACAGGAAAAGAGTACTTCTAAAATGAGTGCAAAGTGGCAACATTTGCCATCACTAGAACTAGACAGAAATTGGAGGACTGTATTTTAAGAATGTCAAAGCCAGTTATAAAAACAGAGGAAAGAACTTGTGGAGTTGTATTTTGGTATATGCAGGAAAAATAAACAACGTAAAAACTTTTAAAAACATAGATTAATATCATTAATGGTATTAATATTAATATTAATAATGGTTATTAAAAGACCATATTAAAAGAGAGAAAAACAATTCCATGCAAGGATGGTCATGTTTTGTCAGGAATATTGTAAATATTGACGTGCTGCATACAATTTAACAAATATTGAAACAGAGGCTGGATAGTTCTTTTTCCTTTCTATTGGCCACCTTGAGGAGGGTTTATCAATTGAAGAATGTAAAAGAACTGACTTAATAGAAAGGCATGTTCATATTTTAGTTAGGGAGTCTAAAAACCCAGGACTTTCTTAAACAACCTTTTGTAACTGGTATAAGGTATGCCAGCATTGGTCTTTGTAGAGTATTACACAAGCTCTCCACATGCATACCACTTCACAAATGCAGGCTGACATATCTCCAGAGCCACAGATTACTGTTTTCCTCTAAAAAAATATCCTGAGGATGAAGTCGTTATGGTCAAAGTCCAGCCACTGAACTGCACCAACACTTTCCAGAGAGACAAGTCAGAGACAGAAGAATCTGCTGCTTTAGTGGCTCCACTGCAGCCCCATTGTGCCCTGGTTCAGGGCAGACAGCACAGGCTCTCCAGGTATGCTCTGTGCCCTGCCTTGCTGTGTGTTTACAGAGGTGCATGAGGGCTGGACCACTCCTCAGCATCCAGAGATCTTGTGCAAGAGTTTGGAAGAATCCAAAATCAAGGATAGCAATGAAAGAGTAGATGAAGTGAAAGTGTGCAGGAGAAAATAATTCAGATTCCAAAAACTGCACCACAGGGAATTGTCTCTGTTTCTGAGTTATATCATATTTTTATGATTTTCTCATTAAGATCTTCTCTGTGACCATGAGTGAGATTTGATCTTGCCTAGTCTGTGATAGTTAATGAGATATTAATTTAAAAAAAAAGTGTCTATTAAGAAGGAAAAATAAAATGCTGAAAGTCCAGACTGCAGTGACCTACATAGGGAACCCCTGGCACCTACAGTCTAGTGGATTTATAGCCTTTGATAACATTGACAAAATCTTTCCCCTGGTTTTCAACATGTGGCATGTTATTCCTCAATAGAACATACAATCATTCACAGTCTTACTGTTTGTGCCCTATTAGTGTGCTAAGTATTTTTTCCCATTATTGACTAGACCCATTTGTTTAGTCTTTTTCATATGTGTACATTAACATCCTGTATTTAAGGACACTTCCTCTTCCTTATGAAAATTACTATTGTGTTCTTGCAGCACTTCTCTCAACAGATAGAAATAGTAATTAATTCACCCTTAATAGCATGAGCAAAATTGCTTTTGTTTTAAGCAGATGCTGTTACATGGAGCACATGGTGTTCTCCATAGGGTATTCCACACAGTTTTGGAGGATATTATAAAACAAACTGACAGTGATTAATGCTAATAGAAAGAGCTACAAAATTACCTGCATGCAATCACTGAATGTCTCTTTGTTAAACCTGACATGCTGTTGGCACAACATTTCTGTTCAGGTTGCTGACACTGGAAGGCTCTTGAACACCATGAACATTTAGTTAATGCTATCTGGGTCAGTTCAAAGCAATATTTGATCTTTGATTAAGATATAAATTGTGAAAGACATAATTCATGTCAAGGCCAGTTAGAATCTTTTCAGTACACAGCACATAACATGTTCTAATAACATTAGCATTTAATCTGCTTCATCAGAGGCATGAAACTCAAAATTAATTATTCTACTTAACAGTGTAAAGAATTTAAGATCAGAGAATACAGCAAAAATCAGAATTATATTTAATATCCATAGCAAATATCAGGCTGTGTTTGATGCATATCTTTTGGGATTTAGTACTTCAATTACAAATTATTTTGGTATTACCATAGGTGGATAATTAGTCTTCTCTATCATTGAATTTGAGTCTTAAGAAAATCAGCCAAGAAACAATAAAAAAAAAAAAAAAAAAAAAAAAAAAAAAAAAAAAAAAAAAAAAAAAAAAAAAAAAAAAAAAAAAAAAAAAGGAAACTTGCATATTAGTGCTAATGCGGAAATACTACTACTACTACTAGCAGTAGTAGTAGTACCAACATGCTAAGGATTCAATTTTTATGTATTGTCTCATTTAACTGGTGTAAAAAACTGTTGAATTATTGTGTTAGGACTACTGCAACTTCACCAATTCTAAAATTTTATGTTATGTAACTAAATGGTCCTGCCTAAAACATTAGTTTTAGGTGACATACTGGTATGTTTTGTAAACTAGAGATGTGTTGGGTTAGCTTTTGCATCCTTTGCTTCTGCAATGACTTTGAAGAAGCACAACAGCTTATTCAACATCTCATAGCCTCCAAGAATGACTTACTTTAATAATTTAAATAAAAAAGAATTTTAAAAAATAATAATAGTTGGTACTCTTTGACCAGATTTCCTTTTTTATTTAAAAGTAGTGTTACTGCTTTCCTGGTCTTGTTTTACATTAATTTCTGAAAATCTTCTTATGTTTTCTTCAGTTGTTGCTCTTTAATTTCAAGGTGACACTGAATTTTTTTAATGAAAACTGTAAGACACCTTCATAAATATTTTCTGCTGACATAATGCCAACAAACACAGAATCTCACTGGGGATTCATCAAATACCTTCAAATAAACCTGGAACATTGCAAATGTTAGGATGGTTTACTTTTGGCCATGCAGCTGAATTCCTTGGGGTTTTTTCACCATTTACAAAAAATAAAATACCACTAGTGGACATGTGCTAGTATGTTCTGTGACTATGCTGTAAGCTGTGCTATACAGATAAGCTCTAGGAAAGACTAAAAAACAAATTCAGACCAAATAGTTTTGCTCTACATACTGCATTGTCACTCACTGAATGTTAACAGAATTGCTACTACATTATCAGTAATTAACTTATACACTGTTCATCTTTGTTATCTGCTCGCATCCTTATTTTCCATTTACTAGAAATTCATTAGTCTCATTTTAGTGGTAAAGGAATCATTCATTGTCAAGTTCAGCTAAGTAAACCTTCCTTTCCTAAAATAAAACTTGAAAGTGCCTCAGAACAATTTGCTGTTATAGTCCCACAGAACAAACATCATCAAATCATCTTCATGGTCATAAGACTTTGATTAGACAGTAATCCTTAATCCTCTCTAGACATCCAGAGGATGTCTGCTGAACTAAAGGGTTTTCTGTAGTCGTTTCACGCGAGTACATAGTGTATGAATATTCTAGCATACTAAGGATGTGCACTTATTCTTCGATCATCATGATTCAGCCCAGGGGATCTGATCGTATGCCGAGTTGGAGCTTTCTCATGACTTGAGCACATCATGTGTTCAAGAGGTTTGTTATATAAAAACGTTGACTGTCCATTCTGGTTTAATGATACAGGAATTACATTCACTGGAAACAGAAGGCTGTAGTGAATCAGAAATGGAACAGAAGATGTAATTTCTTTGAACCTTAGGGTCTCAGGCCCAGAATTAAGCATCTGTCAAAGGACTTGGGGTAGGTCAGGGGATATTTTCTGCTTGAAGCACTGCAGAACTGAAGACAAGAATCCTGCATTCCTTCCTACATAAAGGAAGGCAGAAACTACTGAGATGACATTTACCTTTCCACAGGACTGTTTCCCCACTTATGCAAAGCAGTCAGCTGGGCAAAAAACCATACACTAGTATTTTTCGCTTTCAGCTGGATCTTATCTGAGGATCTGATCTGGATCTTTTCTTCTTATCTGCAGAAATGGAATAGTAAAGACCAGTATAGAGAAAATGCAGATCAGGGTAAGTCAAGCTGGAGAAGGCAACCTCAAGTCAATTTTAATTAAAGCCTTTGAGATCAGTTATGCAAGTTTTCCAGTGTATTTATTAAATGGATTTGCCTCCAAGCCATTAACTTTCATAATATTCTTGTATCCAGGTGAACCACTCAGTATAAAAATTAGATAAAGAAGATCAAACAAAAAACATTAGCCAACTCCATGTCTTTCTAGTCTTATGTTATATCCTACCGTTTAGGAAAGACTAAACTGTGATGTGGAAATACACTTTCTCTCCATTGTTACTTTCCAGACTATTTACTCTGAACAGCCAGTGCCAAAAGTATAATTAGCCTTACTTGAAAAGTGGAAGCCACCATGGCAGCTGTCCATGTGTATAATCAAAATGCTTTTTAAGGCAAAATACAAGACAGATAAAAAAGCCCAAAAGTGGTTTAGGAAAATAATACGGTTTTTATATATTATACACCACCACTAAACTCGAAGAATGGAAAATATGAGTTTAGGACTTTGAGGAACTGTTTATGCCATTAAGTATATAAATATCAAATACCATCAAATACCATTGAATTTAGGATTTGTATTATTTCAGTGTTTCTAAGATTTACTTCAATGGAGATCTCAGATCAATAGGCAATTCAGTTTTTTAATGTATTTCTCTTTGTATTTAACATATGGTTCTAACTATTTTATTGTCTAAGGATTTTTTAAACCCTCAAATTATATGACATATTGTATAGTATTAAAAAATGGACCTGTTTGCAATATTTTGATACTGATTCATCAAATACCAGTTCAAATTAAAAACAAACCAACAAACAAACAAAAAAACCCAACCCAATCTGTAGACTTTCATTATTAGAAAACCAAACTGCACAGACTCGTATCACCTACTTCTAGGAGGTTTTGTTTTAGTCTCTCTTTGTCCCAAATGTGTGACTAGCAGTATAATTTGATACATATTAAGCATGTTTGCAGGAGGAAGAGTGGTTAACTAGCCAAATTAAAACTATGAGTTAACTAAAATGTTCATAGAATGATTCAAAACTAATGTTAAAAAATGGGTACAGTCTACATACTGGACTGAAGTGGAGTAAGATACGGTCAGAAGCGGTTCTAAGAGGCAAAAATGTACAACATTTGCTCATTTGATATTCAGTACAAATGACAAAATTTGGCAGCGCAACAAAGCAGATTTTGTGACTCCTTCTGCCATATCAAATACATTGCAGTCACAACAGCTGATGCTGGTTCAAAGTCACTCAGGGCCAGCAGACCAGTTCTTATGATCAAGCTTTTTGAAATATCAAGTAACATCTGTCCACAACAATGAATCTTCATCAGATCTGATTTCATATGTCTTCCTACTTCCATTTAAAACCATCCAAAATTTTGATTTGTGTGCTTTAATATGCACTAGTGCAGCCACAGTTCCACAACTAGTCTGGATCTCGTTGGCTCTATGGTATCTGTGACTACCCATGTGCCATTTTACAGTTGTGGAATATGAGGGTTTGGTAATTTAGAAAATTAACCCACTGCAATCAAGAAGACATACAGTTTTTCAGTATTGTTTTCTGATTTCATAGTCAGTCCTTTCACTGTGTTACTTCTTTCTTCTTATATGACTCCATTTCTTGTCCTGACTTATATAAATCCTGTACACTAGAATGCAACACCAGTTCAAGATCTGAAGAAAGGCATTCTCTGCAGTTATATCTCAGGATTCTGAACTTGAATTTTGTCCAGAAGATCATATAATCAATGTATAATGAATAACCAATGTTTTTTGAACAAGATTTATTTTATAGAAAAAAAAAAATAAAAGAAGTAGAATGAAGTAAAAGATCCTGCACCTCTTGGTCTTGTAATTATAAATGCCCAACTAAGCATTATTACAGACTTATCACTTGTTCTTGAGCCTATAGGATAAACAAAAAATTGAACCCTTCTAATGTGTTCTTTCCCTTCAATCACATATTTGAACTAATAGAGAAAAAAATGTATTTCAGATTGGAAACTTGGTAATTGTGGGAATGGTTAACAGATACCCTGAAATATTGAAGGTTCATTGGCATGACATCCACCTTTTGGGTCCAGTGATGCATAGACTAATGTGGCTGCTCTCCTAATCTACATTTCTCTCTCTCAGACTAATCTTGGTAAATCTACCAGAGGAAATATTTCAGCATATAGCTTTAATAATGATAGAAATACCTACATCTGAATGTTTAAACTGCAGATCTTCACACAGCAAATTGTGCAATGTGCCAGAGTTGCCCTTCATTTACTGGTGTCATTTCTGTCTGTGATCAATATACCAGCTGTGCTACCAAAAGTTGATATGCCCCAAATTAGCACTGAAGTACCATGGTAACCACTATGCTCTGTCTGCTGTTTCCCTGGTTACGGAGTCTAACAGTCCTACAAATACTATTTTCCTCTTGTACCCCATTATATTTTTGCCCTTTCCAAATTAATTAGTTTCATATGTACTTTTTCTCCCAGAGACAATATTTTCCCATATTGAGCATAAGGTTCTGTGGTCAGCAGAAATATTATTGGTTTACTGCATGCTGTGTTTATACTAAGTCCACTTCAGAGCCCCTTCAATAATTTTAGTTGTCCCCTTCAATATGGACTTTAGTTCCTTTAAAAGCCTTAAAAGAAAGAAAAAATCCTCAGTTTTTCAGCTATAGACTATCTTGTATCAGCGATCCAGTATGCTGCTAGTCTGTTTTAATGAGAGATTTCAAGAGAAAAAGAGGAGTTGAAGTTTCCTGATGCATAACAAGTTGTACTTGTACTATATAAAAGGTGAAAAGTTAGACAAAAAAGGACGCAAATAATCCACAAAAAGTAAGATTTAGATTAATTCTTTATCTTCTTTACTGTTTCATACTGCATGTCTTTTCCCATTAGCCCTTCTGTTTTTTCGTTTTCCTGGGAAACAGTGTTTTTATCATTTAGACAAGCTTAATGAAAGAAATCCACAGACAAGGCTTCAGAGACAGAAAAGAGGTGACAAAATTGATTGCCTAAGTGGAACAAAAGTAAACAACCTTTGTTTCCCAAGTTGTTGGGTTTTTTCGACTTATCTCTTTTTTTCAGGCTTTGTATAGAACAAATACCACTCTGAATTCTGGCTAAGTCATAGTAGAATGGCAGAGATAAGAAATCATGGGGATAGTCAGAGTTGAAGGATGCCTCTAAAAAACAGGATAATTATAGCTAATGCAGAGCAGAAAGAGAAATATGTTATGAAGCATAAAGCCAGAAAATGCAGAAGAAGAGGATACAGACAAAGCCCATACATTTTTACCTGCTGAGATGAGAACATTACAGAGCAAAAAATTAATTTTGCTTGAACCTTGATCTCCTGTGGCCACATGCTTTACTCTGCTCTTTCCAATCAGATCTTGCCATCATCCCAACGATGCACAGGAACAAAAATTAACTAAAAGTTACCTGCACACAGAACCACAGAATTATTTATTTTGGAAAAGATCTCTGAGATCTAGTTATACATTTGACCTAACGCCATCTTGTCAACTAGGCCATGTGACCAAGCGTCACATCCAGTCTTAAACATCTCCAGGGATTGTGCCTCCACCACCTCCCTGGGCAGCCAATTCCAAAGTCTAATCATTCCTCCCGTGAATAATTTCCTTTTAAGGTCTAACCTTAAAACCTAGGAGAGCTGGACTCTCCTAGTACAGCTTACGACTGTGTCCCCTCATCCTGTCACTGGTTGCCTGGGCAAAGAGACCAATCCCCACTGGGCTAAACCCTCCTTTCAGGAAGTTGTAGTGTCGTTGTCACGGACACGAAAGAACCCAGACCACTCAGGTTCAGAGGTGAGCAGAGAAAGAGCGAGTTTATTATCATTTTAGGACTTAAATAGAATTTGGGATTTGATCAAGGATTGGTAGACGAAAGGAGCACCTCTCTGACCCCAGTGGTCAGTTCACCACTCCATCACAGACTGGTATGAAAACAATCTACTTGTTTATGGTACATTCGTGAGAGACTCCACTAGAAATATGTAAATAGTCATCAGAAGGCTAAAGAACAGGGCGACATTGTAGAAAGTGATAGCATCTCCCCCAAGCCCCCTCTTCTCCAGGCTAAACACCCCCAGCTCCCTCAGATGCTTCTCATATGCTTTGTTTCCAGACCTTTCCATAGCTCTGCTGCCCTTCTCTGGAGACACCTCTGCACCTCAATGTCCTTCCTAAACTGAGAGGCCTAGAACTGGGTATATGAGAAGAAGCCTCACCAGTGCCAAGTACAGTGGAAGAACCACATCCTGCTGGCCACACTGTTGCTGATACAGGCCAGGACGCCATCGACCTTCTTGGTCACCTGGGCACACACTGCCTCATGCTCAGCCCCTACCAACCTGTACCCCCAGGTCCTTTTCCACTGGTCCTCTTCCAACCACTCTTCCCAAGTCTGTAGCACTGCCTGGGGCTGCTGTGGCTGAAGTTCAGGACCCAGCCTGATTATATTGAACCTCATGCCACTGATCTCTGCTCATCAATTCAACCCGTACACATCCCTCAGCAGAGCCTTCCTACCTTACAGCAGGGTGACATTCCCACCACATTTGGTGTCATCTGCAAATTTGCTAATGGTAGATTCAATCCTCTCACCCAGATTATGAAGATATCAAACAGGACTGGGCCCAACACTGATCCTTGGGGAACATCACTAGTGACTGGATGCCAACACAGACAGGAAAAAGTTTCATTGTCTGCATAGAACAGGCAGATGCGCTTTCTCTTTTACTGGAAAAGAAATAGATTATGTCCCATTTATTTATCTGTGTGGGGGCCTGAAAGAAATAAATCTAGGTGACTTTATTAACTCAAGCTTATGTGGTCTAATTCTCCATAAAAGGATCTTTATATTCCTCAAACTTTCAATTCCTCAAGCAGTAAGACTCAGTGTGGAATTAGAGAAAATGTAAGTACAAAGGGGAAGTCTGAGGCTATTCCCACCTATAGTAGTATTTCTTTTTGTCTCATTGTACAGGGCTTGAAACTATTTGCAGTTGCAGCTTGACAGGACTTGAGACTGAAATTGGCAAGTGGGGGGAACCTAAACTGGGCACGGTGTGGAAGAAGAGAACAGAAATGACAAATTCACTTAATGAGCCCATGAAGAGGGGGGGAACAAGAGGTGGAAAATAAATGCAATACTGTATCTCTTCTGTCATAGACAGAAAGACATTCTTCTTCAAGATTATGTTGGGCTTTTATACTATCAGAAAGTTTTTCTTTCTCCTGAAAATAAAACCAAACAAGAAACTTTTAATCAGTGCCTTCAGCCTACGTCAATTTAAATCATACTTCAGAAAGTACTTAAGGCAAATAAAACAATTCAGGTGAAAAGTTTCTTATTTAATCATGGGCATTTGAACAACAAAGGGCTTGTAATTACCTTGGTAGACACTGAATCAGCTTAGCAACAAGTGATGAATTATTAACTATTCTTACCCAGCCTTTTACTAAATCAGACAGAGGAACACAAGGACAACGCCAAAAATATCAAACATTACAAATGCAGTATAATAACACTTCAAGTATTTATTCATATTTTTTTCTGAGACGCTTCTCTTTAACACACACACATCATTTCCATGCCCAATGTAAGTTGCTGAGAGAAATGTTCTCTGCTGAGTTAACAGCATTCTTCTGAAGGCAAGAAGTACTTTATCCTCTGCATACAACTTTATCTGTGTCTAACAGAACTGTTCTGCCTCATTTCCATCAATGTAAATTTTCAGAAATAAGTAACCAACTAGCGACTTAAGTCACTAGCAAACAGTTAATCACATAAATATTATTTCCGTAAAACTGGATCCATAATTTTCCTTACAAGTCAGTGGGCAAATCCATGGTTCTGTGAACAAACAAACCGTTCCTTTTCCAAGTTCTCAGACACAGTCTTAAAGGCTGTATGATTGTTTCTATTGAACTTCCACTTCATTTAGTGCAAGGCTTTTCTGAAACCTCCTTTTTCAATAATTAGAAATATTCTTGCCTGTTTGTTTCAGGACCTACTGGATTTTTGTGTTCTGTGTAGTCTCTTGGTTCTTGTCTTCCTCCTTTGGTGCTTGCCCAGCCAGAGTCACTCTTAGTATCCCTTTTTTCAGGTCACACAGGCTGTATTATTTTTTCATCCCCTGAACACCTTAGTAAATCTTCTCTGCACCAGTTTCCATTCAAGTTGTTTCATGTAAACATGGCTAAGTAGCACTGCAAAGAGTGTTTATGATTATATTTTCCCAACAGCCTACATGACAGTATATATTTTTCACTAGTTTTAGTGTGAGCAGCCATAAAGATGGCCTGATTAAAAGGGAAAAATTACTGAACAGAAAAAAATGGCTCCTGGAAAATGTTGCCAGAGAAATTGCCTGCCAAAGTGGGGGTTGGATGGCTGGGAACTCGACCTGTGAACCAGAAATGTCCTTAAAAAGTGCATCTGGTAACTTTGAAGTATAGATGAGGTACCAAGAATCCAGAGACATCCTGAGGTACCATGAATAAGCATAAACCCAAGAAACTCTAATGTCAATTTATCATGTGAAAAAGTAGAAACAGCCTGGGAACATAAAATTAGTCTGGAAGAACTGTAAGCATAATTTAACAATTTAATTATTGGATGTTACAAATGAGAAATTGAAATTTATAACATGTTGACTACTTGAAGTGATGTTGTCCTACACAGTCTTATATCTCTAGGCTATAAAAGGAACTGAATTTTTAACCAAAATACAGGGGGTTTTTTTTTTTTTTTTTTTTTTTTTTTCTCTGAGTTTTCTCTGGTTTTCTGTGTCACACATACTTTTATTTTTTCTAAGCCAGTTGACTTTCACATGAATTTTCGACCAGATCTTAGACTCACACTGAGAGTGCCCAGATGACTCTGGATTCTGTGACATAGAACCTCTTTGAAGAGACATCCTGTCTGTCATCTCATTGTGTCCCCTTTGCTCCCACTTTGGTGTCAGTTTGATCTGTCCTCACACCTCTGGGATGGCTGGATCAAACTTTCGGACTGATTTGTCCCCCCCTTTGGGATGGTTTCACTCTGGAATTTCGTCTAATACCCCTACTATATATATCAATACTGGTGAACTATCATAAGTATGTGTCTTCTTATATTTTTATTATCAAATGCTAACATTGGACTTTGTATTGTTGTTATGATGAGTTGCTTCTCTAATAAGTTTATTGCAACCTGTAATACACCTTCTTGGTTTCTGTAATTATACTGGTTGTTAATCTAGGATTGGTTGTTGCTGTAATTGACCACTGCCATGCTATTGATTGGTACTGATTAATCATTAATCATTGATAGTAATTTGTAATAGCTTGATATATTTAGATATATTTGCTTTATTCATCTAAGGTATATTTTCCAGTGGTGATTTTTGTGGCTTTGTGGCAATTTGCAACAAAATAAAGAAAGCTTCCAAGTCTTTGTGCATCATGAAATTCAATAAACCTGAGGTTGCAACCTCTACACACCTACAGTTTTGGGTAACATTTTTGGCCATAACAGGTCCACATCATATATCCATACATACTGTATAACTTTTTCTTTCTCTGTATATTGTGTCGTACTCTCCTCTTGGTAAAAAGAGAAAGAAATGTTTCAATAGAAACTCTCAAATCTACATGGTGAAGCTACATCAGTGAAGCTCCTCTTTAAAGTCCAGATTTGAATTTTGCAGCCTAAAACTTTGATTCAACCTGGAATTGGCAAGCTGTGCATTTCAGACCCAGAGTTCAGTAAGTCTCTCCATTCTATTCTTTTTGCTCTTGCAAACAGCAATTAAGTGTAATTATGTGGAAAAAATGTTGATTGAAAAATGTGTATTTGCAAACCTGAGTTTGAGTGGACCTACATTACATTTAAAATATAGCTTCTCCAATCCCTTTATTTTCCAAACCCACCAAAATTGCAGTGCATACTATTCTGTACAGTGTAACAAGCCCCAGGGTAGCTGTAGAGAAAGAAGTGTTCTGTTCTCGTCTGCAGTTACATTCATCTTTGAAGCATATTTTTAATAGGGGGTTCAAAAATGACTGCATTCATTGCATAGAGAAGTTGGCTTGCAGGTTGAAGCGATAAAATGATACAACTATGAAGTCATAATTTTCCATGTGGATTCTTTGTCTCACCTTAGTTATTCTGTTCCAGAAGTCACTTATTCAGATTTTTTTTCTGTGCCAAAGAGACAAAGTTTGTTCTACATCACATTTCTCTGTGTAGAAAATTACCTATGCTTCATCTTTTCAGTAACAATACAAACATTCAGTATGGATTTAAGTAAGTATCTATTTAACTATCTTACACAAAGAACCCCAACCTAATAATTAAAACAGCAACAACCAAAACCAAACCAAACCAAAAAAATGAAACCTCCTATCTAAACCATAGCATATTTAGGAAAACATCTTATGTATGATGTTTACAAAGTTTAGGTTTTGTTGATACAGCAGAATTAACTCAGAAGATAAAACAACAGTAATCTCATATTAAGATGAAATAGGAGATCCATGCACAACTAAAAACTAAAGGGTTTTGTCTACTCCATTGATGTCACATTTGAGATCTTGATAAAGTAGCAATGGAAAAAAAGTGAAAATATTCAGATCTGATTTCTTTGTAGCTTCTCTGTACTTTTCTGCCCTTTAAGTAATTAAAAAACAAGAAGAAAAGTTTCATAAAATTTTTCTGTTCTGTACCAAAAATGAGAAATAACCATGAACCATCTCTTTCCATTCTGAAATTAAATCCATTTCAAGCAGGAAGTAATAAGTTTGGTTTTCCTCTAGGGGATTTTTTTTTAATATTTCCATCTCAAATGTTTGTTTCACAGATTAAAAAAGACAGTTTATTCTGTTTGAGGAAAGAGTTAAAAGAAACTCATTACAACTGAACTGAAAGATCTTACAGATTCTAAATGTAATCCTACATATAATTAATACTGTAGCTTTACATATAATAAATGAAATTTATTCTGATTAAAGATATGACAGTACAGGGAAAAACCCCCAATCAATGGAAAGTTAATAGCAGTGGCATATTTATTCATGTTGGTATAACATTTCAACAAGTTATTGTTTCTTGCTGCAAGCTATCTCTTCTGTACCAATAAAAGTGGCTACAGAGTTCAGCCCAACGCTGTTGAAAATTCCACTTGATAATTAGCTTGTGATCAGAGTTTTCAAACACCTCTAGTTTCTTCTATTTTTGTAGAGAAAAGGCTTCTGATTTTCATTCAGCTTATACCATGCTGCTTTCTTTACACTATTTACCTTCTTCAGTTGCAAGTAACCCAATACAGGAAACAAAATATAATTTAAATAGCATATTCTATATCTGAAAAGTATTAAGCTAAACACAGTATCTCTGTGAACCACTAAAAATTGTGCAAAACATTGAAACTTGTCTCATTTAGCAATTTTAATCTACAAATGAGAAAATGTTGCCCATTAGAATTCTGCACTTGCTTCCCTTATTTTCAAGATACAGTATGTTGGCCACAAATACAAAATAAGAGTCCAAGAATTAAGCAATGGATGACAAATTATTTTTGAAGATTATTAGAAGACAGCATATATGGTGAGAAAAGGTAAATTTTTTTGCGTCACAATCTTCTGTCTTGAAGCACAGAAAGATTGATATCTGACACAAAGAAATCTCTGCAGAAGCCTGTGGACATTCATGTCTGGGCAAAGAAGATGATGTGTGGAGACCTTTAAATGCTAAACTACCCATGGTGAATATTAACTACCAACTATAAGAAAGGTAAAGAAATCAGTTAAAGAACATTGAAGAAATGGGCATGGGACCAAATGCATCTATGTTGAATTTATCAATGTCACTGGAAGGGTGCTCTCTCGAGTTCTTTTTCAAAAGGCCATGTAAACCAGAGAAAAGTAATGAAGACTGAGAAAAGACAAACATCTGGTCTAGTTTCTAACAGTGATTTCGAATTAATTCTAATTTTTAAGATGGCCTTGCCTTGACTTTGGAGATTGAACTTTGTGATTCCCAGAAATTCTTTCTGACCTGAAGCACTCCAGTATTTTGGTAAATCTTGTAGTCAGATTTTGAGACAATAATTCATATGGACATGTAGCTTGAGACAGAAGGAATTTGAAGCAGCCCTTGCTTGTGTAAAACAAGAGAGTATATGTAATATTAGAATATTGTCAAAGAAATGATCTGCATTATGGATAAAAGGGTGAATCAGTATTAGAATGATTTGTAAGTGGGGCTGTGGTTAGTAATTAAGTGATTTCCTTGCTTGCTTTGTAATAGTTAGAGATCTATGTTGTTTTGTGCTAAAATAGAGTTTATCTACATGCCCTTATGTAACTGACTGCTGGATTTGCACTTTGTTGACATGATTTATAAGTGTTTGATTATAGCTGCACCTAGTTGATGGAGAGAAGCATTTCCTGAGTAAAATGTCATCACTTCACCTTTGTGCTTTGAGGTAAGAAATAGGCTCAATCTATTTAAGTTCTTTGACAGTAAACACTATCAGATGTTTTTCCCTGAGGGGCTCATTATCTCAAGTGGCAGATTTTGCCACTAGCAGCGCACTCAAAAAGGGTTTGAGAAGCCAAGGTAAGGTAAAATCTTCTTTGTGTAATGAGCAATCTTGCAGGATATGAACAAGATCGTTTTCAGACCTGTGTGCGTGAATACTTGTGAGTCAACCGTGAACTACAGTGGCAGAAAAAAAGAAAGGTGAAAGCAATTAATTTTTGCTGGTACTTGTAGATCAGCTTTTTCTATCCTGTTTATCATCACATAAACATACTCGGAAGCATACTGACATGTCAGAGGCAGAGGTTGCTGGTAGAAGGAGAACTAGTCTGGCGTGGAACAGCTACCTGCCTAGTTAAGGACTGAAGCCAGTGTAAAAAAACTGAGAGAGCAGGAGAGGTGACCTATTGAAAAGTCTGGGGAAAGATCACCAGTGGAGCTCTGAAGACTGATCATTGAGTGATGCAGGTTTACTTTATCCATCTTATAGGAGCAGGCCATGTGCAATAAAAAGCACTCACGGAATTCTAGTCATGTACCACAAAAAGGCAGGGTATAAATGGATGAAATATGAGAAACTCAGACATGAATGTGTTCAGATGTGAGGGAAGGGTTACAACTCATTTTGTATTTAGGGAGAGTGGTGTCATTGTTATCCTATTCCCTCTTCTTTCAAGTCCCAACAAGGATGCCTATCCAATGGTAAACTCAGGGCTGCTACTCCACTCTCCTGAGATAAATATATCTGCAAATATCACCCTTTCTCTGTTTGTAAAGGTCTCAGTCACTTTGACTAAATTCTCTGTAAGAAATGAAAACCATTTAGGATGTAAGCAAAACACTTATGTATGCATTTCACATTTTCTTTTGTTTCTTAAGGAAAGATCTGTTTTAGAAAAACAAATCTGCTTGCTGAGTAACTTGCTAAAAGAGAAGCTGTGAGAGCATTTCTCAGCAATATTATACATTCAGTTTAATTTTTCAATATTAGATAAATACCATAATGTTCTGTTTGATGTTACTGCTACTGCAAAATGCAGCAACATAATAATGATATTCTCTGCTGTACTATATTCTGCCAGTTACCAAGGAATTAAAGAACAGCAATGAAATGGTCAACTACATCACATCAAGTACAGGAAATTATTACCTAGTTTGGACAGTGAGCTATCCTAAACTCTTAGAAAGAATGATTTTAAAGAATTTATTGAAATCTACGTAGGATAGCTGCCTTAACAGGAACATATGGTTAAGCCAGGATAATGTGAATTATACATGCTAATAGAACTATCACTGTAAGAAGAGATGAAGAGATAGTATATTTTATACCCAAAATGATGACAAAACTTCTTTTTTTCCTTCCATAATTAGAATTACACTATCTACAATGCAAATGAGGAGAGTGTCACAAAATTATTTTACGCCTTACTCCATAGAATCCAGCTTAAGCAATCAGCTGAATCTATTTCTACCCCTTTGAACCCTTTTGATTAGGGTAAGTGAAACATAATCAAGTAGCACCGCTGTCGAAGTAGCTGTAGGAATCTGGCAAGCAAACAATGCAACTAGCTGGTTGGACTGATTTAGGCAACACTTTATAAATAGCATCAAGTTGCAAAATAATCTAAAGGTTTTTTTTAACAGAATGAAATTTTGCCAACAAATGTTCAGGCCCTTGGAAATGACTATATTCCACTAACAGATTGATATATTATCCGTAAATATTACTTAAGGCTCAGCTGAGTTAAACATGTTCCATCTGAGATTGCTGGGAACTGGGAAGTCAGGAACTTCTAATGTAAATATAGAGAAATCTCTTCCATTAAAGTAAAGTACTTGTGATGAGATGGGTGCTGATTACTTCATTTAATGTGACAGAGAAAGGCAATCGAATGCTGCAGTTAAGAGGGTGATACAAGACCGACACAGACTGATTTTAAAAGAAACCGGCGCTCCGCTTCAAAGTTCAGAATTTACAGCTCAGGTAAACTACCTGCATAAAAAGAGCTTTCAGTCTGAGATTCAACTCCTTCAAAGAGAAACTGTAAAGAAATAAGCTGATAGTAACTTACTTGTCCTGTGTAGTTGAAACAGAAGAGTGATGCTAACTCTTACTAACACAATATTTAGTATACAGAAATCCCTAAACCTTTTTCATCACACTAAGTATTAGAGGTCCTTAGACAAGTGTATTCAGTCTCAGAATAAATTGAAATAATCTGACAGACCATTACTTATTCAGAATAAAGTAATTTTCCTATTAACAGAACTTCAGCTGTCAAACTTTTTCACCTTTCAAGGTAGGCTGTTACTGTGTATGGTAGAAAATGCAGAAAGCAAGGACAGATTTATTGACAGAAAATTCTCCTGAAGGTTTGTTTGGGGGTTTTACTGTGTAAAAGTAAAATTCTTTGAAAATCCATATTCTTCTTAAAAGGTGTTTGAGTGACCACAATGACAAGGACAGGAGTTTAGACTGTGGGGGCACCACCAGCCTTGACTGTCCCTGCCCTCCCCCTCAGGACTCCTGCTGGGTAGCCACTGGCTATGGCAGTTCTCTGACAGTTCATTCTGTCAGACCCAGTAGACACGAATTTCCCTCCTTCTCAAAGAAAGACAGTGGTAAAAACCTGCCCACAGATGTTCAGAGATGCGATGGAAAGTGACAATCTGGAAACCACATTCCTATGTTGTGCACTGCTGAAATTATTTAAAGAGGAAATCCAGTCACAACTTTGATTATGTTAGGAAAACATAAACCATTAAAAGAGCAGAAACTCTTGGGGTTTTCTAATAATTTTATTCTAACTTGCCTCAGGAAATTGTGATTGAACTAGATGATGGTAAAAAAATTTCTTTCTTCTGTGAAGATTTTGAAAAACCTTAGCATATTGAAGCTATTTTTTATAGCCTAAAACCATTTCAGGCATTTTCTTATATCTTTAGTTTCTTCTGTTTTAATAGAGAAAGGGTTTCTGGTTTTCATTCAGCTTATACTGTGCTTCTTTCTTGACTATTACCCTTCCTCAGTTAAACAAACAAGAGCAAGGCTATCCTTACAGTATTCCAATAGAGGAAGCCAATACTATGGGGGCATTTGGCTAGGGTAGAAGTATTTCCATTCCTCACCTTGCTCAGTGAGCAGTGTTGCTGCACGCACAGGGTCTTCAAAGATATCACAAGAAGGACCTGGGAATTATTTACAACAATAATGAGTCACTGTAGTAACCATCTGTCATGAAAGGAGTCTATGTCAGAAAATGCAGAATTATCTACATTTTTTTGACCTAAAAAAGCCAAAAAATATAAGCTTTGATGTACATGTTTCTGAACTAAAGTGTCTGTCTGCAAATCCTACTTTTGGGATTCAAGCAATTATCTTGCTAAAGGACATTTGAAAACTGTCTGTGTGAGGATCCAAATATCAATACTTCAGGTTCTCTGACAGTATCACATCTGATTAAAACATGTCCATCTATGAAAGATGATATTTGAATAATAAATCATCTGCCCAAACAGATGATTAGATCCCTCTGAGAAACAAGTGAGAAATTTTCGTGTTTAAAATTACATTGGGCATTCACATTATCAGTTTTGATGTAGCTGATGTAATGTAATGGGTATTATGTTAATGTAGCTAGTAAAACTGAAGTGTAGTAAAATGGGATGGAATATAAATATTACTCAATAATTCCTTGAAATACCAAGATTCAGTTCTCTTTCCATCAGTACGAAATACATTTTGATCAGTACATGATCATTCTAAATTTTTTTCAGTAGATAACCTTCCTTATCATCAATGGTAATGAATGAATCCTGTTTAAATTTCAAGATGCAGTAGTTTTAAAAAAGGCATTTGGAAATATTATGAAAAGGATGTAAATGTATTTTTTTTAAGTTCAGGAGGCCTGAAAATATCACTTTCTGTTTAAACTACAGAATTATTGATTGTTGCCCTTAAACAAGAGTTTGCCCTTGGTGTTCTAACTAAAATGGAAATTTACTCTCCAAACTACCTTTCAACAATAATAAACTGATTTAAAACATAATTTAAAGAAAAATCTTGGGCACAAACATCATATTTTTTTGACAATATACAAGATCAATACAGTATTTTCATTGTTGCCACTAAAATATGATATATTAAGGAAAATACATTCAGCTTAACATGTACATAAATAATGCTTTACAGACCAATACTACTGCTACTACTACTACTAGTCTTCAATGTGTTAACTACGTAAAGACTATAATTTACACTCCTGATCTTACATCATTATATCATCATTGAAAATAATTTCTTGGCAAAAAAAATTCCCAAACAACCAGGGAATAAAAAAATGGAAAAGTTTGCATTCTTGCCTTCTGAATTAAGGCCCTAACACAAGTTCTCTAAGAGAACAGAGAAACACTTGAGAACAGAGTCAGCAGAAAGGGCAACCCAGGCCTTTTGTGAGTGATTTGTCTTTCTTAAATTCTTTCCTTAAGTAAGTACAACTAGGTTGTGGGAAAACAAGACTGAAGAACTAAGACACAAAGACATGTATGCCCTTCCTTTGGCCAGAATAGTCCATTCAGGAAAGCAGAACTATTCATGATTCAGTTTGAGGATCCATGAAACTTCTGGAAAATCAAGCTGCATTTACAAGACTCTCTCCTTGTTAGTCAGCATTTTCCAGGAAGATATTAGGTGTGATTGACATAAATTATTCCGAGTGTAAGAAGTCTCTAAAGGTAAAAAATCTGAAATACTTGTGACCTTGATTCTAAATTTCATTTGCAATTTTTTATAATTTTCTATTTTTGTATGGTTACCCATAAATAGTCCTCATCAAGTAATATATGCTGGAAAGAGCAAGAATTTTTAAATGAAAATAAATCAGTGGGCTGTTTCTGTATCTTTTATATCTGACTCTTCTCTTGATTAATGAATCCTCACTCAAATACTAAAAAACTGTTATTTTAATTTTCACTTTTTCTAACAGCACTGAAACTACTCATAAGCTTTTATTTTATGCAAATCAGCATTTTACTATTAATATTTGGACCATTTCTGTCAAAGACAGGATCAAAAGAGAGAAAAAAACCCCTCAGAAACTTAAAAACTAGGACACTGCTGAAACATATTGAAAGATCAATTAATGATGGCTATTATTTTTCTAAGGACCCATTCAAGAAAGGTAGAGTGTGCATTCTCTTATTGTGAGGCAGAGATGAAAGTCACCTCTTCAATGATATCTTAATTTTAACACATTTCAAATAGAAGTAATAAATGTTTGAGACCCCAAATGAATCCATAGATACAGAAATCAGCTGAATCCTCAGAAAATTTTAATTTATTCAAATCTCTTCATTTACTATTAAGTCTTAAGTTTAATACATAATCCCACTTCTATAATATGCCAGGATTTTACTCCTGAGCAATGTTTTGATATGTTCAAACTTTAAGCAAAATCTAATTTCAGAGAAAGTCATATATTGGGTTACACATTTGTTTCTATTCTTTGGATGAACATAAAATATATTTCCATTGAAAAAAAAAATAAGACATGCAATTTCGAAACATTGTTTTCTGGGAACATTTCACTTTTGTGCAAGACAGGTAGAATTAATCATTCAGAATCCTCAAAAAAGCATCATTACAGAAAAGCTATATAGAAGCAGGGAAAATAATGACTGCACATGAATGTCTTTGCAGTTACCCAGTATTCTTCCAGGTACAGGGATCAGCAGACATTCAGGCAAGAGGAGAAACTATTAAACTGAAATTAAAGACAAAAAAATCCCTCAGTTTGTTTGCTTCAGAATTTTATAAAAAATACAGCAAATGTAGTTATTATTATGAATATAATTGAATAATTTGGCATTGATGCCTTCAAGCACATTTTGCAATGGTAGTGCAGGAAGAAAATATCTGCCTCTTAAAAGATAGACTATTTTACATGTGTTTGTCAGAATATTGTGTTGCTAAACAAACCTTGAATGTCTAGTGTTTTGTTGCCCTCTTAGCTGTTCCTAAAGAACATTTACACATTTTGATTTTGCACACAGACTGAAAAAGTAAGACATTCTTGCATTTTCTCTTCTGCTGTTGTACTCTTCAAAATTACTTTTATCATCTAATATCTAGACCTAGCTTTCTCTCTTGCTTTAATTTGAGTAACTACTTCTATAATTCCTGGCCTCTGACGTTCCAAGTGGCACCCGAGGTGACTACTCGCCCAGTAAATCTAGTTCCGTTCCCTAAGGGTTGGTCATGGCCACAGGGCTACATCCCAGAGCAGTACTACAGTCTGCTAAGCAGTGGAGCTCAGATGTATGGAGAGGAGGGTTTGCTCTGCCACCAAGACAAACACTTGAGCTGCAAGGAGTGACAGCCCTCCCTGAACAACCACCGCTCTTCCCAAAAATGTGTAGTTCCTCTTCCTTGCATGGTAGCCAGAAGTACACAGTGATTGGTAGCTATTTTGCTGTAATGCAGTGATGAGATAGATGCCCCTTGGAAGCTGTGAATTTTAGCGACCTCTAGAACTTATCCTTCTTCCTACCACATAAAAGCAGTATTGACACTGTTACTAAATTCTCAGAATGACGCAGAGCTTCTCAGAAATGGGTGCAGCATTCAAAACCATTTTGATATTGGACTAAACTTTAAAGTAGAGATGATTTTCAGTGTTTCAAATACTTTTAAGATACAACCCTTAATCTAGTCCAGCCACAGATGATAACCACAAGTCTAAAATGACAGAATAGTGTCTAAAGAATAAAATTCTTTAAAACAAGTAAGTGTTAAAACACATTTTCCTTTTGAAGGTAACTGGTTCAGCCACAGCATTTTGGAAGTAAAAATTAATAATGAAGAAAATTATTTGTCTACCCACAAGATTAAGAAAGAATCAAGTCATAGCACAAAATCACCTAAGCAGTCCTTATATCTCATTTCAGTTTGACAGAAGAAATTAGAAGTGAATGTTTGGGGAATGTGGTCTTTCATTTTAATTTCATTTATAGCAGAGAACAATAGAAGAACTGGGTTCAGTTACCTTGGGCCTGTGTTTACAGGCAATTTACAGTGCAGAACATTGCACTATTGATGAGTTAAGGCTATCAGTCCATTACAGTTTATTAAGTCAATAAAACCAAAAGCAGACAAACCCCAAAGAGATACAGTCTTGGGTTGTTGAAAGTTTTTTTCCCAGTGTATTTTACTTCATCCAGAAAGCCTTGTGCCTTTGGGGTATGACAAGGATGCCTGAGTTACCAAATGCAGGATCACTGTGGTAGCACTTGTGAGCTTGTACATTTGGGTGTCCTGGAGTGAGTACAGGACAAGATGATCCAAGGGCTGAAGCACACTTTCTGTGAAGATAGACTGAGTTGGGATTGCTCAGCCTGGAGAAAAGAAGGCTTCAGTGAGACCTTACAGCACCTTCCAGCACCTAAATGGAGCTACAAGAGAGATGGAGAGGGGCTTTTTTACAGGACTTTTTGTAAAGGCATGAAGGGATATGACAAGGAGCAATAGCTTTAAACTGAAAGAAGGTAGATTCAGATAAAAATTGGGAAGAAATTCTTTACAGTAGGGATGGTGAGGCACTGGAACAGGTTGCCCAGAGAACTTGTGAATGTCCCATCCCTGGACGTGTTCAAGGCCAGGTTGGATGGGGCTTTGAGCAACCTGTTACAGTGGAAGGTCTCCTGACCATGTCAGGGTGTTGGAACTAGAAGATCTTTAAAGCCCCTTCAAACTCAGACCATTCTATCATTCTATAATTTTCTTGGCATGGAAGGGGCTAAAACTGAGGGTGGTTCAATCTTACACTGCTATGAGGGAAACTGTCTCTGAGAAATCTGGGGAGTATCACATGCTAAAATTCAGCTTAGGCTTACTCTTTCCAGCATTTTTTTCTGTCTTATCCTCACTGAGAATAATAGAGTCATCATAGAAAAGGTGTACTGAAATGTGGAGAGGGAATGAATATCACAATTGTCTTTTGAAACACTTTGCACATTCCCAAAGAATGTGGGCTAAAAGAAGGTGAAAGAGGCTGAAAGAGGCCCCCGGAATCTGGCATCCAGATCATTCAGAAACACAAAGAAAATCTGATTTATTATTAATGTCTAACTCTAAAATAATAGTGGTTTGTACCACAGTTCATACCTACTGTGTGTATTGCACCATTTGCACCTATGTGGAAATTTGCTTTCACACAGAGGACCGTAGTGTATCACTGACATAGACACTGCCTTCCACTGAGGTGTTCACACGTATATATTTCACTTCAAGTGTGGCTCATTTGTATGGGACCAATGTAGCCTGCTGCCCTGAAACCCTCTTGACTCAACAGAGGCACTGCAGAGCATACAGAAACTGCAGACTTCATTGTATGGCTGCAGCAGCAACTGTGAGATGTTGTCTCTGGTGAACTGATTATAGCCATTATGGATGTATATTTGTCTGAGAAAGTGAATACAAGTAAGGATTTCTTAAATTGGGACCAATTCACCTTAACCATGAGGGAGCCAGCAGTGTGAGGAAGTCTTTTGGATGTTGAATAGAATGAACAGGACCATCTGCCATGGGTTAGTTACACTGGCTTAACTCCTGTTGAGTGAAATTAGAGAAGCCTATACTTTTGGGCAAGAGCATGTCAGTTGTCCTATGAATCCTTTTTACTCCCAGGTCCTGACAGTCAGTGGCAAGTAAATTTGGAATGGAGAAGTCCATCATGGGAAAAGTCATGGCTGAGGTCTCCAGAACCATTTTCCAAGTATAATTTAAAAACCTGTTGCAGGCCCTTTTGGAAAATAGAAATGGACAGGATCAATAACCTTATACAATGTTTCACCCTCCAGTGTTTCCCAAAATGTTTAAAGATAAATGACACGTACATGTTTTCATGCAGTAACCATCCAGTTTCTGCATTCTGGGCATCATAAATCTTATGGTAAGGCTTAGAATTCCTCTTTTGAAAATACACAAATACATTAAAAGAAAAAAAATGTCAGTGCTTTGCTAGGATTACTAACAATTGCCTGGGAAAAGGAGACCGAAATGGATAATAAAACAGAAAGGACATATTGTAGAAAAGCTTTGCTTCACAGATAGTTATCCATGAAGATGGAGAATCTATCTTTTGAACTGCCAAATTTTATTTCTATTCAAAAAATTTGGCTTTAAACTCCAACTATATGTTCCTTGCCAGAATGAACTGCCTTTAAGGACTTTATAATTTCTCCCTATGAAGAAAGAAATAAACTGTAATTGTATCTCATTAGTCTTCTCTTTGAAAATCTAAATAACGCTTATTAATATTCTGTGTAACAAATTTTTAAGCTATTTCTTCTGTTCTTCTTTTCAATGTCCTTTTAAAAATGTGGACAACCATGCTGGATGCACCTTTGCACAATTACTCTCATCAGCACAATACGCACAAATCATACATACTTTTGATCAAACTTTCCTGGTTTTGTAGAATAAAATCACTTTTTTTTTTTTTTTTTTTTTTTTTTTTTTTTTTTTTTCATATGAAGCTTAAGAGGCTTATCTTTTATGATTCCAGAATCCTCATCGGAATCACTATTTTCTAGGTTCTCTTTTTTTTCATTGTTATGATTTATGTTCCTTGTTCCTAACTTTGCATTTTGTGGAACTAAACCAGTCACAGCTTTCCAAGTAATGGAAAATGATAAAATGATCTGTGTAAATGACTCATCATAATCATGACTCCCATTCTGGTAATTTCGTATCACTTATAACAACATTTCTGCAGGAAATACAAATCCTTCTCTTCATCCTGCTAGTATTATTATTCTTTATAATCCAAGAACACAACCCTTTCACTTCACTCTTTATGACTTCTAGGTTAATTTTAGGGTTTTTTTTTTCTCATGTCTTTATTTCCACTCTTGACTTCTTTACAGTGGGGAACTGTGAAACACAGAAAAATCAAGTGCTGAAAGATAGGGGAAAGAACAATGTTTAATGAAAGCAAGATTAAGACAGTGCTCATCCTCGTAAATAGGGTGGGGGTGTGTACTGAAGGGCAGGCATTCCAGTTCTAGCTGAGTTTATTACACTAGTAGATAGTACTAAAACAAAGCTTAAAAGTAAGAGACTACTTTTGAAGCAACTAAAGAACACTTGGGGATGAGAGGCTAGTAAATGGTATTTGATGGTTCAGGAATTCACTGAGAGAATATATCCCTCCACTTCATAAAACAGCCCAATTATATGTTTGTTCTAGTCATCAGTGTGGTCAGCCATGTAGATACACAGCCATTAAGTCTTATTGGAGAGGCATTTGGCAGGGCCCTTTGTTAGTGTGATGAGTTCTGATTACACCCACACTGCAACTGCAACACCATTTCCAGCCACCTGTGCGCTTTCTGCAGGCTCATCACACAAAATGGACCTCATGCAGTGGAGAAAAAGGTAAAAAAGTACTAAAGCAACCATGGGGCTAATTTTGTTTACAAATTCTTCATTTTCCCTCCTCTTTTAATTCTTTTTAAGCCTTCAGCTCACTGCTAGGCAATTCCTAGTTTTACAGAAATCTCATTACTTTGTGTTCAGTGCTGATAAGTCTTTTAAATTGAAAACAGACCCCAATTCTGAAGAAATACAAGAGTTGTAGATCAGCAACTGAATCAAGTATTTGGACCAAGAAAAGTAGATACTAGTTTACAGATCTAATAAAATAGATGTGTAATGAAATAGAAAGAGAGTTGAAACCCTCTACACTTCCCCTGAATATTCTATTTGCATTTTATGTATGACCAAACTGAGAAAGCAGGAGACATGGCTCCCTTCAGTTCCACTCCTTCACAAGGAAACATCCACCAGTAATACCAAACTGTGGCACAAAAAGAACCCCAAATCTTGGCAATGCTTTACTGGGTGGGCTTCCACTGCATAGACAGAATAAAATAGATGTCTCATCTTATTTTGAAATCTTGCCTAGTGATAATGTCTCTCAATTGCCTGACTAACCCAGAGGACTTCATGCTCAGAGAAGTGACATTTGCTCAGCATTCTTAGCAAAGTTTACTCAGCCACATGAACTACGTGTTCTTTCTAATTTGAGGCATGTGTTTTCTGGTGCACTATGAACACTGAGTTCCTGAATGACAGTATCAGATGTCAGCAAGCATCCTGAGACGACTCTCAGAGTAAGTCTTAGCAGTACATTTCAGAATGCTCTAATAAATATTTAAAATATTAAGAGATTATGTGATTTCACACTGTTGAACCTGTCGAAATTTAATTTTTAAGTTTTACTCTCATTAGAGTGATTCAGACACAACAGTTTGAATCACAGAGGTATAGCTTCAGATACACTCTCCTCTGAACTGTCTGTGCCCCTGAATGCAAATAACAGAAGCAGCAAAAGGGAATATTTTCCTCTATTATAGTCTCTGTGGTTACAAGAAGCAGACAGTAACTAGGGAGCAGTAACAAGCCCCTGTCTTTCTTATAAATACACCATTGACAGCCAGACATTGGGTTTCAGGGAGATTAGACCAAAACAGAGTAATATCAAAGTTCCTAAGAGGTAATTTACGTAGCCAGGTCTATACCCAGCAATCAGAGCACTCAAAATAACATGTAATACAAGCGTGCAAAATGTTTAAAAAGAAAAGAAGAAAGGAAATGTCTGAACCTTCAACATGAGACATGATATGCAGCAACATTCTCTAGGTCTAATTACTCAGTTCGTAGATGTAGGGAGATATTGCCAATTTACTGAAGTAACACCTTAGCCTGGGTTGATCTGCTGTCAGTCTTTCAGTTATCCAGAAGCCGTGTTCCTTGCCTTTGATGCCTCTTCAGAGGCCTTACTGCTTTCTTTTTTTTTCTTTCTGAAGAAAGGAAACCAATTGGAGATCTTGCAGCAAGCAGTCAGAGGGAACATCCACAAATCAGAGGAGTTTTGAAGCAGGGGACAGAACGTGGAGATTACACCAAGTGTTCCAACTGACTCTTCCAAAAATTTAAATGGTGGCCATAGAACAGATATTACATGAGACACTGATTCACTGAATTAGTCATGTTTTGTAGGAGCTCATAATCAGTCATTCCTACTCACCACAAAAGTACACACAGACAGGTTGGAATGCATCCTTGGAAAGCAATACTAACTTAGAGGTAGAGTTTGATATGCCATAAGGGAAGTCTGCCATTCAGAAATGCCACCAGGGACAGAAAAATCCCCTGCAGCAGAACAGGCTGGGAATTTGCCAAATAGAAAACAATTTTGCAGGAAAGCACCTAAGATACAAATGAAGTTCAGGATGAGTCAGAACTGTAGCCTTGCAACAAAGAATGTTAACTTCATATTGGATTTATTAAAGAAATTTTAAGCAGTAGCTCAAGGGAAGTTATTATTCTATTCCATTAAGTATCTGTACAGCTTCATCCAGAACCTTGTCTGGTTTTGGCCTTCCTTGTACTAGAGCATGTCTAAAGAAAGGCCACCAAGATGGGACACATATGGTGTACAAGGACACACAGAGACCACTCTGGTTTTCACTTTTTAGAGAAATCTAAGAGGGGATCTTCTTACCATTTTGTATTGGGCTACAGACAAGTTTCAGAGAAATTTTTTTGACACCAATAGTGAAAGTATGAGAGGCATTGGACAAAACTTGGAACAATGGAAATCAGTAGGTATTTTTTTCACACCTTGAAGATGTCCCTAGCCTTGCAATTGTTCCTTCCTCGGATCAAATTGTTCCCAGACTTCCAAACTATTCTATTCTACCTATATTTCTCCTGAATTTCTTCCGTTGTTTTTTTCTGTTAAAAAGAAGTAATTTATGCTTTGGACCATATTCCTGGTGCTACAATAAAAAACCCACATAATTTTTTTACGTTTTTATCCTTCATTATGGATAGGTGCTGTATCATAAAAGAGTTGTCTCTTTATTGAGATCAAATAAGCTCTCATTAATGACATTGAAAAGTTTTCAAAACACAGGAAAGCAAAAGACATTTGCCCAAAGCATATGGCTAGAATGAGTAAACTTTATTTTAGGAAGCTGGCACATGGGAAACTGAATATTTCCTAGAATAGGTAACGACTTATTTTTTTCTGAAAACTAGAATAAAAATTCCCAAAAATGGAACTACAAAATGGCTTCTTGGAAAATATTAGCAGAATATGACTGGGTAATTTGTAAAGTACACAGTCAGAACTAATTCAGAGTGAAAATAGAGTATAGAACATTGTATCTTTTTCTAGTCAACAGTTCAGCCAATTCTGGACCTCTAAATGGGTGCCTCAAAGCACCTCTTGTTCAGAGGTAAAAGACATACAACCTAATTTTTAGGTTCTGCTCAGGAAATACTAGATGAGGACTTAGTACCAGAGCCCTGGCACCTCCTAAGAGTCATGTGAATATGAAATACAGGTAATGCTCAAAACAAGAGTAATAATATCTCTTGATTATCGTTACTCATATGAAAGTCAGACTGGCCAATAATTACTTTAGTCTTTTCTCTCAGGCAGTAAATTAACAGCAGGAAAATACCTTCCATTTCTACCCTTCTTGCCCCCTCTAAGCATAGAATCATTAAAGGCAAAGAGTAAACCACCAGTGAAGTTACGTTGACCAGAAAGATGCACCTAAAAAGTTCTCCACCTGACTTCTTGCCGCCTGACGGATTCGTGTTTGAGATAGAAAGGCATGAAAAATGGATTATTCACAGAAGGATATTTTGGGCTGTCTGAATGGGCTTAAGAGTTAATGAACAGGACACTTGAATAAAAATTCACCATGGCTGATATTTCCAGTGTCCAGACCTCAGTCATTCAATGACTGTACCAAATCTTCAGAATTTTTACATATACAGCCTGAAGAAAGCAACTAATTGGCATCAAGAAACTCTGAAATACTGAAAAGATTAGCCAATCCCTGCTGCAGGATAGAGTAATTAAATTCTAGTGCTAAGATTGTAAAAGGAAGGATTGTAACACATTTTGCTAAAAATATCCCAAGTGATTTTTCCTAAATATAATGGCAAAACTTGGGGTGTGGGGAGGGGGGGAATTTAATTCCTTTAATAAAAGGAGTATTTTCCTCCAGCATTTTTCAGACAAGTTTTATGTCTATCATGCTGTGCATTAAAAATTCAGGGTTTTTTTCTTCATATACTCAAGTCGTTTTTAGAATAAATAGTAAAAATACGTACTCTGGTCATGGTATATTTCAGCAACTTTTACAAATGTTATGTGGTTGGGAAAATCCCTTCATGGCAGAAGGGATCTTCCTTTCTTTTATATGTTAGCTTTAAAGCAGGAACTTTTATAGAAGGAAGCATATCCACTATTTTGAAAAATTTTAAATTAAATATTCTGAACATTTTATTCCGCAATGCATGAGTATAAGTACTTCACTTCTATAAAATCAAGCTTTTGGACAGAAGCAAAAAAATGGCATTAATATATATGAATTCCCAAATAAAGGACCGTATTTCCACAGTATTCAGAAACACAGGACATGCACTGTGTTATCTGCTTATTTTTGAGCTCTACATTGGTGGGATCGAGCCATTTAATCTCCACACAGGCAAACTCTCATCCCAGCTCTTGAGAATCTCCCAAAATGTGACACACAAACAGATGTGGCAGAAGTGTCCTTTACAAGCTTCTTATTTCATAAACAATTTTCCTGTGAAACCGCCTGAACCAATTCTCAGCTCTGTCCAGGCACCACTCTGGGCTCAGCCAGGATGCTGGACAGCCCTAAAAGGAAGGCCGCAAGTCAGATCAGCAGGAAACATCTCAGCACCTGTGGTTACCACTCCATGCTCTTTCTCCCAAGCTCATGATCCAGCCAGCTGTGTCGGAGGTGGTGCTGGTGGGAGCTCTGCCTACCAGCCTTCTGCCGTTGCTGCTGGGCTTCATTTCAGCAGCCTGGGTACTGAAATAGTGCATGTCTGGCCCTGCTAATGACATATTTTTTCCCCTATCTGTTCTATCCTCAAGCCGAATGCCTATCAACCCACACTGTGCTGATTATCACTCCTAAATCACAAATCACCAGGAACCCATTTTACCATTGACTCTGTGCATTATTAGGCTCATTTCAAACCTTCTGGCTGCTCAATAGACAGGGAGCTGGTGGCAAAGTTGCAAGTGTAGTAAGAAAATTCAAAAGGATTTGAATTTTATTGTCTCAGAGCAAGCACATTGCTGAGAGGAATTAGCTGGAATTGACCTCTCAGAATCGTGGCTTCCCCTCTCTTCATACATCCCAGTCTGTATCTGAACCTGTGCATCCTAAGCTTAAATCAACTGCTGGAGCATGTGCCTAGAATATGAGAAATGTTGTGTCTATTTAAGTCTGCCTCCCTTTGTGCTCCCTGGATTTTATTGATTTGGAAGAATTGTGGTAGCAGACCTCATTTCTGTGTTCCTCATTCTCATTCCTGTTGCCTTTGAAATGAAGCATATCGATAAAGGTTTTAGCTCCCTTACATCCCACTAGAACCAGGATTTACCATGAAGTTGTAAAAGTGTAATTGACCAGTTCAAATACTAATAGCTTTGCAGCAATAACAATAAGATTTCATATAATCCCAAATAACTTTCTTAGAATGAAGGCTGGGATTTCTTATGAAATTTGGAAAAAGGTACTTGTTTTGTGTTTAAATTCATTAACATACCCCTCCTTGTCATTGTCATAAACATTCAGGTCAATCAGAATATTTCATTCAGACAGGTTTTTTATTTTTCTGTTGGTTTCTGAATACTTTTGTTAAAATCTCCATTTTAATTACTTTTTTACTGTAATGCTAAAGTTCTTACTCAATTAAAAACCATACAGAATATTTTTCAAAAAGAGAAATAGAAAATAACACTACTCCAAAAAAAAAATCAAAGTTCCTACTCAGCTTTTGCTTTCAACATTTCACTTTTATTTCCCTATTTGTTTAGCATGATAAAAATAAGCCATTTTCATCCAAGTACAGATAAATGCTCTAATACAAACTTAGAAATTACAATCTGATATAATTTCTGTCCTCAACGTCCTGACATAATAAATATTTTAATGACATAAGATATTTTGCTATTAATAAAATTATCATATAATTACAGAATGATTAATTTCCAGATTTATTTTTAATCAACTATTTTATAATTACCTTCTCAGGTAATACATGAGGAGTGTACAGAAGCAAAAATATAACTTTTCAAGAAATAAATATTTCCAGCTTTGCTTCCTTACCTTGTCTTTTATAGCTGACAATCTGTTAAATCTTTACATTTTCATAGCAAAATTAGAAGCACTTTTATTTTTTAGGAAAAGTAACTTAAAAATTAACAAAGTAAGAGAACATTTGAGCAGAAAGTATTTCTTCAGAGACGAAGATGTCCTCTTGTTAAATCACTCTTTTCTTGTAGACATTTTCAAGTATTTAGTTATTTTTATTTGAAAGTTTTCTGACTAATTTTTCCTTCTGCTCTTTCAGTTTCATTGGTTAGAAGGTAAGACTGGTTGCCATCTATTCATGTTCTCAGATTGGAAGTTTTTCTGCAGTGAGGTTGTTACAAGCCCATCAGTCTGCCCCTCTGGATGAGTCTGGCTTACAGACACTGCCCATCTCACCCACCATGGCTGTACTGGCTTCTTTAACAGGACTCTGTCATAAGCTGATGCCTCTAGTGTCGCCCTGTTCTTTAGCC